>JAPQWS010000104.1:10000000-10600000 GCA_028651295.1 Catharanthus roseus
GGAGATGCTCAAACGGTTGTAAATTATTTTAAAGCTAAACATGAGCAAGATCCTCTTTTCTATTGGGTTGTGCAACTAGATGAAAATGGTCGAATTGGCAACCTCTTTAGAGAGATGGAAATTAAAGAACTGATTATGAAGCATTTGGCGACATTATATCTTTTGACACCACTTATAAGTATAATCTTGTTTGTGCTCCATTTGTTGGAATTAACCATCATTGGCAAAATGTGATATTTGGATGTGCATTTCTTTCAGATGAAACTTCTGAAATTTTTCTTTGGTTATTTGAAACATTCATGGATACTATGGATGGGAAAGCACAAAAAACTTTCTTTACAGATCAAGCACAACCTATGTTTAAGCCAATCCAACATTTGTTTAACAATACATGTCATCGCTTTTGTCAATGGAAAATTAATAGAAATGCTCCATTACATTTCAGTGGTAAGGTCCTTCATTTATTTTGTAAATGCATGTGTCATGTTGAGACAGAAGAGGAGTTTGAAGAGACATGGCAGGAGTTATTGAATAGTCCAGATTGTAATAAGACATCAAAGGGTTGGTTACCAAATACAATGTATGGCCTTCGTCTTAAATAGTCTGTCTTTTAATAGAAATGTCTTTAATGCGTAGGTAAAAGCCACTTCAAGGAGTGAGAGTACAAATCATGTGCTAAATTGTCTTGCTAATAGGACCACTTCACTCTATGACTTTGTGATTAGCTTTGAAGAGATGGTCAACAGATGGAGAAACAATGAAAATATGAAGGTTTTCAATGTAAAAATAGTAAGCCTACTCCTATGCATTGAAATTGTGAGATATTACTAAATGCTACAAGTTTATATACTCTCAAGATCTATAAACATTTGAATCAGAGTATTTGGAAGGTGTTTCATGCTCTACTATTGAAGAAGAACTTCAATCTGGTTCAAATATAAGGTATAGGATTCTTTTGAAGGGAAAAAAAGAAAGAGATAGATTCATTGATCTAAATATGGAACTATGGATGTTACATGTAGTTGTATGCATTTGAATCTATGGAATTCTTTGTGCACATATTCTGAAGGTATTTCACCACAAAGGAATAAATGATATTCCTTCTAAGTATGTTGTTAAAAGGTGGACTATTCATGCCAAGAAAAGATTTAACAAAGTTCGGCATAAAAGTTTTGAAGTGGGAAAAGAAAATGGTGTTGAAATATAGGCTGCAATAGTATTTGTATCTCGTATGATGAGATTTGCTTATGATTGTGTTATACGTGCCAAAGATCATGCTTTTATAAGGGATATGTTAAACTGTGATACCCCTAACCCTGCCACTAGGTCAACTGCGGTTGAGTAGGGTATCTGCGTGCCTCCCGGCACTAAATTATAAGTCTAAAAAACATGAGAATAACCCCCTGGGCAACACTTATAAGTTTATATACAATATGTAGTGGAAAACTAAGTAATCTAAAGGGCGCTCAAAATATAGGGTTCAAGAAAACTTCTTATCTTATGAAAATTCCGATACAAAGATAGAAATACTTTACAAAAGGCTTGAGTATAAGAGAGCAAAACAGAAACACATGTCCTTTCAGAAAGACTTGAACCAAAACTCCATGCCTAAAACTTCAGTGGTTTATTGTATCTCTGACCGTCCTGAGTTAATCTGAGAAGAAAACATGGTATGGAAAAATGTGAGTGCGAACGCTCAATGAGTCCACGTGTGTGTGCGTTGTAGTGATTTCTTTAAAACAATGATGATACAGTTTTACAAAATAGTTCATGCAAGGTTACAAGAAAACATTTTTTTTTATTATTTTAACAAAACTGATGCTTGAACCTACATGAGGGTTTCGAGCGCAGTTGGGAAGTCTGAGCGAATCAAGACACATCAGAACAACTTCTACACCCAAATTCAAAAGAACATGTAATGCAACAGTAGGGCTCCACGGACAAAGTCAGGATCCCCTAACGAGGTCATCGGGACCAAGTTCCAGCATATCGTAGTCAATACCAGCCAAACACCATATGAGCGCTCGATTACAAAACAACCGCACTCCCATATCATTGGTAAAAAAGGCTACAGACTCCAGGGCCACCAACCTCAGTTTCGAGCCCCTCCTGACTCTCCACTAGGCGGCCATCCCATCGCAAAGTATGATGCGATGTCCACGTAAATATCGATTGGGCCATGCCCTCCAAGTACTACGCCCCTCTTCAAGTGGATCTACCCTCAGAGTCAAAAACCCGTCTACATCATTGGAAGAGGCTCTAGTACGGGGGACTAGCCACGTACTGTGCAATCCGCTAATGCGTCCGTTCACTTGATTTTCACCAAACTTTTACCCTGTTCGGAATGAGATTTTCATATGTATTTACAAACCGAAAGGCCATTTGCCTGGCCGTCGGAACTTCAAGTCATAAACATTACAGAGTAGTAAAAATCCTCATCCTCCAGTCACCACATGCTTATGAAATTTTCACAATTATGCCAATGCCAGATCTATATTCATGCATGCCAAAACATGTAACTTTTTAAGCTAGAACATTTTCCAACATATAAACATTTCCAGAAAAAAAAAAACCTATGTACAACCAAATTCTTTTCCACCACAATAATAGTGTGTTTTAAAAAGAGAACACCTATATGGAGCATCGCTCCTATGCATTTTCTACTGAACATGTAACACATCGTGGAGAATATCTCCAATTAAGAGAAACATGTCAAGTTATACCGTTCCAAAAACAGTAAACATTTTGTGACGATTCCGAAAAACATATTTATACGCCTCGTAGTATTTGAAATAATATAATAAATAGAGTTTATGGACTCACCTGGATGTACATCTGGTGCTAAGATCCTACAAAATAATAATACAAAAATACTTAATACCTGGGTGCCAATCAAATAGCCCTAGTTCCTAAATGATATCGAGAGCCTACAAAATGAACTTAGGGTGTATATATATCTATATTTATTGTCCCCTAAAGCAGATTCAAAATCTTATAATCTCAAAAATCTTTAATTTGAATGCTTACTTGAAGCGCCTAAATTACTTAAAATATAAAACCTAGAAATTAATCTCAAAATTAACTTTATACTAAAATCCATTTAAAATATTTAAATCCTAAAATAAATCAACCTAAACTATATATAAATATAAGCTTATACTATTTAGTATAACTAACAAGCAAATAAGAAAAAAAAAAAAAAAAAACTAACCTCAAGAATGGCTGCTCACAAGCTTAACGATCAAAAAATGACTCTTAATATATTTTATATATAGGTGCCGAAAAGCTAAGGGGAAAAAAAAAAGACTCATAACATATATATACATAATGATGGCGGTTTGGAGGAAGAAAAGAAAGGAAAAGAAAAAAAAGAAAATGGTGAGGGGGTGACGGGTGGCTAATAGGTGGCGGTAATTTCTTAATAACTAAGTTAATTTTATTTTTTTGGAAAAAAATTAAATGCTTGAATTACTAAAATAAACACACTAGGAATTGAAAACAAAATCCACTTAAAGGCATCTATAAACCTTAATAATAAAACCTCAATATAATAAAATTTTACTCTTATTCCTAAGTATCCACAAAGTACCTCTATGTGTCAAAAACACTATATTTCACTAATATAGATCCAAACCCTATTTTCATTATGTCCGTAATTTTAAAGTCATGCTAGGTGCTTATGGGGTAGGGTGTTACATTCTACCCTCCTTAAAAGAAATTTCATCCTCGAAATTTAATAGTCACGTACCTATAAGCTCTGGATATTTTTTTCTTCAAGTACTCCTCAGTCTCCCAAGTTGACTCTTCGATTCCATGATGTCTCCATACTATTTTACACATTGGAATCTATCTCCCACGTAACTCTTTTATACTTCATTCTATAACCTCAGTTGGTTTCTCTTTGTATGACAGATCGGCTCGTAATTCCAATTGGTCATCATTGTGAACATAGTCAGGTATAGGATGATATTTCTTCAATTGTAACATATGGAACAAGTCATGTATACCCGTTAGTTCACTCGATAAGGCTAACTGATACGCCACTTTACAAACCCAGTCAATAATTTCAAATGGTCCGATATATCAGGAGCTCAACTTTCCTCCTCTCGGATATCTAAGCTTCCCGTGATGTGGCGTAAGTTTTAAGAAAACTCGATCTCTCACACTAAACTACAGATCCCTTCTTCGATTGTTAGCATAGCTCTTCTGTCTACTTTTAGCTGTCCAAAGCCGATCTTCAATCATCCTAACTTGTTTCTTCATCTCCTCCAATTCTGGCATCAAGTTTCTTTGTCTCCAATAGGATCGAACTCCGACTTCATCCCAGTACAAGGGTGTTCTGCATCTCCTACCATATAATGCTTCAAATGGTGCCACTCCTATCGAAGAGTGGTAGCTATTATTATAAGCAAACTCATCACAAGCAAGATTGTCAACCCACTTATTCCCAAAGTCCAAGGCGCAAGCTCTTAGCATATCCTCTAGGGTTTGAATTGTCTTTTCAGACTGTCCATCAGGGTACACCTGCTATAACTTAAGTTGGTCCCCATAGCTGCCTGGAACTTGGGCCAAAACCTTGAGGTAAATATTGGGTCTCGGTCCAATACAATATCAACAAGCACTCCATGAAGTCGTACAATCTCGTCTACATAGATTTGCGCTAACTTGTCCAAAAGGTATATCATATTAATGGTAATAAAATGTGCCACTTTTATTAGACGATAAACAATTACCCAGATAGCGTCCTTATACCCCTTGTTCTGGGGTAATCCTGTGACAAAGTCCATTGTCACATGATCCCGTTTCCATTCAGGAATAGGTGGCGGTTGTAGTAGTCCTGCTGATTTTTTATGCTCCGTCTTAAACCTTTGACATGTAAGATAAGCTACTACATACTCCGTAATCTCTCTCTTCATTCCACCACCAAAAGTTTTGCTTTAAATCTTTATACATCTTATTCTCTCTAAGGTGCATTTAATACTTATTTCTGTGTGCTTCTTCTAGTATTTTACACTTAAGCTCGGTATCGTCAGGAATGTACAACCGATTATGAAAGTACCAGCTTTTATCGGTTTCTAATGTCCGATAATCTGTCTACTTCTTAGCTTCTACTCGGTTCTTAAATTCCAGGAATCTCATGCTATTCTTTTGGGTGCTTGTAATATTTTGTTGCAAGGTAGAGGTGACGGTGAGAGTTGATATCTTTGCCTCCTTTCTACTTAAATCCACCATCACATTAACTTTTCTATATGATAGTTAATTTGGCATCAGTATTTTTACGCAGCCCCATCCATCGACATTGCCTTATATTAAATCTTCTAGGAAAGCGAGTACTATAAAATTTTATGATCAAGAAAGATCTCATATTTTCCCCATATAAGAGAAATCACCACTCCCTAGTCGAACTATAGTTATTAGCCCCAAATCTTTTGTTAGATAGTTCCGCTCATAATCCTTCAATATAATTCAAATATAATCAACAACCTATCTATCTTGCATCAAAATTGTCTCTAGGCCTACCCTTTATAGGGAAAACTCCTCACTTGAATTGGGTAGTAGCACAACTCGTGCCGAAGTTAGTCGATGCTTTACTTCTTAGAAACTTCTCTACCCATTTAAACTCGATGGCTACTTATAAGTTGTGCTAAAGGTCTAACGATTCTAAAAGAAATCGGTTATGAATCTCCAATAATACCTTTCTATACCCAAGAAGATGTATACCTCTTATTGGTATTTTAGGTTGCATTCGATCATTCACTGTTCTACCTTTACTGGGTCTACTAATACTCCTTGCAGAGTAATCACATGCCCTAAAGGAGTCACTTGTCGCCATTCAAAACTTACATTCACTAAACTTGATGTACTGCTTATGCTCCTATAGGGTTTACAACATTCTTCAAAGATGTTCATGTACTTCGAGGTTAGGTTAATACATAAGAATATCATCAATGAAAATCACCACAAACTTATCTGAGTAAAGACAGAAAATCCTATGCATTAATTCATGAATGTCGCAGGTGGACTTGTCAATCCAAATGGCATAAGATAGACTTATAATGCCTATATCGGGTGTTGGAAAATATCATGGGAATATCTCTTTCTTTTGTTCGTACCTAATAGTATCCTTGTCTTACATCTAATTTGGAATAGCATCACTTCGAGGATCCTACTCCTCGAAGTGATCAAACAGCTCATCAATAAGTGGAAATGGGTACTTATTTTTAATTGTCATACTATTTAGCCATCTGTAGTCTATACACAAAGGCCTAAGGCCCCATATTTCTTTTTTACAAGCAAACCTAATGCACTCCAAGGAGATGTACTTGGATGGATATATTCTTGTTGCAACAATTCTTGCGGTTGCTCTTTCAACTCTCTCAACTCTTCTTGTACCATCCGCTATGGGGGTTCGAGATACTGGTTTAGTACCGGTTACCAACTTTATGCTGAACTCCACTTCTCGATCTGGGGGCAACATCGTTAACTCCTCAGGAAAAACATCTATAAACTCCTTCACCACGGGTACTGTCTCTAATTTTACTTATTCCTTAGGCTGGTTGAGTAAATATGCTAGGTACCCTTGACATCCTTTCAATAACAACTTCCTGGCTTTCATGCCAAACAAAAAGGGATTTTCCCATTTTGTTCGCTTCCCTTCGAATACAAGGATTGACGTACTCAGTCGGCTAAACTTAACCAACTTCCATCGACAGTCTACTTGAGCGTAATGGTTAGACAACTGTCCATCCCAAGTATCACGCCATAACCCTCAAATGGCAAGGCAGTCAAGTCACTAGATAGAATCACATTCTCGACATAGATGTCACAATCTGGGTACTTTACCTCAGCTATCGTACTCACGTCTATAGGAGTGCTAACTATCAACTGATAACACATGACAACATAAGGTACATGAATACGTTTTATGAAATGCAAACTCACAAAGGAATACGTAGCTCCAGGATCAATAAGTATTCTTGTTAGTTGAGAAAAGATTTGAATTGTACCTTCAACTACTTCTGCTTCGGTGTCTATGGGCAGTCCATCCAATACGTGATTTGAAATATAGGCTCATCCTCTATTTTTTATTCTATCCTTGGCTCGACTTCCCATTCTGGAGATGCAGTCGCCGGTTTCTTTTAAAGATATCTAGTAACTCCCTTATCATTGAATCGACTTCTCGCCAGACTAGTTACACAAGTACGTTAGATATCCCAACTCTAAAGATTAGAAACATTAACTAACTAGACTTAACTAAATTCCACCCACAATGCACATATTCACATGTCCAGTCAACCAATCCATTCTTACTATCACACTCGATCCCTCAAATGATTGAAACAATTACTATCCCCTTGCACTTCCACCGTCCTTTCCAAAAGCATCTACCCAATGTTAAATACCTAAACCTTAACTTATAGGTTAAAACTTACATACAAAACACCGCACACTAGAACTATATATCAGATAAAGAGTGGAACATCCTCTCTATTAATAAAAATAGTCGTTGGTGGACAGGGTAGAGCATGTATACAAAATCTGCCATTGATGTACTATACATA
Source organism: Catharanthus roseus (assembly GCA_028651295.1). Taxonomy (NCBI): domain Eukaryota; kingdom Viridiplantae; phylum Streptophyta; class Magnoliopsida; order Gentianales; family Apocynaceae; genus Catharanthus; species Catharanthus roseus. The sequence goes on from JAPQWS010000104.1 coordinate 10,007,563, forward strand.
ACATAATTTGCGATCAACACGATCCTAATCTCTTCCAGGTTATATAGAGCCATTAAATAATCACACTTAACAAAACTAGATTTATACTCAATATATATGTACAGTGTAAACTAAAGAATGCAAGTACACCAGCCCAATTTAAGTATATCTTCTTCCTAAAGACTATGGTCTAACACTAAGCTTATCAAAAGTACTCTGGGTGTAAGTCATAGCAAATACACAGAAAGATCTCAACAACTATATTAATTGTTCCCCACTCTCATATTAGACAACCAATCTCTCATTAACAAAATATACTAATACTTCAAATCTTAAGAAACTTGACATCTAGTTTACCCATACTCGTCATCACTTATTGTTCTTTTTATCGAGTTGAACTCATCATTAGCTCACCTCCATCTTTACATTCACCAATTGGCAGCGTGAAGTAATAGTTAATATATATCGAATACAGAACCAAGGACTGGAGAGCTCTTTCGATTGTGACAACAATAATGAAAGTGTCCATTTTACAAATACATGGAGTTCTTTGGTATCACTGAAGTAGGGATGATAGAAAACGATAAGAATCATATTTTATACCTAATAAGAACTTCACACTCACTCTTTGTGCAATTCATACACTATAGTCATAAGAGTTTCCTCCTAATACCTTATGTCCCACGAAATTCCTTAATTGAGCTACAAGTCTCAGAAAAAGTAACCTCTTTTAATGACTCAAATAATCTTAGTCCTTTGTCACCTGAACCATCATCAATTCAAAAGCTTAACATATCTATATGTCCTCTCATTATGGTTATTACCAAAGATATGGAATCGTATTCAAAGGAGCATTGTTCCACCAAACTAATAACACGATGAGCAAAACGAAAGAGGAAAAGGGAACTTAAAAGTCTTTGAGCAAAATAAAACTATGCTGCTAACTCCTAGTACTCGTCTAGGATCTACTAACTCTAACTAACAAATCGAACATAGAGCTCTGATACTACCTGTGATACCACTAGGCCAACTGCGGCTGAGTAGGGTATCTACGTGCCTCTCGGCACTAAATTATAAGTTTTAAAAACAAGAGCATAACCCCCTGGATAACACTTACAAGTTTATATATAATATGCAGCGGAAAACAAAGTAATATGAACACTAAAAGGCGCTCAAAATATAGGGTTCAAGAAAACTTCTTATCTTATGATAATTCCGATACAAAGATAGAAATACTTTACAAACGACTCGAGTACAAGAGAGCAAAACAGAAACACTTGTCCTTCCGGAGAGACTCGAACCAAAACTCCACGCCTAAAACTTCAGCGGTTTATTGTATCTCTAACCGTCTTGAGTTAATTTGAGAAGAAAATATGGTATGGAAAAACGTGAGCGCGAACGCTCAGTGAGTCCACATGTATGTACGCTGTAGTGATTTCTTTAAAACAATGAGGATGTAGTTTCACAAAACAGTTCATGCAATGTTACAAGAAAACATTTTCTTTTATTATTTTAACAAAACTGATGCTTGAACCTACATGAGGGTTTCGAGCGTAGTTGGGAAGTCTGAGCGAATCAAGACACATCAGCGCAGCTTCTACACCCAAATTCAAAAGAACATGTAATGCAACAGTAGTGCTCTACGAACAAAGTCTGGATCCCCTAACGAGGTCATCGGAACCAAGTTTCGGCATCTCATAGTCAATACCAGCCAAACAACATACGAGCGCTCGATTACAAAACAACCGCACTCCCATATCACTCGTCGAAATAGGCTACAGACTCTTGGGGCACCTACCAGGTCTGCCCTGGGGCCAACCTCAGTCTCGAGCCCCTCCTAACTCTCCACTAGGCAGCCGTCCCACTGCAGAGCCTAATGCGATTAAATACCGATTGGGCCACGCCCTCCAGGTTCTACGCCCCTTTTCAAGTGGATCCAACTTTAGAGTTAAACACTCGTCCACGTCATCGGAAGAAGCCCTAGTATGGGGGACTAGCCACGTATAGTGCAATCTGCTTACGCGTCCGTTCACTTGATTTTCACCAAGCTTTCGCCCTGGTCGGAATGAGGTTTTCATATGTATTTACAAACCGAAAGGCCATTTGCCTGGCCGTCGGAACAGATTCAAGTTATAAATATTACAGAGTAGTAAAAATCCTCATCCGCCAGTCACCATATGCTTATGCAAATTTCACAATTATGCCAATGCTAGATCTATATTCATGCATGTCAAAACATGTAACTTTTTAAGCTAGAACATTTCCAGAAAAAAAAAAAACCTATGTACAACCAAATTCTTTTCCACCACAATAATAGTGTGGAGCATCGCTCCTATACATTTTCTACTTGATTTTCACCAAGCTTTCGCCCTGGTCGGAATGAGGTTTTCATATGTATTTACAAACCGAAAGGCCATTTGCCTGGCCGTCGGAACAGATTCAAGTTATAAATATTACAGAGTAGTAAAAATCCTCATCCGCCAGTCACCATATGCTTATGCAAATTTCACAATTATGCCAATGCTAGATCTATATTCATGCATCTCAAAACATGTAACTTTTTAAGCTAGAACATTTCCAGAAAAAAAAAAAAACCTATGTACAACCAAATTCTTTTCCACCACAATAATAGTGTGGAGCATCGCTCCTATACATTTTCTACTGAACATGTAACACATCGTGGAGAATATCTCCAATTGAGAAAAACATGTCAAGTTATACCGTTCCAAAAACAGTAAACATTTTGTGACGGTTCCGAAAAACATATTTATACGCCTCGTAGTATTTGAAATAACATAATAAATGGAGTTTATGGAATCACCTGGATGTACATCTGGTGCTAAGATCCTAAAAATAATAATACAAAAATACTTAATACCTGGGTGCCAATCAAATAGCCCTAGTTCCTAAATAATATCGAGAGCCTACAAAATGAACTTAGGGTGTATATATATCTATATTTATTGTCCCCTAAAGCAGATTCAAAATCTTATAATCTCAAAAATCTTTAATTTGAATACTTACTTGAAGCGCCTAAATTACTTAAAATATAAAACCTAGAAATTAATCTCAAAATTAACTTTATACTAAAATCCATTTAAAATATTTAAATCCTAAAATAAATCAACCTAAACTATATATAAATATAAGCTTATACTATATAGTATAACTAACAAGCAAATAAGGAAAAAAAAAAAACTAACCTCAAGAATGGCTGCTCACAAGCTTAACGGTCAAAAAATGACTCTTTATATATTTTATATATAGGTGTCTTAAAGTTAAGGAAAAAAGAAAGAAGACTCATAACATATATATATACATGATGATGGCAGTTTGGAGGAAGAAAAGAAAGAAAAAGAAAAAAAAGAAAATGGTGAGGGGGTGACGGGTGGCTAATAGGTGGCGGTAATTTCTTAATAACTAAGTTAAGTTTTTTTTTTTGAAAAAAATAAATGCTTGAATTTCTAAAATAAACACACTAGGTATTGAAAACAAAATCCACTTAAAGGCATCTATAAACCTTAATAATAAAATCTCAATATAATAAAATTTTAATCTTATTCCTAAGTATCGCCAAAATATTACTAAGTGTTAAAAACACGATATTTCACCAATATAGATCCAAACTCTATTTTCATTATGTCCGTAGTTTTAAAGTCATTCTAGGTTCTTACAGGGTAGGGCGTTACATAAACAATGCATTTGAAGTTCATTTAAATAAAATTGATGGATATCTCTATAGTGCGAATTTGAGTATGCATCCCCCTGTCAGAAATATGAAAAGTTGTGGATTTGAGAGTGAGGTTAAAAATGACAATGTTCATGTGTTTGATCCTTTTTATATTAAACCAAAAGGAATATCAAATGAGCTAATCAAAAGTTACTCGGAAAAGAAGAGAAAAGTTAGAAATACTACCAAGACTTCAAGTATATTTACATTATCATAATATTTTATTTTTCTGGTTGTGTTTTAGTAATTTTTTTTGTATACATTAATAAGTATATTTTCTTTTTATAGGAAAGGGGAAAAAGAAACAAGCCAAATCAGTAGAAGTGCAAAAATTACATCTCGAATCACTAACTAATGTAAGGAATATACTTACAAACTTTATTTTAATACAAAATTTCTTTTAAAGAATATGTGTAACATAACAGGCTCCTCAATCTACTTTGGGAATTCTATTGGATGATAGTGGATCAGAAACATCATTTACAAGTATGCTACTAGGTTTTTATACTAAAATTAAGGTTAGAGAAATAATTATTGATTTTCATAATTAGTCTCTTTTTATTTTTAGAATCATTATAAAAAGTATTGATATATAATATTAAAACTTTATGCAGGAGTCATCCGGTGAATTTGGCATCCATGTAAATGATTCAGTGCTTTGATGAAGGAAATTAAACTGTTACGAGATATCAAGAGTTATGTTTTTCTGGATATTTAGAATTAAGAAAGTTAAATGCAAGTATGATATGTATTTAAATGTTTTGGTAACTACATCATTATGTAGATTGTAAAACATATTTAAACCTTATATTTTGCTAATTAAGGGGAGGAAGAAATATTTGGACCAAAATATTTAAGTATTGAATATGTGATGGTGTTTTTTTTTTAATTTATCTGTTGGTACTTTATATATATATATATATAAGAAAAATGGGGCACTTAGCCAACTTAATAAAAATATTAAAATATTCAGTAGTAAAAATGTATTAATTAAAAAAACATTCAGAAAAAAATGGATTGCTTTTGTTACAAAAAAAAATAAAAATTGGGTTGTTTTGTTGCAGTTCCAGTTCCAATATTTAAAGAATACTAAGTAAAAATTAAATAGTTTGATAAGGAAAAATGGGTTAAAAAAATTAAAGTGGGTGTCTAGATGTAAAAGATGAGATGTGGGGAGAAATTGAAAGAGAGATGAAGTTAGTAGAAAGATAAATGAGAAATTGAGAGATAAATAAATAAAAGTAAGTGCTAGAATATTTTATATTAAATTGTGGGGTTAGGTACAATGGACTTAGTCCACACCCACTTTCCCCTATAAGGCCTTCAATAAAAAGGTTCGGCTTCGCTCATTCCAAATTGGAGATTTAGATCTTGCTGTGAGGAGGCCTATCATCATTAGACACAAACTTAAAAAGTTTCATCAAAATGGGATGGCCCCTATGTTGTCTAAGAGGTCTACTCAAATGAATCTTGCAAGATAGTTGCTGAAGATGGTCTAAAGATTGGTCCTATCAATGGCAAGTATTTAACGATACTATGCATGATACAAAAAAAAAGAGGCTCCATAACTGCACGAGCATAAACTTCGAAGTTACTCCTGGCCTGCATGAGAGTAAACTGCGTTAAGGCAACCACCAAAAGTGTAGCATGTGGATAAACTACTAAAGCACTCCAACAAGTCCAAGTTAGTAAAAACGGATACTCTTGACCCGCATGAGTTAAAACTGTGAACGACCAAAAATCTTTTTTCCCAAAAATTTGAACTGTGTTTGACTTAATTCTTAAGTTTTCCTTAAGATACGTAGGTAGCTTAGACAAAAAAAAAAAAAAAAGAACAAAAAAAGAATATCTAAGTTCAGTCATAACTTTTCAACAAACAAACAAGTTTGTTTGGTTTGTACAAGTGTGACCAAATCATTGTCAAATTGGCAATTTATGTGAACAAAGCGAAAGAAATAATACGGACAAAGGAAGAAATGCAATGAAAAATAATGAAGTTTATTAATAAGCAGAAGCGACAAAGTTCAAATTAAATTTGATAAAGTACTTGAAAAAAAATGTTAAAGTAAATCAAGGAAATAAATGAAAATTTCCAAGTTTTGTCGCAGAACCAACAACTACTCTTTCACTTTCTTAACTTTATCCTTATTGTCTTCGCCCACTATAGGAGTGCTCTCAAGCGTAGAAAGTTTTCCTTCAATGATAGCATAGATGCGTTCTTCTTTCGCGAGTTGCGTTTCTTGTTCCTCAAATGTGGGTAGGAATAACGCCCTTTTATTCTTCCAACACTTCAACTTCTTCTTCAAAGATTGTATCTTCTCATCAATCCTTTTGAGACTGACTTTCCGTGGGCCGACTTGTTCTCGAAGATTGTCAACTTGGCTTTTCGAAGCACTTGAATGCTCATTAGTTGATGAAAGCAATTTTGTATGTACCTCCTTAGCCATTTTCTCCAAACTAGAAGATCGTGCATCATCGAACTCATGTGCCTTAGTGAAAAAGGATGTTAAGAGATCTTTTCATGGAAAAAATCAATGGTGTTACTTTTGGCAATTTTTTTTAGAACATAAATAACGTGGCCCTTGAGAGAAGAAACTTGTTCAAGAGGAAGTTTCTTAATCTTTTGAAGGAGCTCTTGCCACATGTCTATTACACACTTCTTTTGAATGTTGAACAAGAAAGAATCTTCTCTCAAAAATAGAAATCACTAGAGCATTTTCACAAGGCAACTTGTTTACGGTGGCAACCAAGTCTGACTTATAAGAAGAACCTACTTCATGTTGATCCTTCATCGCAATGTTTGAATTGCATGCTGAGTCTTGAGAAAGAGCTTCAATGTCAACAAGAATGTCATCATCTTCCTGAAAAAAAGTAAAAGTTAAAAATAAATAAATCAATAAAATAAAACTAATAATAATAATAAAAGAAAAGAAAAGAAAATGTGTAGCAATTCTTACTACATTTTCCAAGACTTGGCCTTTTTCAAATGTTTGGCTAGGAGCTGTGGTTTAAACTCTGAAATGTTTCCAACATCGATCTTGGCTACTAGAGTTATGCTCTCTTGCTTGCAATAGTTGGTACACTTTTAAAGAAGATGGACCTCCAACATTAGTAAAGTTCAACTCGAAGAAGAGTCACTTTCATCTTCTAAAGGTACTCCTACATCATTTGATCCTTGAAAAGCTTCATCATTCTCGGGGACTTTCCTTTTAAGGTGAGAAGAGCGTTCGTCAATCTTTGGAGCACTCCGAGAGGTAGTAAGTACTAAAATGTTGTCTTCAAGATAACTTCCATGAGCTTGGCTCCACCAAGACTTGAACTCTTGAGTATAATTTGCATGTATATACATATATGTATGTATATATATTACAAGAATGACCTTCAGATTTTCTTTTTATGACATTTTTATCTTTGTCCTTAATATATATTAGAAAAGATGTTAACTGAGATGGACTTTTTAAATAAAGAAAAACGTGGCATTAGAAAAGCAATAAAAATAAAGTATTTGTAGACAAAACAACAGTGCTCCTCTAATCTAAACAATTATATAAAAAAAGTACTTGAAATGCAAATAAAGTATCCAATTCAAAGCCATTAGTGTGCTGCTCAACATTCCAGAGACCTGTACAGCTTCTGCACAGTTTCATCTTATGATTAGGACTAGAATTTTATGCAAATAAAATTTTTTACATTCTTGTGGTATATTATATTCTTTTTTATGTAGAATCAACATTACAATATAAATAATTTATGAACTTGCTTCTCCTTGCCGGTGATGCGAACTTCACAAGGAAGAATTTGTAATGAACTTCATGTTATCATCTCGCTCCTCCCATTAACTTGGAATTTGCGGCATTTCAGTTTTGATGTCTGTTAAATATTGTTAAGATTGTTAGAATATTATGTTGTTAGGATATTATAGTTGTTATATGCTGTTAGGATATTATAGTTATAACATGTTTTGTAAAAATGCCTAGAGTGTAGCTAGGAACTGTTATATATCATACACACAATCAATCAAAACACAGAAAATTTCCACAAAGTTTTCCCACTGAAAATTTTATGGTATCAGAGCCAGTTGTTGGGCTGCCTATATTAGGCCACCCATGCAGATGTCCAATCTTGCAAACTTCACACTCCCGATGTCCAGTCTTGGACGTGAGGGGGTGTGTTGAGAATCTCACATGGCTAGTGTTTGAGAAATAATTACTTTGTAGAAATTTTATATGTTTTGATTGAGCGCTTGCTAGCTACACTCTAGGTATTTTTACAAGACATAGTTACAACTATAATATCCTACAACATATAACAGCTATAATATCCTAACAATCTTAACAATATTTAACACTCCTCCTCAAGTTGGAGTATGAAGGTTAAAAATGCCCAACTTGTCAGAAAACATGCAGAATTGTGTTAGATATAATAACTTTGTGAGAAGGTTCGCAGGCTCAAACGTGTTTGAAATGCATCATGCACAAAATAACAGTCGATCTCAATGTGCTTAGTACATTCGTAAAAAACGGGATTAGCTGCAATGTAAATAGCAGCCTAACTGTCGCAATGAAGTGGAATAGAGTGATGCACAGGGACTTGAAATCAATGAGGAGTCGTCGAAGCCATTTCAACTCACATAAAGTTATGGCCATGGATCAGTACTCAACTTCAGCGGAAGAGCGAGAGATTGTATGTTGTTTTTTTGTTTTCCAAGAAATGGGAGAATGACCGAGAGAAATAAAATATCCAGTAATAGAACGCTGGGTACTCCAACAGCTAGCGTAATCAGAGTCACAATAAGCAAGCAACCGAAGAGGTGCATCAGCACGAAGAAGAATACCCTGGCCTGGAACGCTTTCAAGAAAACGAACAACACGAAGAGCTGCTTACTAATGCTCTTTGCTAAGGTTCTTCATAAATTGGGCCAGGACATGCACAGTATAAACAAGATCTGGGAATTTTATAGACAAATAGATTAATTTCCCAATAAGACGACGATATCGTTCCGAGTGAGCATAAAAGTCTCCAGTAGCCTTAGCTAATTTGTTATTTGGTTCCAATGGAGTGGAGACAGGCTTAGACCCAAGCATCCCAGCTTCAGAAATAATTTCCAATACATATTATGTTGGTTGAGATAAAAAACTGCTTGGCTACGAGCAATTTTAATGCCCAAAAAATACTTAAGATGACCCGAATCTTTCATATGGTAACATGAACCTAAATACGACTTAAATTCAGCAATAAAGGAAACATTATTACCAGAAATTAACAGATCATCAACATAAATAAGAATGCAAAGAAAGATATTAGTTTTCCTAAACGTAAAGAGAGGATAATCGGCGTATGATTACACAAACCCATGCTGACAGAGTGAGGCTGTAAGTTTAGAAAACCAGCATCGAGGAGCTTGACGGAGCCCATATAACGATTTATTAAGATGGCAAACTTGATGTGGACCGGAAGTACGAAACTTTGGAGGAAGTTTCATATAAACTTCTTCAGTCAAGTCTCTATGCAAGAAAGCATTGTGAACGTCCATTTGATGGACTTCCCAATTTCGAGCATCAGCTATTGATAACAAGTCTGAACAGTCACCATTTTCGCCACTGGTGCGAAAGTCTCAGTGTAATCAATTCCCTCCTACTGAGTATTCCCAAACACCACCAAACGTGCTTTGTACCGCTCAACATAACCATCTGAATTATATTTGACTCGGTATACCTACTTGCTACCAAGCGCATGCAATTTTGTCATTGTCCAGGTAACATTATTTTCAAGAGTGTCTATCTCCTGCTTCATAGCAAGACACGATTCTGGAATAGAGGCCGCCTCGAAATATTTTGTGGGTTCTATGCTTGCATTTACAGCAGCTACAAAATTCTGATGTGAAAGAAAAAATTTGTCACAAGAAAGATAATGAGTTAATGGATACAAGGAAGTACCTAAAGAAACCGAAGAAGAAAGTGAAGTAGGGGAGAGAGAGAGAGAGAGAGAGAGAGAGAGAGAGAGAGAATAGGAGACGACCAAACTATATGAACAAATGTAATAATTTAATTTTCTTGGAGGTTGATGTGATCTATTACTCTGTCGAAGATTCAATGGTTCAACTATATTTGCTGCCAAGGTTCACTGTATGAAGCCCAGTAGTACTTTGACTAGAATTTACACTACTAGAATGGGTGGAATTAGAATTTTCATGGCCCAACACTTCCTCCAAGTGGGCTACTGCCGGTTATGAGTAATCCCCTGGCCTGCTGTCATTTGGTCTTGGGGTGGTCCACATTGCTACTGGTTGTGAGGAAGAAGTCGGCTGGTCATTCAAGACTTGGGCCGCTCCACTCAAAGAAGAGTCACATGGTCCAGAAGGTATGTTCTAGGCTGCTCCAGTTGGTGCAGAAAAAAATGATGGCTATTGTGAAGGAGTTCCCCTTGCTAAAGAAGACACTGGTATCTCACCAAAGTCACAATTCAAATGATTTTCAGGAGATGAGGCAATCCATGACTCAGAAAAAGGAAATTCATTTTCAATGAACACAAAGGTGACAAATTCATGAGTTTGTGAATCAAATAACTTCCAACCTTTTTTTCATATGGATATCCTAAAAACATACATTTTCGTCCCCGAGATCTAAACTTATTTTTAGGTAACCTGTGATCGTGTACATACGTCAAACACCCAAAAATTTTTATATAAGAATAAGATGGAACCTTATTAAATAAAAATTTAAATGGTATTTTTCCTTTCAACACAAATAAAGGAGTACGATTAATCAAATATCCAGCAGTGAGAACACTTTCACCCCAAAATTGAATAAGAAGATTGGCCTAAAAGAGCAAAGCACGAGCCACATTCAAAATGTGACGATGCATACGCTATACTCGGCCATTTTGTTGGGGTGTATGAACCACAGAAGTTTGATTTAACATACCATTTTCCAAATATTACGAAAAATATTGTTTCAAACATGTGAGCTCTGTTCTGTTATCTGTATGTACAATGTTTACTCATTTATGAAACTATGTATGAACTATAGCAAAAAAAAAAAATTTTAGTGTTTGTGCCACCTCTCTTTTTTCTGTGAGCAACAAAATCCAAACACAGCTTGAATAACCGTCCACCACATTCAGAAATAAGTTGCACCACAAGAAGAAGGATTTTTATATGGTCCCCAAAGATCAAAATGTACCAAATCAAACACAGCAGTTGCATTATTTAAACTAGTAGGAAAAGATTCACATGTTTGCTTAGCACGCCAACGAATTGAACAATTATCCAAAGAATCGATTTTAAAGGATTTTCCCAAAAATTGTTCAACAACAAATTTAGAAGGGTGTCCCAGATGATTATGCCATAAAATACAAACATCAGTAACTTGAGCAGAATAAGCAAAATTTGACCTCTTAGGCAAAGGTCTAAAGTAGTATACCCCGTCTCTTTTCACTCGCTCCAATCGGCATCCCCGAAATACAATCCTGTAACATTAACACATTGACGGTAGAGTTGCTTACTATAGTGGCTACTGCCCCGCTCTGTTCTGCTATGCCGTGTCGAGCATCGAATTCTGGAGCACTCATCTCTCTCTACTGTACCGTCCCAGCCCGAGCTTGCCGAAGAAGACCCAAGATACTGCGGCCATACCCTGCCGCCGCTGTGTCCCCTTCCTCTGTTTGTTCTTCCTCAGCCTCTGCAGCCTCCAGCACTGGTCTCCTGGCTTGGCTCTGACCACTGCTTCGGATAACCAACCAACAGGTAACAATTCTTGCCTTGTGACCTTGCTTAAAACAATGAGTATAGTGGATTGAATTTATCCAGATTTAGGGGTTGCAAACACAATAGCTCCACTCCTAATTTCTGTATTTCTTATTAATTTTCTATGTGCTTCTTCCTTGATGATCATAGTTTGAGTTTTCTTAATATTTGGAATTTGTTCCATTTGTGAAATACTCGAATGAACTGTTTCAAATATCGAGTCATCTAATCCTACGAGAAAATGGTGTTCCTACGAGAAAATGGTGTATTTTATTCTTCACTCTATTTAATTAATTCATTTAACATTCTGTAGGTACAATCCGATAATTATTGATAATTAATTAATTCATCTCAAATTTTCTTTAATTTAGCATAGTAAGATGAAACGGACATCTTTCTGCATATGACATTGTGTTTCTTAGGTTAGGTTTGATGGTGGTATTTAGAATCCATGAACCCACTATGGTGTTGATAGTCCACCATTCTTCCTCCTTATCAGTCCTGAATTTTGGCTTTGGAATCGATCCTTCCACAACGCTAAGCTTTTTCTTTGCTCGCAATTGTAAATGCATTGCCTTACCTATTCGATGACAGTTGCATCAACACGTCTTGTGCCGCTCATCATAAAAGGGGAATGATGATGGATCTGATACCATGTTAAAATTTGGTCTTGGGCCTAACTCACCCCAAAAGGTATCTCAAGGGAGGAGGACTGTTCAAGCTTTTATAAGGAGTAATTATTTTCCAAACACTAACCATGTGGGATTCTCAACACCCTCCTCACACCCAAGACTGGACATCTGGAGCGTGAAGTTTGCAAGATTAGACACCTGCGCGGGTGGCCCAACACGGGCAGCCCAACAACTAGCTTTGATACCATTAAGTTTTCATTATGAAAACTTTGTAAAAATTTTCTGTGATTTTGATTGATTGTGTGTATGAATATATATATATATATATATATACATATATATAGCAGTTGCTAGCTACATTGTAGGCATTTTTACGGGACATAATTACTGCTATAATATCCTAACAACATAATATTCTAACAATATTTAACAATGTCTACAATGTTATAGTTATCTTCGGGGGAGGTATATAATGGCGATTGGGAATATGTTAATATTTGCTTCAAATGATTCTAAATACACCAAAAAGTGTTCCATGAATTAACTGAAAGATGAGAAAATCTCAAAACTTACAGAAAAAGTACCATCACGTCAAATTGTACTTTTTTAGATGACGAAATTTTTTTCTTACATAATTTTGACTGAGATGATATGCTTATTTTGTTAGAATACAATTGATTCGAATACGACATACTTATGTCTTCATCATCTTTAGTTAGTTGTTGTTACCACTACTCATGTTTTATTGAGTACTAAATCTCTATTTAATTTACACTTGAGTTTAACCAGAGAAAAGAAAATGAGAAGAATACTACTCTACTAGCTAGTTGCTTTCTTCCTCTATGAAAATTATTGCCGACGGTTGGAAACAATTGAAATTTTGAGAAAATAAGGGAAACAAATTTGTATTTGTAAGAGCTAAAGCAACTTCAAGTCTGAAATGTTGGAGCATTACCATTACTAAAAACAATTTTCTCATTGCGGAAATCGATCGGTAACTTTTTAAAAAGTTATTGACCGAAACGAAATCAATAAGTAATTTTTTAATATTACTAATTAATTTTTTTTATCGATAACTACAAAAAGTTACCTACTAATTTACTGACCGATAAAATTTGATTAATAATTTTATCATTTACTCTTTCATTTTAATTTTTAAACTTCAAATATTATATATATGTTATTGCACAACTTTGTATAACTTTAGCAGAGCAATTGATACTGCTTAAGAGCTAAGATTTCAACTTGGAGATCACAAATTTGAACCTACTTCAAACAAACTTCATTTTTAAAATTTTTAACCTTATTTGTATTTTTGTAATTTTTTAATTAGAGTTGTGGGGAATTTATGTATATAAATACTTATTTTTATTAAAAATTTCCTTTAAAGGTTCTTTTGAAATGCCACATTTTCTTTAAAAAAAAAAAGATTGTTGAAGTTAGATTTTCTAACGGAGGTTAACCATAAGGGAAAAATGTTACAAATATCAAACATGCAGGTCATTTTTGTAATATATACAAACGAGGAGGGGTTATTTTATAGATTGGACAAACATTAAGGATATTTTTGTATTATTCCTTTTCTCGAAGTTTTTGTATATATAATTTGTGGAGTAAATCACTATATTTATATTTGTTTATAAACAACTTACAGTTCTCTGATTTTACTCAAAAATAATTTTGTTATAATTTTACCAAATACGATCTTATACTATTAAATTATCAATAAGGTGAAGGAATCTATTAATTTTTTGCACGTGATTAGCATGTGCAACTGGAGATAAGGACATTTTTGTCTTTTTAAAGACTATTAGTATATTTGAGACTGATGTGTCAATCATGTGTGGTGGTGAGAAAGTGAAGGGGTACCTGAAATGTTTGTTGTCTTTGAAATGGAAAGTGTGAAAAGACCAAAATACCCCTCTCTCCAACTGCACATACTAATCACATGCAAAAAGTTACCTTATTTTACTATCTTATTGATAATTTGAAGTATAAGTTGCACATAAATTGAATTTGGATAAAATTTTAATAAAAAATTATTTTTTATTAAAATAAAAATATGTAAAATTATTTATAGACAAAGATGATGATTTACTCATAATTTGTGTTAAGTTGAATAAGTTAAGGCCTTCTTTATGTAAAGTTTCACATTCAAACTGTATGTATAGAAAACAAAATTTGTTTGAAACTATCTTAATGCTAATGAACGGAAAATCCAAAGTAACATTAAGTGCACATGATGAAGTGAGAAAACAATAATGAACTCATAGATGTTGAAAAGAGATGCTAAAACGAATAATTAATACGAGCTACACCTGTTTTTATGGATCACAAGGTTGAAAAGAGATTTTAAAATAAATGATTATTAAACTATATACACCTATCTTTGTGGACTAGAATGTTTAATAACATTATATTTTTTTAAAATGTATAATTATTAATATATGAAAAATTAAGTATAACTTGCTATGGATTAAACTTTTTGATTTATAACCATAAATTTTTATTTAATTTTTTTTTTAATCATGAATTATTTTTGCTTTTCTATTTATGATTATAAATTTTGATTTTATATTTTTCTAGTCATGAATTTTTTTAATAGATTATTATATTTGAGAGATAAAAAATAGTTCACGATTATTTCTAAATAAGACGAATCATAATTAGAAAAAGATAAAATCAAAGTTCGTGGCTATAAAAAAAAAAAAAAGTAAAAATAGTTCATGACTAAAAAAAATATAAAATAAAAGTTTATGATTATAAAGAGAAAAGATAAAATTTCTTTAGGTGTTATTTATAGTTAATTTCTCTAACAACATACAACATATTGTATTAAGCACTATTTACTAGATATATAAAAATATTATTGGATATTCTTAAAAGGTATAATATTTTAAAATTTATGATCCATAAAACTCAGTTATTTCAATTAATAACAGAATTTTTCTATAACGAATACGAATATGAATTAATTTTGGATTTCAAAAATAATATTAAGTGCTCACAATGAATAAGGAAACAAAAATGATTTGGCAAGTCAAAATAGCAAGAATATTAAAAATTGATGAATATGATGATGGTTTCTTTTTATAAATTCAGAGCAACATTAAGTACACAGAGTGAAGTGAGAAAACAATAATAAATTGGCAGACGTTGAAAAGAGATGCTAAAACAAATAATTAGTACCTTAATACTTGTCTTTGTGAACCATAAAGTTTAATAACATTGTTTTTTTTAGAATTTATAATTATTAATACATATAAAATATTGTATTATATGTATTAGTTATTGTATATTCTAAAAAGATACTATCTTTTGTTGAAAATATAAGTTCTTGTAGGGTGTTGAGGACGGTAAAATATATAAGTTCTTTTCCATCGTCCAATAAGTATGTATTGTATTTTTTCCTTCTTTAACCACTTCTTTATGAATTTATTTTATTTTTATTGTCTATCTCTCTTCTTATTTATTAAAAATATATAGGATATTTTGATTCAAAAATTACATTATTTTCAAAACTCTTAATTTATGTACGTAAGCCCAAAATTGATGGTTCATAAGGAAACTTTTAAAAAATGAATAAGGATATTAATAAATTTTGGAGCCAAAAATAACATTAAGTGCTCACAACAAAGAAGAAAATAAAAATGATCTGGCAAGTCCATATAACAAAAGAAATATTAAAATTTGATAAATATCATAACTTTTTTTTTATAAATTCAAAATAATATTAGTTACACATAATAAAATGAGGAAACAATAATGAATGGGCAGTCGTTAAAAAGAGTTGCTAAAACAAATAATTATTACGCTATACACCTGTCTTTTTGGATTAGTAGGTTTAATAACATTACATTTTTCTAAAACGCACAATTATTAACATGTATAAATATTGTATTATATTCTTTTTATTCTTTTTATTTGTCATATTTGGACATTACATTGTTTCGAAAAATATAGAATTTTAAATTTTTTTTTATAAACTAGAATGTCTTTTAATATTTTCTCTTTATATTATTGTTTCTATTCGTTTCCATGTTAGAAGAATAAGGGTTGAAATTTAGAAACGTATAATAGAAAAAAATTCATTATTATTATCTTGAAACCATAATATGATTGACAAGTTAAAAAAATACGAAAATTACAACTATATGACATAAAAAAGCGAACGAAGGGAAGGATGTATTAGTTATTATACATTTTAAAAAATGTATAATATTTTAAAATTTATGCTTCATAAAATTTCAGTTCATAATTAATTTTTTTAAAACAAATATGAATATAAATTAATCTTGGATCCAAAAATTACATTAGGTGCTCATAACAAATAAGGAAATAAAAATGATCTGGCAAGTCCATATAATAAAAAAAATTAAAATTTGATAAATATAATGACTATTATTTGATAAATTCAAAGTAACATTAAGTACACATAATGAAGCAAGGAAACAATACTGAACTGTATGACTTTAAAAGAGATACTAAAATGAATAATTATTATGTTATAACTCAAATTTTGTGGAAAAAAATATCAAAAAGAAATAAATATTACGTTATAACTTTGACTTTGTGGACCAATAGTTTAACAACGTCATACTTTTCTAGAATGTACCATTAAAATAATTATTACGTTATAACTCGAACTTTGTGAACCAATAATTTAATAACGTCATACTTTTCTAGAATATACTATTATTAATGCATATAACTATTGTATTATATGTATTAGTTATTGTATATTTTAGAAAGGTAAAATATTTTAAAATTTATGAAACACAAAAATTTAATTCATAATATAATTTTTCTAAATAAAATACGAATATTGATTAATATTGGATCCAAAAATAACATTAAGCGCTCACAACGAATAAGGAAAAAACGTAATCTGGCATGTCAAAATAACAAGAATATTAAAAGTTGATAAATATAATTCTAGTTTTTATATACTCCAAAAATTTTGTTAAAAAAATATATAGATACTCCTAAAATTAAATAATAAATTCTTAAAGTATTTTGCAAAATGTGTATTGATTTTCAAATGCACCATTTCTCCAAAAAAAAAAACAAAAAAAAAAAATAAGACAAATAGTTGACACCTATGGAGACCTTAAGAGAAGTTTAAAATGAAACTAGAGAAATTAGCTATAATTATCTATAAAAAAATTTTATTTTTTTAATTTTACTCAAAACATTTTTTGTTAATGCGAAGAGCATCCGCATATGAAATTGAAAGTAAATAAATAGTTCGAAAATAATATCTCACAAATTCTTTAACTTGTGAGTAAAATAAAAAAAGTTTTTTATAAGTAAAATCAGTTTAAATTAAAATTTATGAATAAAATAAAAAATAAAAATAATTTATGAGTAATTATAACTAATTTCTCATGAAATTATGATATTTCTTCGTGTCACTTCATATATATCTTTTTCAACAACTCTTCATGGAATTTACAAATAGGGTATAATACATAACAGTAAAATAAGGAAAATGATCTGCTCATCCAAAGAATTTGTAGTGTGGTCATTATTTTCCCAAAATAATAAATAAAAGATCTTTTTATTTTTGTAAAATAAATAAAAGATCTTGCTTGACAAAATAGAAATTTGGGACATGCATGTCATAATATAAAACTTAGGGGCATCTATTGGAATAAAAAAAACTACCCATAGTTCTAGGCCCATAGAGCTAGAGAGAGAATTTTAGAAAAGGACAGAGAGAGAGGGAGAGAGAGAGAGAGAGAGGAGAGAGAAAGAGGGGGGAAAGTGAAACCAGAGAGACTTTCCGGGCAAACCAAACTCAAAATCGCACATATAATTCTCCATTCATTCTTCATGCATACAGATATATAGATACAGGTATGTCTATATATATGTTTTTCTTCATCTTCCATGTTTTTCTGTAGCAGAAAATCATGCCTGCCAATCGATCAAAAAATCTCTGCTTCAATTTGATTTTCTCTACCTGACCAACCTTCTTCTGCTAAATTCAATCCGTCAGGCGTCAACCTCGCTTCTCTCGCTGATTTAAATCAATTCAAAACCACCGGAATAGAACTCAGAAACTCAAATTAGGAAAAAATTGCCCTCGAAAACCACCATTTCGCTCATTTTGCATGCCTTAATAGTCCTTTTTTCGGTCATTTCCTTTGAATCCTTAATTAGGTGTCTTCGTTTTTTTGGGGGGGAGGAGGAAGGCTGTGGTGCTAGGTTTTTCGCCTGTCGTCCTGCAAATTTTGTTACGGAGACGGTGGTTTTTGCTAACGTGCACCGGTGGTGGTGTGCCCGATAAGGAGTCGAAAGTGAAAAGAGAGATTAGGAAGGTGGGGGAAGGGGGAGGAAATTTGGTGTGCTCGTTTGTTCCTTAGGAGGTTGAGTTGTTCGATCGAGGGCGTACACGTGGAAGGCGGGAGATGGGGACGGATGCGATGGTGGTGGAGCCCAAAAAGAGGTGGGGCACGTGGGAGGAACTTATCCTGGGAGGCGCCGTACTGAGGCACGGTACTCAAAACTGGAACGTCGTCGCTTCAGAGCTTCGTTCCCGCACCCTCTGTTCCCTTTACTTCACCCCCGAGGTGCGTCTTCCGTCCTCTTCTCTCTCACACACTAGTAAATAAATTTAGGGTTAATTCTGAAAACATCCCTATAGTTTTTGTTAATTGATAATTAAGTATTTAAATTTTTTAATTTTAATAATTAAAATATTCAAAGTGAGATTTTGTAAAAAATATAATAACTGATAAATTGACGGAAATAAATTTAAGTACTTAATTTTAAAAAATTGAAAGTTTTTTAACCGTCATTTTTTCACGAAATATAAATTTAAATATTTAATTATCAAAATTAAAATTTTAAAATGATCAATTGACAATTAATTGAAAGGGCAAGGATATTATTTTTAATTTATACGTAAATTTATGATCTGCCCTCTTCAGAAAAATTGAGGAAAAAAAAGAAGAAAATTTTAGCCAGTGGGAATTATTATTTTTTTAAATGTGGCTCAATTATTTGATTAAAAAATTATACTATTTATTCTTTTAAATTCCTTTGTCGGGACATTCTTGCGGTCCAATTAGCGAATAACATTAAATTATAAGGCGTTGAATTTTTTATTTTGGCTAAATATTTTATAAGGCATTGAATTATTTTATCGTGAGGTTAGTTACACTTAGATTTTGTGGGGTCACGTCATTAACATATGATAGCAATTGATTAAACATTCTTTGATTCAATATATTATTAAAAGATGCCTTGAGACTTAAGAAAATTGTTCTCAAAGGATAATAACCATGCATGCATGTTCCACGAGGTTTTTTTTTTTAAAAAAAAAAAAAAAATTCTTGAAAGGGATATTTGTAATTTATCTGAACAGCCTTTGGTTTCGTTCCCTTTGTTGGGTTTTGGTTGAAGAAAAGGTAAAGAGGGGATGAGGGGGGGGAGGTGTTTGGTTGTTGTGTTATGGGAAGTCATATTTTGTTGTCTATTCAAAATGAAAGGTCCAAGGTGACACTATCACCATGGGTGGTAGTGGTACTGGTATTATTGGAGCATTAGGCAGCACAAAGTTTTATGATTTGGTCAGAACAATTTGAGGTGGAAAGTTCGAGGCTATTCCATATCAGCTAGGAACTGTATTATGTGGCAAGAAAGAAAATGGGATAAAAAGCAATAGATTCCCTTTCAAAATGGTGGTCCCTCATGATCAATTCCTTTTGCTTTTGTTACATCAGTTTGTTTGCGTAGCTAATTGCTGCCCCTTAATTCTTCCAATAATAATCAGTCTTGAAAGTTGGTGGCTTGAACTGTATTAACGTTAGAAAGAATCAAAGAAATTCAATGGGTAAGATATGAAATTACTTTTTGAAAAATTAAACCATTGCAGAAACACAACTGAAGAATCATCCTTTATTTGGATTTTAAACGTAAGCAACAGTAATAAGTTCAAGTTATCAATTGTGCTTCTTGTTGTTGCCTGTGTAACATAGTTCCTGTGCTTGATGCAGGTGTGCAAAGCCAAGTACGAAGACTTAAGAAAGCGTTATTCGGGTTGTACGTAAGTTATTCTTCTCATCTGATGTTTAATTCCAAATTGTTGAATTGATCTTATCTAATTGCCAGTGAATATCATGTTTCTTTGGACTTGCAAGCTCGACTTCATATTTCTAAACTAATTAATATGCTCCAGCAATTTACATGCTTAAGCATTTGGACTCTGGTGACGATCCCTGTTCTTTCTAGCTTCCATAGCTTTAACTAACTGTCGATTTCATTGTTACAAGTCAATTGAGAATCCTTTAATGGGCTAACATCCTTCTGATATTTTGTTCTTGTTCCATTTTTTTGTGTTAGTGCTTGGTTTGAAGAGTTACGAAAGCGACGAGTGGCTGAACTGAAGAGAGCATTGGAGAAATCTGAAGACTCGATTGGGTTAGTACTATGTTTTTTCAATTATTTGATTCAGATGCTTATCGGCATTAAGAAAGCCAATAGAGAATGTGATGGTCTGCCCAAAATCTGGCCTTGTTCATCTCTTTTAGTTCCTTAAGTTGTCTATATGTAGAGTTTCTGGCATTTAAACTCTTAAGGACATTGTAAGATGTACAAAGCAATGGCTGTTTAGGTTTTGAAATCATTCTCTCACTTACTCTGATTGTATTATCCTCCTCTTTATGACTTCAGGTCTCTTGAGTCCAAGATTGAAAGTCTCAAAACTGAGAAACGACATTCCAATCAAGTTCATTGTGGTTCAAGTCAGACAGAATCCCCTGCTCCTCTTGTAAGATCAGATGGAACTGATTCTTTTGGTAAAGAGACATCCAAAGATGGACTCTCTGCTGGCAGTTTTACACAAGACGCTAGGACGAACTGGTCACCAGACGGCCAAAATCCAGCTGTGGCATCATCTCCAAAGACAAGTGTTAAGCCTGAGGTTTCACAGATTTCTGATGGGGAGAAAGATTTGACCAGAAATGAGCCTGCAGAGCCTAGCAATATACAAGGAGGAGCTCTTAGGAAGAGAAGAGGTAAGAGAAAGAGGAAACTATGTAATACCGTTGGCAAAGAAGCAAGCGTAGGGGAGAGTGACAACCTGGGTTCAACCGACATTTTTTCTAATTCCCGCAGCAAAGAAACTTCAACTAGTGATTGTGATCAGACTATCAAATTTTCCAGTAGAGACAGTCCTAATGCAGGTTCATGTCAGATAAGAAGTGATAACTTGATGGGAATTTTCGATTCAGTTGCAGAGAACAAAGTAGCTCTCGTCTTTAGGCACCGGCTTGATAGTCAGGTAATTTCTTTCTATTGGATTCACTGCATGTTTGATTTGTTTTTCTAGTATATATTTAGCTTGAATATTTGTTATCCAAAGCAGAAGAGAGCAAGATACAAGAAGATCATCAAGCAACACTTGGATTTCAACTTGATAAGATCAAGAATAGCAAGTTGCACCATCAAATCATCAAAAGAACTTTTCAGGGACTTACTTTTACTGGCAAACAATGCACTGGTGTTCTACTCAAAAAGAACAAGGGAATATAAATCAGCAATGGCTCTAAGAGATATTGTTCTGAAAGAATACCGGCAACATTTCAGGAGCTCTAATAATACAGCTACCTCAGCTTGTCTTCCAATGCGGTCAATGTATAATCCCCCTGTAAGGCCACGCAGTGCCCGCCCTCGGCCATCTAAACACAGTGGTCCTCCAGCAAAGGTGCGCCAGACCGAGGATGATATTGCTGCTTCCCCTCACGGATTCCTTAGACGGATTGATCTTGTGGCCAATGTTCCCCTGCAGTCGCTGCTGCTTCCGAAGAAAAGTCCAAAGCATCCAGCAAAGATTAAAAGCGGTTCTGGTGATGGCAAAGAAGGTTTAAAACGTCCGGCAGCAAAGGTTAAAAATTTGTCAGCAGCAAGACCACAAGCTAAATCATCTCCAGGACTCAAGGACAAAAAAGGAGGCCGACAAAGCTGAAACTGTAGTGTAACATAGTTTAGATGAAAAATTTTACATTTCTCTTTTTTTTTTCCGGTGAAATCACTTCACATTTCTCAAAGCCTTTAGTTGTAGGATTTCTTTGTTGTACAGATCTCGACTCTTCTTAAGAACGTCCATAGGTGTAGGAGATAGAACATTGAGGATGAAAGATGCTGTTCATAAATGGTTTCTGAAGTTTGGAATCTTTCAAAGTTCTTTTTAAAAAAAAAAAAAAAATCTCCAAGAAGTGTTCGGTACTTTGGGGTATACGACTGCACTAATCCGGATTGGCTTGCAGAGTGTTCGAAGGGTTTGATTCTTGTTTGAGAGTTTGAACGCTTGCCCTGCAAAGTGTTTGAGGGGTTTGATTTTTATTTGGGAGTTTAAACTTGGTGTTCGACGAGTTTGTGTTAAGAAAATAGGTATAGAGAATAAGCAACACAACTTGTTTTCTGTATATTTCGTATTAATAATATATAAAGTTTTACAAGAAATTACAACCCCTGAGATGGAAGGAAATTATCATAACTTATGCTAATCACCTAATCTAGGGCAATCACAATAAATTAGAATATACAAGATATGGTAAATAGGGTAATAAATGGGTACAGACCCTCAAGGTACTACTAGAACCAGACACATATCTTTATAGTGAAACTTGGACTCAGACCCAAACCCATACCCTCCAGGTATAAAATTTCTTGACCCACACCCGACCTTGCAAGGTCCAGGATAGGGTCTGGGTATACCTGTACCCGTATGATATTTTTCTATTTTTTTCCTGTTAAATAAAAATATATAAAACAATGTATAATTCTAAAATAAAAATTTTAACATAATTAACATAATCTCCTCAATATTTCTTTCAACAAATACAATTATTTAACATCTCCAATTCAAATGATTAAAAGTTCAAATACACACAAAATCTTCACAGTACATTAATCCAATTAGAACAAAAGTTCTAGTATATATAAATATATAAATAATGAGAATTCGGGGGAAAAACTCAATCTTGTTGCTCTGTCGTTGTTTTTCTTCGTCTATTCCTCCTTTTTGTTATGTTCTGCAACAAAAATTACAAATTTTCATCCTAATATGTGACGTTAGGCAGACAAAACTTTACTCTTATCTTGATCGCTTCGTTTCTGTTAATGGAAAAGTGTATGCGTTAGTGCTTGGTGTTTTGCTACTTAATCTTTTGCCAATACCTACCTTTTTTAGTGGTTGTTAATGGAGAAAATAATTCTGTCTCAAAATATTAATTTTCTACTTCTGCGCTTCTGCAGGCTGCATGATTGTTTTATATATATATATATATATATATAATATAACAGGTCTGGGCGTCATCATACCCTGCCCAGACCTATATAATAGAATAAATACGAGTACGGGTCCGCGTGTATAAAATTTAAACCTTACACGCTAAAAATTGGTATAGACCCGCCCCGTTTACAGCCCTAATGGTAAGATACTAAATACAATTATAGTAATAGAATATATTATTCCAACACCCCTCCTCAAGTTAGTGCGTGAAAATTGCAAATGCCAACTTGCCCATAAGTAAATGAAACTGGGAAGCACCAAGAGCCTTAGTAAAAAATCAGCTTGTTGAGCATCTGAAGATATGTATCCTGGATAGATGCGATTAGCGTGGAGCTCATCACGAACAAAATGACAATTAATCTCAATATGCTTTGTTCTTTCATGGAAAACTGGATTATTGGAAATGTGCAAGGCAGCTTGCTTATTACGGTAAAGAGTAGTAGGAGAGAACTGCGAAACTTGTATATCTCGAAGAAGATATTACAACCACTTGAACTCACAACAGGTAACAGTCATAGAACAATACTCAGCCTCAGCAGAAGAACGAGAGACAATATGTTGCTTTTTAGACTTCCAAGATATAGGAGAATGCCCAAAGAAATGAAATAACCAGTAAGAGAGTGATGTGTCATGGGGCAGCTTGTCCATCACAATAAGCCCGGAGTTGGAGATCATAATCCGCCCTGAGTTGGAGATCATAATCCACAGGAAGAAGAAGACCTTGACAAGGAGCGCTTTTTACATAACAAAGAACATGAATAGCATTATCCCAGTGAACTTATGGGTTGATGCATAAATTGTGCCAAAATATGAACATAATAAGCCAAGTCAAGTCTGGTAATAGTAAGATAAATTAAATGACTAACCAGACAACGATAAGAGTCAGGAGAAGATAACAATGGACCTTTGGCTTTTCCCAATTGATGATTCTGTTGCATAGGAAATACTACTGGTTTTGCTCCGAGCATGCATGCATCCTTCAAGACTCCAAAGCATATTTTCTTTGGTAAAGATAAAGACCTTTAGAACTACGAGCAACTTCAATCCCCAAGAAATATTTCAAAGGGCCCAGAATTTCATATGGAAGCACGTACTTAAATGTTGCTTGAAACTCATAATAGCGGCAGAATCATTACCAGTAATGATAAGATCATCCACATACACAAGGACACAGAAAAAAAATATTAGAAGTAGTGTATGTAAATAAAGAATAATCAGAACAAGATTGCCGGAAACCACTTTGTTTAAGGGAGTCTGATAATTTCGCAAACTAGCACCTAGGAGCTTGTTTGAGCCCATAAAGCAATTTTTTCAACCAACATACTTGTTCTTCATGACCTTTCGAAAAACTAGGGGAAAGTTTTATGTAAACTTCCTCAGTAATATCACCGTAGAGAAAAGCATTATGAACATGCATATGATGAATCACCCAATTTCAAGAGGTGGCAAGGGTCAACAGAGTACGAACAATGGAGCGAAAGTTTCATGATAGTCCAGGCCCTCAACCTGGGTATTGCCTAGAATAACCAAATGAGCTTTATAATGCTCAATGCTTCCATTCGATTTTTGCTTAATCTTATAAACTCATTTACAACCCAAAACCTTCTTTCCTGGGGGCAAAAGAGTCAACTCCCAAGTATTATTTCTTTCCAAAGCCTGCATTTCACTTTGCATGGCCTCCCACCAAGGCAAATGAGGGACAGTCTCAGAAAAACGAGAAGGCTCAATATCAATAGTGACAACTACAAGAAAGGCTTTGTGCCTAGCAGAAAATTTATCATTGCAGACATTATGTGTAAGGGGGTAGGAGCACATACCTGAGTCCAAAGATTGGGGACTAGAGGTAGAGATCAATGGAGAAATACCACTTCTTACTGTGTTGCAGACATAATCTTTAAGTTGAGAAGGAGGTCGGTTAGAGCGCTGACTCCATCGAAGAGTGAAATTTTCCACAAAATTAGAGACTGGTGAAGACACTAATGAGGGCTGCCCCTCCTGAGGCCCAATGGTAGTGGACTCGATAGAGGTAGCAGTTGTAGAGATTGGGCTGACCAAAGGGTCAGATCCAGCTAACACTTGACTAGGCCTAGCAGGAGAGCTAGATGTTGGACCAAGAAATGAGGAAGTAGGCAGGAAAGAGGTATAGGTGGGCATGATATCACTGGGTCAAGCTGGGGGACCCACATAAGAGGATTCTGGGTTTGGTAGACTAGATTGAGACATACCAGACGGAAGAGTGTAAAGATTCAGGTCATAAAGATCTTGGAAGTAATTCAAAAGACTTTAATGTGAAGAATTTTCACTTTTAAAGATAGAACTGGGGTAAGGAAAAATATTCTCCTCAAAATTACATCACAAGAATGGACAATTTCATGAGAATCTAAATCATCGACGAGAGTAAGAAAATAAGAGCACCTACAAGAGGCTTTTTCACGGTAGGAACCCCAAACATCATAGTGGACTAAATCAAAGGAAGAAGTAGCCATACTATCACTCAAGAGAAAGCTACCACGAGTTTGCTTAGCTTGCAGACAAATGGTGCAAGTAATTAAAGCATTATGTGAATTTCTTAAGAATCTCATATTGGCTAATTAAAGAATTAATGAGCCCTTAATAAACTTGGTCAATCCTTCTTCTCTTGAGGTACCTTTTGGGGTGAGTAAGGCCAAAACCCAAATTCTAACATGGTATCAGAGCCATGATGTTGGGCCTCCCGTGGATGGTGTCCTGCAGAATGTCACACTCCAGTCCCAAATGATCAGCCTGGGCGTGAAAGGGGTGTGTTGAGAATCCCATATCGGCTAATTAAAGAATTAATGAACCCTTAATAAACTTGGTCAATCCTCCTCCTCTTGAGGTACTTTTGGGGTGAGTAAGGCCCAAACCCAAATTCTAACATAATCAAAAGAGACGTCTTTAATTTTATTCATAGCAGAAGAAGAAGGATGTCATAAGCATCTATGAAGCAAATCAAAGGAAGAAATAGAAATATGGCATGCCTGCACTTGCGAAAAATGGTAAACCCCATCAACTAATCTACCACTTCCAATCTTCGCACTTGTATTATGTATCACAACATTACCATCCGCAATGCCCATAATAAGATGGATGTTTATCTTGCAATTGAGAAATACAAATCAAGTTGCACTTCATGACAGGCATAAGTTTTAGAACCATTAGGTAAAACAATAGATACAGGTGTATTATGGGCAATATTAAATAACACATCAAGTCTATCAGTCATATGTCTTAATAGAATGGAGACTAATAACCAAGGAATCGTACCAGAAATACCATTAATGCTTTTATGTGAATTAGAAAGGTACCATTAAAGTTGTAGGCTGTATTGCACTAGCATGAAGAGAGGAAGTAGGTCCAATTTTAAATGAGGTCACTGTCACCCGGTTAGGAGTTTGGGTTGCTGCTCTTGGAACTATCCAAGAAACCATCACCAGCACAAGAGGAGATGCACAGGCACTGGTTGGATGTTGCTGGATTGTACGGCTGCCACAGAGTTGTGTCGGTACTGAGAAGGCCATCCGCTTGAAGGAAAAATCTGCCTAGAAGGGGGCTGCTGGAAAGAAGAAACTCTGCCACTGCTTCGAAAAATTTGAGCAGCGGTCTACCGTCGGTAGCTAATGCCTTGATCAGGTAATTTTCTCGTTGATCTTTGAAGAAAATGGGAAACTAAATCCCATAAAAGAAATTGAATTTCGTATTTGATTCTCTGATTGCTTTGTCATCTTACGTAGGTTGCTTTTTTGGTGGCTCACTATCAAGACCATTATCGCGGCCGTGAGTCCAACATGTTGGAGAATTTTTTATTCTTTTATTTTTTTAATTTATTATTGTTATTTTTATAATTCTAGTGCAATTGACCCTGATATCATGTAAAGAAAATAAATATAGAGAGTAAGTAAAAAAGCTTGTTTCTTCTATATATTTTGTATCAATAATATATAGAATTTTACAAGAAATTACAATATAAGAGATAGAGGAAAATTACCATAATCTTTCTGTTGGGAAACTAATTACTATTACAATACAAACTATTTACTATTACAAATAAAAATGAAACAGCGGTAAAATTAAACCCTGTCTATTACAATAATTTCTTCCTCTTCTTCCTGTGAATCGGTTCAAGCCGATAATGGCAAGACCAAAAAGGCAGCCAAACAAAACAGTCAAGAAAAATAAAATAAATAGAGATAAATGTACCTCTTTACCTGCAGCAGCGGTGTAGTACTTCTAGCGGAGAACCACCGTCCGGTATATCTGTGGCGGTGAGCAGCGGCGAAGAGCGGTAAGCCGCATCGAGGAGCCGGTGAAGAATACAGTGAGATCGTTGAAAAATGGAGGTTTTCCCTCAGTCTAACGGCCACAGTTTTTCTCTCTATCTCTCCTTCTCACACCCTTTTCTATTTCCCTCGAGCAAACAACAATCAAGAAAAGATTGCAAGAGACCGATGATCGGTACAAGCAAGCAGCGACGCAGAAGCCGAAGAGGTGAAGAGGCAGCGGTTACAACTAGCCGCAGAAATCGAGAAAAGAAGAAGAAGAGACAGAGACACAACGGGCAACAAAAGAAAAGAAAGAAGAAAAAGAATCGGTCATCAATTGTGTAAACCGAGGAGATGAGAGAGTTGATATAGATCGAGTCACAATGGGCAAGCCCGGGTTGGCCCGGCCCGGCATCTCTGACCCATTCAACAACCTAATCTTTCTGTTGTGGCCCAATAGTAACATCATAGGGAAGAATTTAATGGGCTAAAAAATGGAAAAAAATTTGGGAGAAAAAGGCCCAAAAGCCTACAATCTCTACCTCGAACAATATTTGTCCAACCGTTGTTTTAACTTACCAAGAATCAGACTGTGTCCAAATGAAGGAAATCCTTGGAAAACACAAATTTGTCAGTGTTTACAATTTTAGTACCAAAATCTGCAGGATTATTATCAGTACTAATTTTGTCTATGTCAACTATACCATTAGAGACCTTTTCCCTAATAAAGTGATATTTGACATCTTTATGTTTTGTCCGTTTGTGATAAACTGGATTTTTAAATAAATGCAAACAACTCTAAATATCAGTATAAATAATAGCTTTTAAATGTAAAACTTGTAATTCATTCAATAACCCTTGAAAACAGATGGCTTCTTTAATTGCTTTCGTTGCTACAATGTATTCAGCCTCGGTAGTTGATAAGGCAACTACCGGCTGCAATTGAGATTTCCACGAGACATAATTACCCGCTAGGGTAAAGAAATAGGATGTGTTCGATTTTCTACCATCCGTATCACCTACAAAATCAGAATCAACAAATCCAATTAGTTCAAAATCAGACCAGTTATGATAGTGTAAGCCTCGATCTAAGGTTCCGTTAAGATAACGTAGGAGCCACTTAAGAGCAGCCCAGTGATCTCTCCCATGGTTAAACATAAATCTGTTGAGAAGGCTTATAGAAAAAGCAATGTCTGGACAGGTAGATATCATTGAGTACATGACTGAGCCTATGGCCATTCTGTAAGGGATATTAGCCATATCTCTTTTCTCACTTTTGGTTTTAGGACAGGTTTTGTCAGAAAGTTTGAAATGGCTTGCTAGTGGAGTTATAACAGGCTTACATAAATGCATAGAAAATTTGGATACAATTTTCTGAAGGAAGGATTTTTGAGATAGAAAAAGTGAACGATCAGATCTATCTCTTGAAATACTCATCCCAAGAATTTTGGATGCAACACCTAAATCCTTCATATCGAATTTAGATTTTAACAAGGATTTTAGATCGTCGATTTTAGCTTTACGCCTACAAGAAATTAGCATATCATCCACATAAATTAATAAATAAATAGCAAAATCAACATTATTACGAGAAAAGTAAAGACAACTATCATAGTTGTTTTTAGTAAAACCAATTTTTATCATAAAAGAATCAAACCTCTTGTACCATTGTCTGTGTGATTGTATAAGCCTGTATAAGGACTTTTTCAAAAGACACGCCATGTGTTCTTTACCCTTACCTCAAAACCTGGTGGTTGTCGCATATATATAGTCTCTTCGAGATCACAATGTAAGAAAACGGTTTTAACATCGAGTTTTCAAGATTAAGATCATAGAAAGCAACAAGAGCAAGAATAATCCTAATCATTTTATATTTGACAATAGGAGAAAAGATTTTATTGAAATCGACGATACCTTCAACTTGTGAAAAACCTTTTGCAACTAAACTGGCCTTGAACCTTGGAGGTTCATTAGAAGACTCAGGTTCTTTTATTTTGAAAATCCATTTGCAATCAATTAACTTTTGTTTTGAGGGTTTTGGAACGAGAGTCTAGGTTTTGTTTTTGTCTAAAGAAGACATTTCCTCATCCATAGCACGTAACCATAAAACACGATTAGGGCTTTTCAAGACATCAGAAAAACATAATGGTTCTTTTTCTTCCACATAAGATGCAACAGTGAAGGCATATGAAACAATGTAGGAGTAACCATACCGAGGATGATCCTTAGGTACCCTACGGACTCTATCTCTCGCAAGCTGATAATCCCTAAGGGCTTGAGCCTCAGGGTGTTCTTCCTCCTCATCAGAACCTTCTAATACAGGATCAAGGGTTTCAGGAATACTAGGAGGTTAGGTGTACTACTAGATGGAGCAGGAAGCTCTGGATTGGTTTCAAGTTCCTGGGGTGGTGCTAGGGAAGGTTCAGAGGTGACCTCCATCTCTACAAGAATACTACTAGGAGTGGGAACACTCAGTGGACTATCGGAGATGGGTTTATCCTTAAGACAGGGCATTTCTAGCTCGTTAAAGATAACATTCCTACTGATAACAACACTCACCCCCGATTCACCGTTTAACCACACTCTATAACCCTTCACCCTACTAGGATATCCTATGAACACTCCCTTTCTAGACCTTGGATCTAGTTTTCCCTCCTGATGTGCAAAGGCCGCACACCCGAAAACTCTCAAATTGGAAAGGTTAGGAGGTTTACCACAGCAGAGTTCTATAGGAGTCCTAAAGTTTATAGCTGTAGAAGGGGATCTATTGATGAGGTAGACAACTGTACTAACAGCTTCTCCCCCAGAAAGTTTTTGGGACACCAGAAAAAACAAGAAGACATCTAACCTTATCCATAATGGTACGGTTCATCCTTTCGGCAACTTCATTTTGCTGTGGGTTATGTCTAACCGTTCTATGGTGAAGGATGCCGTGCGATGCACACAAATCAGAAAACTTACGGTTACAAAATTCAAGACCGTTATCGGTCCTGATAGTTTTTAGTTTATTTCTAGAATGATTTTCGGCAAAACGGTTCCATTCACAAAACTTTTCAAAAGTTTGGTCTTTAGTTTCTAAAAGAGAAACCCAAACATATCTCGAAAATTCATCAACAATAGACAAGAAATAAACATTACCACCATAAATTGGAACCTTTTCAGGTCCCCATAGATCACAATGCACATAATCAAGTATTGCAAAAGACTTGTGTGTGCTGGTGAAAACTAATTTTGTGTTATTTTTCCAAAACGCAGTGGTCACAAAAATCCAAGGAATTAATTTTGTCACTACATAAAAGATTTTATTATTGTAAATAATAAAGTCCCTTCTCACTAATGTGGCCGATCCTCCAATGCCACAACATAGTTTTCTCGGGAACGGTTTTTAAAATCAATGCAATGGAGTTAC
The DNA here is from genome assembly GCA_028651295.1 of Catharanthus roseus. NCBI lineage: Eukaryota > Viridiplantae > Streptophyta > Magnoliopsida > Gentianales > Apocynaceae > Catharanthus > Catharanthus roseus. The sequence continues at coordinate 10,038,639 of JAPQWS010000104.1, forward strand.
AAACTGTTTTTACCAATGAGGATGTACAAAGTTTCTCTTTTAAAACCTTTTAGCATGACTAGGTTTCCTTTACAAACCTATAAAATACCATTTTTGGATTTAAAAGAAAGACCCAAAGAGTCTAAATAACTATGGGAGATAAGATTTCGGCGTAAGTCGGGCACGTATCTCACCTCAGTGAGTTTTCTAGTCACACCATCATGCATTTTAATAAAAATATTACCAATGCCTTTAATATCACAAACTTGACTGTTTAACATGAAAACCTTTCCTTGATTTAAGGGTTTGAAATCTGAAAACTAATGTTTATTGGGTGTCATGTGAAAAGAGCAACCAGAATCAATGACCCAATGATCAACAACTTTAGAACATAAAGGGGAAAGAGAAACACACAAAACCTCAGAAAACATAGAATTACCACCTAAATCAAAATTGTGGGTTTTGTCGATTTTATTACTCCCTTTACCATGTTTACGTTGTTTTTCATCTTTAATCCGTTTAAGACACTTGTTTTTCATATGACCCTCTTTACCACGATAAAAACACTTTACTTTGTTATTCTCTCGAGATTTGGATTGCCCTTTATTTTTAAAATGGTGACTAGGATGTTCCCTCTGGTCAACTCTTCCTCGTACAAAAAGGTTTTCACCATGTGATTTATTTTCTTTTTGCAAGTCCAAATCTTTAGATTTCAAAGCATTTTAACATCGGAAAGAGACAAGCCATCTCTACCATAGTTAATAGCAGATTTGGCATCGTTGAAAGATTCAGGTGGGGCATTTAATAAAATGACTGCAATATTTTTCACCAGAGATGTTCTCTCCAACGTTTTGAAATTCCAAAACTATTTTATTTAAATTATCCATATTTTCTGAAAGTGTTTTTGACCCGCTCATTTTAAAACCGAAAAGCTGCTCTTTTAAAAAAATTTATTTGAAAGTGATTTTTCCAAATATAGTTTTTCCAGTTTAGTCCAAATTTCAAAAGCATTGTCTTTTTCATCAATTTCTCGTAAAACATTGTCAGTTAAATGCAAGGTGAGGCAACTATGAGCATCACCTGATTTTTCTGAAAGAATTTCACCCTTCCAAAATTCCGGATACTCTTCAGGGTACAGATAGCGGGTGTAATTTTATTTTGTACCAAAACTACTTTTATTTTCCTCAGCCACATTACAAAGTCAGATTTGCCATCAAACTTATCAGTTTCAATTTTTGGAACTGACATGTTTTTGAAGGAAAATAAGTGTAATTAAATGACTAGAAAAATTAGAGATTTGAAAAAGTTTTTGAAAAAGAATAAAACTGCTCGGATTTTTTTAAAAAAATATTTCAAGAAAAATGGCGTTGGTTTGTTTTAGTTTGCTTGATTTGTTCTTTTTAAAAAAAAACGGCGTAACAACGTGAAGCACGAAACCCAAGAAACAAACAATATAACTAAAATAACGAGAAACACGGCAGCAACAAAACTGCTTTACCAAAAACAGAAAAAGACAAAGAACAGAGGGAATAAAAAATAACAATAAAAACTTTTGAAAAACAGAAAAACATGCCAAGACACAAATACTTGAAATCTCACGAATTCAAGCCAGGCTTGCGTTGTATAGTTTTTGTTTTGAAAAAAAAATGAAAAATAATAGGAAAATCACAACAGCAGCAGAACAGAAACAGGGGTAATAATAGAATAGTAAACAGAACAACTGAACAATAACACAATTCAGCAGAAATACAGTAATAGTAATCACAGTCGGCGGCAAGCCAAGGCAATAGAAACACAGAAAACAGACTGTGGCAAGCTGAGAATCACAATAGAAACACCAAGCGATAACAGACGGCAAGCCGAGAAAAGAAAAACAGTAATAGAATAACCGAAAGAAAAAAAAAGTGAAAGAAGAACTTCACTGGCCAGATCTGAGAAACTCAACAGTTTCCTCAGATCCAGAATCTTCAGATGATTCCCGGCACCGACGAGCCGAACCAAGCTCTGATACCACTTGTTGGGAAACTAATTACTATTAGAATACAAACTATTTACTATTACAAATAAAAATGAAATAGCGTAAAATTAAACTCTGTCTATTTACAATAATTTCTTCCTCTTCTTCCTGTGAATCGGTTCAAGCTGATAATGGCAAGACCAAAAAGACAGCCAAACAAAACAGTCAAGAAAAATAAAATAAATAGAGATAAATGTACCCCTTTACCTGCCGCAGCGGTATAGGTAGTGCCAGCGGAGAACCACCGTCTGGTATATCTGTGGCGCCGAGCAGTGGCGAAGAGCGGTAAGCCGCGTCGAGGCACCGGTAAAGAATACGGCGAGATCAGTGAAAAATGGAGGTTTTCCCTCAGTCTAAGGGCCACGGTCTCTCTCTCTCTCTCTCTCTCTCTCTCTCTCTCTCTCTCTCTCTCTCTCTCTCTCTCTCTCTCTCTCTCTCTCTCTCTCTCACCCTTTTCTATTTCCCTCAAGCAAACAACAATCAAGAAAAGATTGCAAGAGACAAATGATCGGTACAACCAAGCAGCGATGCAGAAGTCGAAAAGGTGAAGAGGCAATGGTTACAGCTAGCTGCAGAAATCAAGAAAGGAAGAAGAAGAGAAGACACGCAATGGGCAGTAGAAGAAAAGAAAGAAGAAAAAGAATCGTCATCAATTGTGTAAACTGAAGAGAGGAGAGAGTTGATATAGATCGGGTCACAAGGGGCAAGTCCGGATTAGCTCGGCCCGACCCGACCCGATATCTCTGACCCATTCAACAATCTAATCTTTCTGTTGTAGCTCAATAGTAACATCATAAGAAATAATTTAATAGGCTGAAAAAATAGAAAAAAATGCGAGAAAAAGGCCTAGAAGCCTACACTATCCTAATCACTTAATAATTTAAGGCAATCACGATATATTTATTTAGATATTAAAATTGCATAAAAAAAAATTTGAACATTCAACTTTTAAACATTTACGATGTTTACTTAGGAGGTCAACATTTTTTTAAGACATGAAAAGAAAATCGATGTTTAACTTGTTATTTTTGTTATCATTTTTCGTGTCTGTCTTGTGTTGTAGAATGATCTGAAGACCCGCCTATGCAAATGGAAGAAGGCCCACCACCTCATCATCATGCCTCATAATTTTTTTTATTTGGACCTATTATCAAAAATAAATTGTAAGCCCAATTTGTAATCTGAAGGCCCAACTCAAAATGCTAACGCGCTCTTGGCTATTTAAACCTGCATTCGTATAGTTGTTTTGAAATCTAATCCAAATACAACCCACACCCGCACCTCAGATGGTAGCCACGTTTCCCGCACGACACGTAGCGGCAGCCCAAATCACAGGTGGCCGCCACGTGCCCAACAAGACCCCGGTCCAACCCATTCGATTTCAAAATTACTACGCCATCGCTTCCTCCCTCGTAGACCACACCTGTTTTATTTTCGGCTTATTATTATGACTACCGGTCCAGTTCCACAACTTTTGGTTTCGGAATCTCCCCAAGTTCCTAAACCTTCCCCGGCCGCTTTCCTTTTTTTAAATATTTTTTAACTCCATATCCAAGAATAATCGTATTTTTTTTAATTTTTAATTCAATATTCGAATATCGAAATTGAACTACAGTAGAAATCTTAACAATAGTGGGTGCATTCTTATAGTTTTATACTTTGGCATACTTGTTTCATTTTAACCGTTAATAGCTTGAATAATTTGATCTCAAGAATATAAATTAATCAAAAGAGTCTTAACCTAATTAGTAAAGGCCAGTGCAAAGAAAAATTAAATAGCTTAAATATAAAAATAATATAAATAAAAGAAAAATAAACACTATTAATTACACTAAGTTTGAAATTAAACAAAAATTGAAGATTAAAGATGTGATAGTACAACAGGTAAACTCCCTTGAGATTCCTTAAGATTTAGAGATTGATATAAAAAAAAAAATTTTAAAATAGATTATAAAACATTAATATTGAGTTCTCAACATTTTTTAGCAAGTGATGTCACAATTGAAATATAAATAAATATTTAGATTTTATATTCACTACATTATACATTATATTATGATTTTTCTATTTGAGTATAGTATTGCTTCCACTAGCTACACATAAATGCGATATTAACTTTCAAATTTCAAACAGTAGTAGAAGATTTCAAAATACAAAATTATTCATTTATCATTTAAAGTGAATTATTTAAGTGAGAGAGTTGTATCATCGGACCACACGCTTATTTCTGATCTTGCATCTTGTTTTTTTATTTAAAGAAAAAAAGCATAAGGAAAAGAGAAATAACCTTCCCCAGCTACCGCACCACATTTCAAATATTTTAAACCAAAAAATGTTGGTTTTGTTAAAAGATCCAATAAACTATAAAAGGGTGGGATCAAGATGTCCAATTATCATTCTAGATCAATATTTTAATTTCTTGATAATCGAAGCTTTTCACAATTATTATTATTATTATTATTATTTTGTAACCATGGTGTGTAATAGGCTTCCGATAATAATTAAGAAAAGATCTAAAGGCACAAGCTACTACTACTGATATTAATACAAGATTTGTTTGGAGACTACCAAGATTAGCACTAATTAATGTTGTTGGTTTTATTAATAATAGTAATAGGAGTGATTAGTTTAACTAATTGCACAACCACAGCTGTCTGTCTACTCTTGATCTCCTCTCATCACCACCACACTACTAGCTAGATTACAATGGAAGGCAAGCTACTAGCTATACATAATTAATTAATTTGACACACACACATACATTATATATATTTTGTTGTTGTCTTGAAACATAGTACAAATTAAATTTGTCCATGAAGAGAACACAACACAACACAACACAACACAGGGGCTCTCTAAGCTACTACTCCAAATTTGAGGATTGGATCTTCACATGCATATTCGGTTCGTGAATGACGACCTCCGGTGGATTACCTAATATGAAGACTATTAGGTTCTAGTTTCTAACTAACATTCATCATCATCATCTTAAAATGGTCCATTCTGAGAAAACAGACCCACCATTAACAACCAATTTGAATTAATAAAATACCCTCACTAATAATTTGGATTCCTCCGCCTATGTTACATTTATAGAATTTGTTTATTACTGTGAAAGTTTTTTATATTTAAGAGTACATAGTTCTAACTAATTAATATCTTATTCATCCGTCTAAGTTTTACTTAAAATTTGCCGGTTTGTTCCCCTTATTCTTAAAATTTGACACCTTCTATAATAATTTTATATTAATTTTTTGACGAAATATTGGTGGTTGACCTTCCCTTCCGAAAATAAGTTCGCAACTAAAAGTATACAATCTTAATTAATTTGAACACAACTTACAAACTTTTCACATATAATTTGATTCTTATTTTAAAATTAAGATTAAGTTTTATAATATTATGAGAAAAATTCGAATTTTCAATCTTTCAATATTTGTAACCACAACATCAAGTGAATGAGTTTTAATGGTACGTAATTGACATATGAAGAAATTGGTTAATTTGAACATAGTTATATGGCTTTCATTTTCATTATCCTTTTTATTCATAAGATGAAAATAAGTGGATGAAACACTTTTGTTGAACTCTATCTTTCCTTTCGGGCAACATCCCATCCCATCCCATCGATCCAATTCCAAACCCATATCTTCTCATCTTTGGACGCAATCTAGAGAGAGAAATCATTATGAATAAAGCAAAGCAAAGACGATCACGAGCTCTTCAATTAATCTGCTGTATATATAAACAAATTTATATATACGTATATATAATATTTATATGATACAAATTCATGAGAGAGAAATTCAGCAAAAATTTTTTTAAAAAAAAATCATGAGAGAGAAATTAAGAGTACACACGCATGGCTGATGGCTCTATTATTCACATGATAAATCTGATTTTTTTTTTTTTTTTTTTTTGTGAGACCTTAAAATTGACCGCACCTTTTAAATCGTGAAAAAATCTAGTACAAACCGCGCATCTTTGACGATTTAAAATGTTTCTTTCATACGTTTCTCACATGCTTCCAATGATTTGAAATTAAATTAAACACTTTTTAAAATAGATAAATAAAAATGGATCATAATTTTTTTGATAAATACGGCAAAATGGAAGGTGCAAGTGTGGGGCGCAAATTAACCATAATTATTTACAACATTTTTTAAGGGACTAAAAAAATCAAAACTAATATTTCTTATATTATTATTTAAATATCACATTGAGGTAATTTTTGCATCTTTTTTGCTTGTTATAAGGGACAAAACCACGATAAAAAGATTAGGGGCTGAATAACAATAAAAATTTTGTTATAATTTCGTCTATTTTATAGATGCATTACAAGTACAAAACTATTCAAACAATTCCAATATATACAAATAAAATAGAAAAAAAATAGGTAATCGACCATTACCAATGAGTGATCACCCATCACGCACGAAAAATGATTACCCATCACTCACAAGATAAGCATTACAATTCTAAATTTACAAATAAAATAGCAAAAATAGGTAATCGCCCATTACTAATGAAAAGTGATCACCCATCACTCACAAGCAATGATTACCCATTACTTACGTGATAAAAAATTTGGAGGGCTTGAATGTAAAATACCTAAAAATTCTAAAGTTTTCAAAATTTTCCAGGGGCTCGAGCCACCGGAACCCCTGCTCATTCCGTCCCTGCTTGTTATATTGCGGTTCCAATAATAATCAATTAACTTTTTCCTAGTATACCCTTACATTGATTAATTCTAACATCTTTTTATTCTTGCAATATACAAATTAGTAGAAATAATAATGAATAGAGATAAAAGTTTGAAGGATATTCTAATTTATATAAAAAATATTTAAAATTTTGTATTTTTTTAAATAATGTAATATTCAAAATGTGACGAGTAAAAAGAAAAAAGCGTAAGAAGTACTTAACATGGTAGTAAAATAAATTAGCAGTAAATTTTTAGTGATCTGCAACAACAACGCTGCATGGGTATCGATAGGACTAGATTAAGTACGTGTCGTAGTTTAGAAGGCGATTTTACAATACATTAATTGACCTTATTTTATTTTTACCTGTTTTATAAATTGGCGCGCAAACTTTGATCTGATGAACTAATAATATTGCACGAGTTTTGGGACCAGTTTTTTTTTTCTTTTTTAATATATTAAGAGAACATATGTGAGTTGAATTCATAAATTATGCATATTGAAGAGTGTGTTTAATTAATTAATAAGAGTTACTATCTTATCACTCTTGAAAACATATTCAACATCCTCCTTGTATAACATGAGGATATCTATCCGGTCTTTCTCAAATTTATTAGTAATATTTTCTTATTATAAAATATTTTGAATTAATTTATACGTACATAGAAGATACTTTTAAATAATATCACACTCAAATTAATTAATAATTATGAGAAAAAAGAAATCCGAACTCATGTAATTTTGCAATGGCATTTTAATCTTTGGTTCCGTGGTTAGTTAATTCCATGAAAAGAAAATCAATAGTAATTTCTTTCCTGGGAAGAAAATCAATATTAGATCTAGTATACCATTCCCTTCTCCTTTTTCCTCAATTAAGTGCTAATATAACATTAATTGAACTAAAACGGAAGTGTATCCAAATTAAATTCAACTAGTAATTGACAAGTTACAAAAACATTACCACTACAATTTAATTGAGTAACGTCAACAACTCCTAATTAAGTTTAAGTTGTACTTCGGCAACATCAAACCTCCAAAACATAATTTTAACATTAATGTTATTAACTCCACCTAAACCTTGAGTTCCTCTTATTACTTCCCGCAGGATATGTGTATTTGAATAGAGTTTAGTTGTAAGAAATTTTTTTTAGATTTTGTAAAAATTATAATTATTTGTGAGAGAAATTGTAGGTTTTAAAATTAAAAAATTTATACTCCTTTCAACAAAAAATATAAAAGGCTTTAAACATATTGACGATGGTAAAAAATATGAAGGTTTTTACCACTTTTAATAAGCATTTATAAACTTTTTATATATTTACTACTTTTCTATTTATTTATTTCACTCACATCCTATATTTCATTACTCATTGATGAATGGTGGAAAGAGTATAATTATTAAAACAATTATCATATTTTAAGACCCTTAATCTGTGTGCAAATATCTAAAACCCTTTATATTTACAACCAGAATAGTATTAAGTTTCGAAACTTCCAACATTCCCTCAATTCTTCTATATATATATATATATATATATTAAAATGGAAGGAGAGCTTATATTAGTACCCAAAAAAAATATTAGATATTACATTAAAATTTATATAAAAATATTTTCTATTTTAATAGTAGTAATTTTGGAGCATCTCTTAAAATATTAAAAAAAAAAAAATCATTATGTTTTAAGGGTGTATGGTACTTGTCATTATTTAACCTAAACAAATATTTCTAGTTTAAGTTTATTTGTACACCATACGTTTCATCAAAATATAATTTTTTAATAATCTTTAAACTTAACAAAAAAGATTGCAAATTTGTTTATTACAAAATTTATTACTTGTGAAAGTAATAAATTCAAAATTTATATGAATTAATATGAATTTATATGAAAGTAATAAATTTATGTGAATTAAATTCAAAATTTATTATTTGTGAAAGTGAATAAAATTATCTAATATATATTTTTGTAATATTACTTATAATGTGATAAATTTTAAAGAAAAATAAATATTTTGTACTTAAAAAAATATAAAAAATAAATTGAGATTTTTTTACGCGTTTAGACTAATTTGAATTATATTGTATTTCTCTTAAAAAAAATTTTAAAGAGTGGTGAATATTATCAAAAGTGTTACTGCTAACCAACTAACCAGTTTTCTTTCTAGGTTAAAGAGGAAAAAATATAATTAAAAGGTCCACATTTTTTTTTTGGTAAATTAAAAGGTCCACATTACACATACAAAAGAGAGTAGTAGTAATATAAGATGGAAAGGAAAAGCATATTTATGAGGAAAGGAATTCCATATTATTTATCTTACCTGGATTTTGTAATTTAAAAAAAAAAAAAAAAAAGAAGAACGAGTATAAAAAAAGCAGCAAGCAGACATCGCTGTTAGCTTCTCCCTTTTTTCTGATATTTCTTCCGTCACTCACTCAGATTACCCGTCGGCGGACTGTGAGATTCTTCCCGCTTAAAAACGTGGCGCCGGTTCCTATACTTTCGTCGACTCTTTCTTCCTTAATTTCCCATGTTTCTCTTTCTTCAGATACGCCCACAGATAACGATTCAGTAATCTCTCTCTCTCTCTCTCTCTCTCTCTCTCTCTCAGAGTATTTTTCTCACCGTTTTACTTCACTCAATACACAGATAGGTTGTTGTGATTTTATAGACAGTGTATCCGTAGTCTTATTCCTGCTGGTTAGGATGAAATTTGGCTGTTGAAGAATTTTGGGTTTTTGGGCAGAGCTCAAATTTTCTGATTTGTCAGCTGGTTGAAGAAGATTTGTCGGTGTTCTCTGGCCACGTGTTGATCGCGTGCTGCTTTCCTATTGCTGCATTCTCAGGTAAGGGTTCCTGGATTCTTCTCTGCTTGTTTTCGTTTTGTTCTTTCATGGCGGATTTACGTGATGTACTGGCTAATTGAGCCCAAGATCCATGGCGTTTGATTAGCAAAATAATTTTTTTTTTGTTTTCTTCTTCTGAAAAAAAATTTATTCTGCTGATGAGTGATGAGTATTAATTTGAGTAAGTCATATCCTAGAAATTCAACTGAAAAGGAAATATCAGAAATCTGTAATAGTTTGTGATTAGAAAACTGCCGAATGTTTACTGGACGTCAATTGCATTGGTAATTTTGTAGCATGTTATAATGTCCCTATTTCTTTTTCTTTTTATTGCCATTTTTAGGGAAAAAATTTCTGTACTGAAAAATTTTCACTTACTGTTTGCTGGATCCTCTTAAAAAGCATTTACATAGGATTGTTTCCTCAATTTTGGATTCTAAATCTACATGCATGTATCTTATATACTTACATACGAGTGTTGCATCTCAAAATAGAACAAAGTTGTGCTGTGCCTGTGACCCTCTAAATTTAGAAAAAGCACCTATGTATGATCAGAAGTGTATGTAATTGCACCTCGTGGTTGAATGACTGGAAAGGAATCCGTTACTGATTGATGAATCCCTAATTTCCGAATTGGGCAGAAATGTTTGAATGTACTCAATTGGCCCACAGCTTTCCTGAATCTGATTTCTTTCAGGGGGTTGGAATTGGATAACTGAGTATTTTCCTAGCCGGATGATGAAATTACTTCTTTGCAGCTTCAGATTTATGAATTTGAAATCAGACTGCTAACTTTAGTTTGATATGCTCCATTGCAGTTTGTTATGATATTCTGCCAAAGTAACAGTTGCCTATGAGGGCATTTAAATCGTGGAAGTGGCAGCTGAAGAAAACCGTTTTTGATGGGGTATGTTCTACTTTTTAAGTGGTTGTGATTCTATATTCTGGTATATTATGGTTTGAAGATTGCACAAGATTCTATTGAGTGTGACATTTTATTCCAGGGGTCATGTGGATTAAAGATGAAACCGCTGCCTTTTATGGGTGTTATCTGTATAGTAATGTTGTTCATTGTATATAGGACTACTAATTATCAGTACCGACAGACAGAGGTATGTTGTAACTCTCACTTATTTGCTTATTGAATCTCAGGCTCAGGAAACTGAACTGATTTACCTTTTTCTTTTTTGTGTCATTATACTAAATCTTGAAAGAATGATTACAAACTGGTAAAAGTCTTGTCATATTCTGTCCTAACTTGAGTTTCATTATTTCAGGTGCTTTTAGAACTATGAAAATTCTGTTTAGTATGGTATGCTAGTTTCCCTTGTGCAAAATTTCTTACTCTCTTCGTTTCCCTGTCTTGTCAGCTGGAGTCAAGGTTGAATCCTTTTTACACATTAATGGTAACAATCCTTATGACTATCATCTTGTGTCATACAAGTTCTTCCTGATTGATACCTTTTAAATAAATTGGAAGTTGAATTGATATGTGTTTTATGATTTTGTCGAATCAATCACTTGATATAAGTTTGTTTTGATGTTATCAGGATTCTGGTTTGTCTTCCTCGAGTTTAAATAGTTTGCCTCGCGGCATCATCAGTGGTAGATCAGATCTGGAGTTAAAACCTCTATGGACAAGTAGTAGTTCAAAGTCAAAGGTAAGTTTTAAGCCTGGAGTTGCGGTCCATTCTGTCTTTCTATTTCTATTATCTGCTTCTCAGCTACATAAATCTTGTTACGTATCACACATTTAAGTTGCTTCCTGCATGCAACTTATACAGTTTTGGTTATATTGTTTAACTCTGTGCAGGTTGATTATTGCAGCTCCTGTAACTTGTTAGCTATGCCTGTTGGCCTTAAACAGAAGGATAATGTTGATATGATAGTTGAAAAGGTATAATGCCCATGATGCTTGATGCTGTCAAATTATTGCTTTTAATTGCTATGTGAATTGTATCGTGGACGCATCTATGATCTTGTTTTGTTGATTCAGTTTCTTCCAGAGAATTTTACAATTATTCTGTTCCATTACGATGGCAATGTGGATGGCTGGTGGGACCTTGAATGGAGTAAGAAAGCTATACATATAGTTGGTCTCAACCAAACAAAATGGTTAGTTTGCTTCTTCTTAAATTGTTTCAGTTCTCAACCTGCAGCGTCAAGGGTCGAAGCTCAAATGTAATGAGGGAGAACAGAGAACATATCCTATTTAAGAAGACTGAGACTAAATTGTTGCATCAAGCATCATACTGAAACTTAAATGGGTGCAGAATTAGTAGATTTAGTAACTCCTTATGAACGAGTCTTAACATGTATTCTTATGCCATTGATACGCATAATTAAAGATTGGAATCGTCTATTAATCTTTCTATTTATTCAGGCCCTGTGCCTGATGGGCATTTATGTGATAAAACAATTGCTCCAGTGCTCTGAGTTAAGCATTAATCCTATTTTAGGTGGTTCGCGAAGCGGTTTTTGCACCCAGCTGTGGTATCTGCATACAATTACATATTTCTTTGGGATGAAGATTTGGGGGTGGAGAACTTCAATCCTGGAAGGTAAACTTGATGCTTTCACGCACCTCAATATCTTTTTTGTTTTTCTCTCAAAAGCAAGATATAATCAGTTAATTATCCAGCTGAGCATCTTGGTATTTTCCCGCCCTTTTGTGGCTGCTTTCAATCTAATATACTTGGAATTGGAAGCTGTTAAAACTTATAAATATCCCACATCTTTAACAATAACCATTACAAATATATAAATACCTTGTACGAGTAAGAATAGTCCCATTCCAAAATTAAGGCATTACAATTCATCTAGTGTTTCAGTGCCTTCAAGCTTGATTATAGATGACAACTGTATTAGATGCTAATTTGCCTTCTCACTTCTCTCAGATATCTGGAAATCATAAAATCAGAAGGACTGGAGATATCTCAGCCAGCTTTAGACCCTAATTCTACTGGTATACATCACCGGATTACAATTCGAAAAAGAACGAATAAATTTCACCGGTGAGTTAGATATTTCTACTGATCTACTATTCACATCGAACGTCTGAATCCCTTTAAAGGTACCAATACATTTCACTCTTTGCAGACGTGTCTATGACTTTAGAGGTAGCGTGAAATGTTCAGATGCCAGTGATGGGCCTCCATGTGCTGGGTAATCTTTGCTACCATATTTGCAGATTATTATCATCTGTTTTTGAGAAAAATTTTCAGCCGTGGAACTGGCTTTGTCTAGATGTCTTCTCAGTTTTATTTGGAACGTTTGGTAAATCCGGGTTATGCCAATCGCTAATAAACTAGAAGATAGCTAGATACTACTAATATTTGAAGCTTAAGTGAAGCTCTACATAATTTTGTTTGAATGGGAGTTTCTGCTCTCTGGTTGCAGATTTGTCGAAGGAATGGCTCCAGTCTTCTCAAGAGCTGCTTGGCTTTGTGCCTGGCATCTCATACAGGTATGACTTTTTTGTTTTTGATGTTTTTAAATAAAAATTTCTTTACATTGTGGTAAGACTGCTATGGAATTGCGTCTTTTTGCAGAGTGATCTTGTCCATGGATGGGGAATGGACATGAAACTGGGTTATTGTGCACAGGTGAGGAGCTTTCCTGGAATCTACATTGATTGTGATGAGATTGATCTAGACATATTATTCCTTCTTTTTCTTGGTTTATCCTTGTAAATATATTGTTTATAGATCAACCTATGTTTTCTTCCCTCACAACCTAATTAACTTCTTTTGTCAGTTCAGTATTACCTTATTTATTTACTTTCCTGTAAGATTGCGACCTTTTACGTCTATTGATTTGCATGCGACTGTGGTGTTCCTATCTGTTGAAGTTTCTATTCTTTGCCATCCGTCTTTAAAGCCTATGCCTTTCTCTTTTCTGTTGAATACAAGTTCAACTAAGGACTAGTCTGTGCTTATCCTGTGTGGTTATTGTTGTTACCTTTGGCGCTAAATGAATCAGGTTTCAAGTTTTGCTCTAACCTCTAGAAGTCGAAGCATGGCAAGAAAATATTAACTGGAAGTTATTTTGGTCCACTTATTTGTTTCTGATGGTGGCAAACAGTAATTATCACAAATTCTGCGGCTGTATTTCTCACCTTTTATCCAACTGCCTTTAGTACACATAATCACTAGAGGGACAGCATTATCCTCTAGATTTGTATTCAATATAATTCTGAATTCCACTTACCTCCATGCTAAAATTTTTTGCTACTCAATGTACAGAGTTCTTGCATTTCTACTTTCTCTTTTTCTGTTCCCTCTATCCTAGCAGTTAAGGCAAGACCAGTTCATACATGTTCTTGAAACTCATGGAAGGCAACTGACATTGTCAATCTCTGGATGTAGAACTACAGTAGAAGAAACTTATCTTATGGATGTGATAAGTGAAAAGTCCAGAATGCCATGAAATTGTTGCATGTTTAGCTTCTCATACCATTGAGAGTAGTTGTTATATGAAGTTGACTTTACATCCTCATCTTTTTTCTGTCTTTGTACGATTAATGACTTGTGTAACAGTGTTGGAATCTTTATACAACCTTAACATCCAAGAGAGAGAGAGAACTTCTTTGGTGAAAAAATTTAGTTAATATATTCCTGTTCTGAAAGTTCTCCACTCTTGTAGGGTGACCGCACAAAGAAGGTGGGAGTTGTTGATAGCGAATACATTGTTCATCAGAGTATACAGACATTGGGAGGACAATCAGCGCCAAAGGTGATATAGAATTAATTGCCTCTTTATAATAAAATGTTCTTATGCTTGCTCTTTGTTCTAAGTGAGCTTTTCAGATACACTTAACCATCTAAGAGGCTCGTTCCTAGAGCACGACTTTGATTATTATTTACATTTTCTGGTTTTGGAACTCCTTTTCTGGCTGTTGCTTAAAAATTTCCATTGGGCAAGTTTTGGCAATGACCCTGCTTCACCAAGAATAATAGCTGGTATAGGAACTACAACCACTGTGTGACATACTTTAGCAAAATCTGATAGATCCAAGTATCATCATGGTTTTCAGAATGCATAAAACTTTCTTCAGAGTCTCCCCTTAATTTTCTCCTCTTGATTGACCTCTTAAACTGCATTGTTTCCTATCTATCTCAGTTCTCCAGCAAGTCACCGCACCATTTTCTCAATTAGGCTTTGTTGTATTACAGTTGTCCATTGACAATAACCGAACCTCAATTTTCCTGGCTTAGATGGGTGGTTTGACCAACTGTATATTAGGATTTTTGTTCTTCATGCTTTGTATTGCTGTTTGACCACCATGTTTCGCCTATCTGAGAAAAAGAAAGTATAAGAATGCTAGTTACCTATCCTTATTGATAAGATTTATTGTTATGCAGGGTTCAAGTACTGGGGATTCCATGAAGGTAAAATACTAGTATGTTTATGCTCTCATTTTCCCTTCTGATATAAAGGTCTACACTGTTCTTACACGCACATTTTCTTCTTGATCACAGAAACATACAGTTGATGCACGAGCTGAGGTGAGACGCTGACCAGGAGTAGAGTGTACAAATGATTCCAAACTAGCATATCACAAAAATAAGCCAAAACTGGAAAGATGGAGACTATCTTGTTTAAAGATGTTAACATCTATTATACTTGTAATTTTTTTTTTTTTTTTTTTTTTCTGGGAAATGCAGATTAGGAGGCAAGCAACATCAGAGCTGCAAGTATTTGAGGAGCGATGGGATGAAGCTGTGAAAGACGATAGGGATTGGGCAGATCCATATAAAGGAATCCCCAGTCGGAAGAGGAGTAAACGACGTAGCAGAAGAAGGCGTCATTCCAAATCCTAATCTTCATGATTACAGTTAACAATCTCTTATTCTTTACATGCCCTTCCTTCCTTCATCTGATCATCTACACAACCTTGTAATTTTACTCATCAAGTGAATTTCATAAATTTTTTCATGTTTTTTTTTTTTTCCCCCTTAGATGGTTGTTATAATTGGTTGGGAAATGAGTTAGGTGGCCTCCATCGAGTGTGCATTTTTCCAGAATTGTAAACGCGGCATTAACGAGGAAAGCGTATTTGTTTGTGGACTCTAGAAAGAAACGGAAATTTCAAAAACCCATCTCTCTCTGCTGCTTTTCTAACTCACGGACCGCTCCCTAAACTTCCTTTCGCCCTTCTAAATTTACCAGAAGATGATTCAATAACTAATTCACAAAAATACCTTCAAATTCGCAACCAATAAATAATGTCAGTTTAAAATTTGGGGACTAATACAGTACGCACCATAACATTAATAAATAATATCAGTTTAAAATTTGGGGACTAATACAGTGTGCACCATAATATAAGATTTACAGTCAAATTTTTTGTCCCCAAAATCACCTTCTCGCTCTACTAAACACAATTTCTTCCATTCTCTCTAAAAGTGGTGCTAATTTCTTCCATTCTCTCTAAAAATGGTACTAATTATTTGAAGAATTTGAAGTGAAATATAGTTTTGAAGATTATCTACACAATCAATCAATTTTGAGGTAAAAATCATAAAAATAGAGTAAAAATTTAAAAAATATGTTAAAAATCAACGCCAATGCCTGGCCCGAGGTGCCCTCCACTCGCATTAGGTCCCAGTATTTTTTTAATTTTTAATATTTAAATTATTAATGTTAATTATTTTTAATATATATTTTTAGCATATTATTATGTTAATTTTTAGTTTAACATTATAAATTTGTTTTAGTTTTTGTTAATACATATATGTTATTGTTTTAATTATATAATTATTTGCTTATGTTACATTTTATCATGTTTAAGTTTCTTGGAGATTAAATAATAAGTAAATTAATTAATAATTTGAAAATTACGCTAATAAATTTTAAAATTGTAATGATTTAATTTATGCTTAAGTAATAAAATACCCAAATATACAATTAAAATAATAACACAAAATAATAATAAATAATAAGTAAAATAACTTAATAATTGAATAATTAAAAAAATATGAATAATAATGAATATTTTCATTAAGTGAAAAAGTTAGATTAACAAAGTTATAATTATGTTGTCTATGTTTTTTTTAATAAAGTCGTAATCCTATTGTATAACAAGAATATGTAAATCCTGAAATATTTGAGGAATTTATAGAAACGGAGGAAGAATACATGGATCATAGTTATTTGTATGAAATAGATGTATTATTTGATTTGAAACCGAATTTGGTTAAACGGGCAAGAAAAAGAACGTTGACAGTAAATATGTATCTTATTATTACTCGTTACTTGTCAAAAAGAAGATTATCGTCAATCGTATGTGACTCTTGGTTGTGAACGTGGGGATAGAAGGAAAAAGAAAGGTTAGATGACGATAACGAAGACGAAGAAGTACCGATAAAGTATAGGGGTCCGTACAAAATGAAAAAGTGTAATTGTCCATTTGAATTGAAATGAGAGAAATCGGGCACTGAAGATAATTGAAAATTATATATATATATATTAGATTGAAGGCACCACTATAAGATAGGTGTTTATCCTCACATACACGGTCATGCGGCAAGGTTGACGGGCGACTAGTTAAAGCTCACTGAGGAATTTAGTAAGTGTCAAGTCACTCCTTGGAATATTATGACAAGTTTGTTAGAAAAGAATCTGGATTGTTCTGTGAGGTACGTGATATTAATATGTTTTGTTGTTTGGTTTAATTATTTAAGATTCATATGATCTTATATGAATTGGATTTTGAAATTTATTAACTCACTTTATATGATTTTTGCGACGTCTCCGAGCCTTTCGTGATTGTAACTGGCCAGTAGTCAGGTTTGATGCCAGTTATCACTTTAGTCTTCAATAATTCTTACCACATGCTATTTAGAAAACATATTGATAAGATTGTTGGAAAGTTAATTCTGAAGATTAGAAAGGAGGGAGCAAAATTGTTTGTAAACACTAAATGGTGATGTCACAAAAAAATTATAAGCAGTCTGAATGAAAATAAAAATGCTATGACGAATACATACTAAAAAGCGAGTATCCATACAACATAAGAAATACGTAATCTAAAAACGAAGACCTCGATACATTGGACAATCCTCGAGATCTCTAAGAATCTCGCAGGATTAGTCTTGGGATCATCAAGGTCATCGGTCTAGGAGCACAACAGCTGGAATAGGAGGATATGTAGGGACTTCGTGTCGAGAGGGAGTCTATCGAGATTCTGAATTCGCGGTTGGGTCTGGAATAAGTACCAATCCATATAGCGAGCCATAATAGCATAAGGAGGTATCACAAGCCATCTCATATACTCCGGATTTATGCAGTGGCTCACTGCGTCATCCCAGTAGGCCGCTATAAATATATGTTCCACCACATATCTAATCTTTGTGCTAGCCAATCGAAGATGCTCGCTGGCGCGATAATACGAGGAATGGGAATGCCTTGCGATCGACGTATACATCCCTCAGGCATGTACGGCTCCACAGTATCAAAAAAGGCCAATGTACCATGATATTTGGCGAATTGTACGCCCTCTATCTCCTGAGCCATGTACGGGGTCCGCCGAACCTCAATCGCTCTCATAGTATCCAACTGCATATAATACTCCAACAACAGAACTGCCACGTGTAGTCCCCAATAGCTCAATCTGTTGTATATAAGGACTGGGGGCAACTGCACCCCTCTCAATATTAATACAAATATGGGAAAGTAGAGATATATCAATGCCTGAAAAATGAAAAGGCATACAAACATTAATATATGAGTTATAAAATGCCAAATACTTAGTATTAAAAAGAAATCAATAGACATACCTCCAATAGTGAATAACAGCCTCCTAAGTCTCTCGTATCAGCACGTGACGCCTGGCCTGACCCAAATTTCTGTAAAGCCACACCAAAGCCGCAGCACTCCAAGTCATCCTACTGCACCTCCGAAGGGACTTCATTAAAGGCCATAGATGGTAGGGAACGACGTTCAACCCGCTCTTGTTAGTGAAAAGTGAATTCCCGATCACGGATAACATATAACAAGATGCTCTAATATCAATAGGAAGGTCCTCATCATTACCAGCAGCTGAAATAGAGGCAATAGGAATCCCACGCTGAGAATCATCTCTACCAGTGAGACTAATGCCAAGATCCTGGTTCACTAAGGCAGTCAGCTGCGCCTGTGGCATAATCTCACCAGTGACAACACCCTCACCATAGGCTGGTATACCGAGAATGAGCTCTACGTTGTGTGGAGTAATAGTCATCTCACTGAAAGGCATATGAAGTGAGTTAGTATCCGGCTGCCTCCTCTCAATAAACGCACTCAAAAGCACACTATGACCATGCTGGAATATACAAGACTATAGATGGACAGGTCCTGATATAGCTGCCAACTATCTCACATCAGGATCACTGGGTATCCATGAGATAAGTGTGGAATGATGGTCACGTAACCTCAGTGTACGTCGCTCCTATATTTTATAATTGAAAAACCTTAGGGGGGGTGAATAAGTTTTTTGGCTAATTAAAAAACTTTTGCACAATTAAAATATAAAACCTCCGATTTTGTTTGGAGAAGAATTTAATAACTCTTTTTAATAAAAATTCCTAACTAAACAAAATCTCTTTTATAAAGAATGTTCAAACTATAAATATATAGGCAACAAGCAAAAACACAAAGAGAAAGACAAAGAATTTATAGTGGTTTACTCTCTCAATAGAGCTACATCCACTACCTTGAAACTTAACTCAAGGATTTCACAAATTCCACTAATCAAAAGCTTTTACAAAAACACCACAAATGAGGATCACCCTTCAAAGATTTTGCACATGAACCTGAAAGATCACAAATCAATACAAGATAACAAAGTACCAAAGGATCACCCAAAGGGATTTTTTTTTTTTTTTTTTTCACAAAACCTTTTATCACAATTTAAGATGAGAGAGTAGAGATGGAACAATATTACCAAAGAAGCTTGACAAGAAAATGATACAACTTTGTGAAATGCTTCTACAAACTTTCTTTTCTCCTTCTTTGAAGAATGATCAATGAATGTAGCTTCAAGAAGTTTTTCTTTTTAATATGATAAAGAAGATTGAAAATTTACTATTTAATGCTCTTAAAAGTATTATTAAAACTTCCTCAACAACTCTATATGGCTGATCAATAGCCCTTTTATATGGGAAGGTAAAAAACTAGCCATTACTGTCAGCAACAACTGTCATTTTTTGACAGTAAAAAACAGAAACTGGATGACCAGTTTTGATAGTGGATGTCCGATTTTCTTAAAGAACAGAATATTGGATGACCGATTTTTTTTTTAAACTTAAAATTTTGGACGTTCGATTTATAAATCGGATGACCGGTTTTCTTACGATACTTAAAAGTTTCGAAAGTCCGATTTTTAAAATAGGTCGTCCGTTTTTTTGGAAAACTAAAAAATAGGATAACTGATTTTTGTAAAGGACAAAAATAGGATGACCAATTTCTTTAAAAGGTTTAAGAAATTCGAAGTCCGATTTTTCAAATCAGGTGACCAATTTTATGAGTCTTCAAAAACAATTTTGACGATCGTTTTTAAGAATTGGATGACCTATTTCTATTTTACAGACTTTTTGAAATGTTTGTAAAACGCAGATTTTTCTTCACTTTCAAAACATGTATTCATGATGCAAAAGCTTATAACATGTAACAACGCTAAATCCTCAAAACTTTATCAAGAACACTTAGTTTTCGAGGATAATTTCTCAAAAAATGTTTCTTCTAAGGAGCTAACATAAATTATCAAAAAATCAAAGAAATAAGTTAGAGAGTTTTACCTAAATACCTTATAAAGCTATCCCTGACCATTCTTCTTGTCTTCAAAGTCTTTAACTTGATCACTTCTTCTTTATAAAGTCTTGTAATCTTGAGAGGTCTTTTGCTTCTTTGTAGATCATCCTTGAGACCCTTTTGTGCATCTTTTGTTCTTCTTACAAAACTACTTCTATTATCACAAAGCACAAGTTAATCATAATCAAAACATTTAAACAAATATGCATTTAAGGTTTACAATCTCCCCCTTTTCAATTATGACAAACAAAGATGCTAGATGATAACCATACAAAGCAAATCTCACTGAATAATCTAAGTAGAAAAGCAAGAGATGGAAGGCCCCCTCGACTATAGAATAGAAAATTTGGTTGGTATATAGATAGAAAAGCCCAACTATTCAATAGAGCATAATTGTCTCATCCCAAAGAAAAGATGCGAGCCGGAAGGACGACGAGAGATGATTGCTCGGAGGAGGTGCGGCACTAAATAAACTAAAGGGGAGAGCCTTGAGAAAGAAGAGAGCGATTAGGGGACTAAAGAAGATTAGGTGGAGTAACGCCTTGGGCATTGGGACTACTAGAAAACCAAAGAATAGCTACTCCACGCGAATAACTACTTATTTTTACAGGGAAAAGATAAAAGAAAAAACACTTTGACTGAAAAGAGAAGTTATTATCAAACTTACCCTTCGAGAAGGGGCGTAGTGGCAAGGCAGGACTGATTCCTATTCCCTAAAATGCACCTACTCCCCGTTTCTTCCTAAATTCGTAGGTCGTGGAACAAGAGAGAAAGAGAACAAAGGGACACAGTTAATCCAAGGAAATGCTTAAAAGATCAATATTAAGTTCAAAGCATATCAAAAACATGATAAGGAGAAAGAACTTCCTCTTTTATTTTGAAAACATGCCAAGGTTTGAAAAACAATAAGAAAATAGAAAGCCCCCCTTAAGACATGCTTTAAACAACAAATATGGTACCAAGCATCATCAACTAAAGCTCAAGGCTATATAAGCAACAAGGCGCTCAAAACATCAAGGCAACAACATATGCACATCATCAACAATATGCATATATATATATATATATCTCCCCCTTAAAGTAACAACACACCTCAAAGAATCAATATCATAAGACATCAACATAATACTATCAACAAAATATATAATACCATCAACAACATATTGCATCTTATATTTTTTTCCCCCATTTTGTCATGAATCAAAAGCAAAAGAAATATAAGGGATCATTGAAATGGAACTCCTCATCATCATCATCAAGTTCCAAAATAAGCAAAGAAGATAAGGTTTCACAGATAAGCAAAGTCAACATAAATTCCAAAACAAGACTTCATAGATAAAACATAAATAAATAAATATAAGCTAATAAACTTGAAAACATAAAACATAAGAAATGAAAGATAAGCTAATAAACTTGAAAACATAAAACATAAGGAATGAAAGATAAGCTAATAAACTTGAAACTCCCCGGTTTTTTTCCTTAGAAATCCACAGTCTCAATTGTCTTCTCTCCTCTTGCTTCTAACCTTATCATCCTTTCTTGAATATCCGAAAAATTTTCATTTAGAGCATCAAACCGGCTATTTATTTGGGCTTGCATAGAGGCCATCATCTCCATGAGTTGAGACATATCCCCAAATGATTGTCCTTCTTCAACCATTTCTCGCCTCTTTTTCTGTCTTATCTCTCTTCTAAAGGTTTCCTTTTCAGGTTCTTCTTCACTAACCTCTTCATCCACATTTATAGCATCTTGCCCATCATCATCTTCTTCTTCTTCTTCTTCTTCACTTTCATCGTCATCCTCTTGTCCTCTTCTCACCAACACACCTTTCTCGTTCCTTGAAACTCTCATTCTTTTAAAGGTGTGTTTGTTATAGATTTTCCTTCCATATCAGACAAATCAATTTTGTGCCCTGGAGCAATCTTTTTCCTTTTTCTTGTCCATTCTTCAAAATTTGCTGTTGCTTTTACCTAAATGAAGCCTTCTGGAAGCCTTAGTTCACTTGCCACTTTCTTCCCTTTTCCCTTTCGAGTTCTTCCACCTCTGTTACTTCCTCCTTCTTCATAATTTTCTCCCATTCTAGTATTTGCATTTTTTACTTTTACCATTTTAGAGAAATTCAAGTAAGGGATAGGAGAATCTTTGACAGAGAGAAGAGATAAGTGTCGGTTTGAGAAGAGAGAGTTGAATTAACGGAAAGGATTTCAAAGAGAGAGAGAGAGAGAGAGAGAGAGAGAGAGAGAGACTCGATTGTGAGGATTTGAGAAAGAGAGAGAGAGAGAGTCGACAACAGGTCTTGAAAGAAACCAATTTTAGGTGTGAGAGAGAGAGAGAGAGAGAAACGAACGATTGAGGGTTTTTATAGAGAGAGAGAGAGAGAGAGAGAGTAATGAGAAAACTTCTCCCCATTTTTTTTTTATTTATAACATCCGTCATTGGAAAATAGAAATATTGGTCGACCAGTTTTTAAAAACGGTTGTCCGAAATTTTGAAATCATAGGAAATCTGACGTCTGAATTTCTTCAGGTGCATCCAGTTTTGTAGTCCGAAACTCTTGGCTTTTTCTTTTTTTTTTTTGTGAAGCAAAAGAAAGAACTTCAAATTTTAAGGAAAAGCGGATGTCCGATTTTGTAGTCCGAAACTTTTAGCTTAAAAAATGAAGAAAAAATATGAAACTCAAAACATACGTTAGTCATGAAATTTACCAATGCCAAGTAATTTCCTTAAATAACAAAATCGATCTTCAGAAAAGGAGTTTTGTAAGAATATCAGCAATTTAATCCTCTGTGCAAATATATTCTAAAAATACATCTCCTTTTGCAACATGATCTCTTATAAAGTGATGTTTGATTTCAATATGTTCTGTTTTTTAATGTTGCACAAGGTTTACAAAAGATTTATTACACTTGTCTTATCACATAAAATAGGTATGTTTTTTAAATGAAAACCAAAATCAAGTAAAGTATGCTTCATCTAAAGTCCCTGAGCACAACAACAACCTGCTGCTATGTATTCCGCTTCGGTGGTTGATAAGGACACGCATGATTACTTCTTGTTGTACCAAGACACTAAGCATTCCCCTAAGAATTGACAACTTCCGCCAGTAGTCTTTCTTTCTATCTTGCATCTAGCATAATCTGCATCAGTATAAACAATAAGATCAAAGCAAGTTTGTTTAGAGTACCATAACCCATAGTCATAAGAAGATATTAAATATCTTAAAATACGCTTAACAGCAATCAAATGAGATTCTTGGGGGCAAGCTTGGAATCTAGCACACAAACAAACGGCTAATATAATATCCAGCCTACTAGCTATTAAATAAAGTAAGCTACCGATCACACCTTTATAGAGTTTTTCATCCACCTTTTTACCTTTTTCATCTTTGTTGAGTTTTAACGATGAGCTCATTGGAGGTCCTATTACTTTTGCATCGCTCATCCCAAACCTTTTGAGAAGTTCCTTTGTGTACTTCTTTTGGTTGATGAAGATGCCTTCTTCTGTTTGCTTAATTTGAAGTCCAAGAAAATAGGTTAACTCTCCCATCATGCTCATCTCAAACTCCTTTTGGATTAATGAGGCAAACTCTTCACACAAACAAACATTAGTAGCTCCAAAGATAATATCATCTACATAAATTTGGACAAGTAGAAGATCATTGTTATAAGAGGTTTTTGAAAAAAGAGTTGTGTCCACCACACCTTTTGAAAAATTGTTTGGAAGGAGAAAATCACTTAGTTTTTCATACCAAGCTCTTGGAGCTTGTTTTAAACCATATAAAGCTTTTGAAAGTTTATAAACATAGTTTGGAAAATTTTCATGTGCAAAATTGGGAGGTTGTTCAACATAAACTTTCTCCTCAATATCACCATTAAAGCACTTTTAATATCCTTTTGAAAAAGTTTGAATCCCTAAAAAACAAGCAAAAGCTAAAAGCATTCTTATGGATTCAAGTCTAGCAACCAGAGCAAAGGTTTCATCAAAATCTATGCCCTCTTCTTGATTGAATCCTTGGGCAACAAGTCTAGCTTTGTTTTCTTACAACTTCTCCAAATTTTGTTTGTTTCTAAAAACCTATTCTGTGCCAATAGTGGGGTGATCACGAGGTCTTGGGACTAAAGTGCAAACTTTATTTCTTTCAAATTGATTAAGTTCCTCTTTCATTGCAATAATTTAAAACTCATCATATAAAGCATCACCTATAAACTTAGGTTTAATTTGAGATAATAAAGCAAAGTTATCAATGAAATCCCTCCTTGTTCTTACCCCTTGTGATACATCACCAATGATTTCATCCTTGGAGTGTCCTTTTGGATATATCACATCTTGAGGAAGATTTTGAGTTTCTTGATCATTCTCTTGTTTCTCCTCTATCTCCTCTTCCTTCTTAGCATGTTTTTCCATAGCTTGAGTGTGCAATGGTTGGTTGCTTAAAGAATTATTTATATCATCATTATCTTTCTTTTAAAAAATTTAGATTCATCAAATTTCACATGAATCGACTCTTCAACGCACAAGGTTCTTTTGTTGTAAAACCCATAAGCTTTCTTGTTTGAAGATTAACCAAGAAAAATTCCCTCATCGAATTTTCTATCAAACTTTCCAAGGTTGTGCTTGGTGTTTAAAGTAAAACATTTACATCCAAAAACTTTGAAATAGCCAATTAAGGGAGTTTGTTAAAAATAAGTTCAAAAGGAGTTTTCTTCAAAATTGGTCTCAAGAGAACACACTTCATCATGTAACAAGCGGTGTTAACGGCCTCGACCCAAAAATATTTTGGTAGGGAATTTTTACAAAGCATTGATCCTGCCATTTCTTATAAAGTACGATTTTTCCTCTCCACAATACCATTTTGTTGTAGGATTTCAACGGCAAAAAAATATTATTTAAAACCAAAATCATCACATAGTTTTGTAAAATCTTGATTATTAAATTCTTTCCCATTATCACTTCTTATAGAGATCAATTTACAATCAATGGAGGTTTGAAATCTTTTGAAAAGTTTGACAAACTCTTGAAATGCCTCATCCTTTTGGCTTAAAAACAATGTCCAAATGAATCTTGAAAAATCATCCATTATGACAAAAGTATACCTCTTATCACCAAGACTAGTGGTCCTTATTGGTCTATATAAATCCATGTGAATGAGTTCTAAAGGTTTTGAAGTAGAAATTATGTTCTTTAGTTTAAAAGAGGTTTTAACTTGTTTTCCAAATTGGCAAGCATCACAAAGTTTCGTTTTCTCAAAATGTAGTTTTGGTAAACCTCTAACAAGCTCTTTTGAAAAAAGATGGTTTAGTAAATCCATGCTATCATAGCCAAGCCTTCTATGCTACAAAAATGCATCATTATCATGAGCCGAGAAACACTTTAAGTTTTGAGAAATAAGATCTTCAAGATGAAAAATATAGACATTTCCAACTCTTTTTGCAACAAAAATTGTTTTGTTTTCAAGCTTATCAATGATAGAAGGAGATTCCCTTTCAAAAAAAACTTTGCAAGCATTATCACACAACTGACTAATACTAAGCAAATTAAACTTTAAACCATCAATTAAGAGAACTTGCTTAATTAAAAAAGAAGAGGCGTTACCGATGTTACCTATACTGATGATTTTTCCTTTCTTCTTATCTCCAAAAGTGACAAAGCCACTTTCGGTTTCCTTAAGCTCACTCATAAGAGATACATTGCCGGTCATGTATCTTGAGCATCCACTATTCAAGTACCATTTAGTTGAGCTTGGGTTGTGTTCCTACAATAGAAGAAGTAGAAATCACTTTTGGTACCCGTATTCTTTTGGGTCCATGAATGTTAGTTGCCTTTTCTTTTACTTTCCAAATAGTTTTTACTCCCATTTCAATCCTTTTTTTATAAAACATTTTGTAGTCATATGACCATTCTTTTCACAATATGTGCAACAAAGATGTGAGAAAGATGAAGAAGCTTTTACAAAGCGAGTTAGGTTTGAAAGAGTATTAGAGTCATTATATCTAATACCGTTTTTGTCAAATGGTGAACTTTGAGAACCAAGCAGTTTTTCAAAGTTTTCTTTTCCTCTTGTAAACTTTTCAATACACATGGTGAGATCATTCACCTTTTTCTTCAAATCAGTGTAACCAAACCATGCATTTTTCAAGAGAAAGAACTTTTTGACAAATATTTTTGTTCTCTTGTTCTCTAAGACAAGTTCTTGAAATTCTTTGTTTAAGAAATCCTTTTCATTTTCCAAAACTTGTAAAGATTCAAGAAGAGTTTTATTTTCACAAACAAGTTTTGAATTTTCATTTAATAAATCATTAATCTTGGTTTTCAACTCCTTGTTTCTTTTGGAAATCTTTTTGAGCTCATCATACATTTCAATAAGCATAAAATTAGGATCATCATCAATAAAACTAGAAAAGTTAGAAGGTAAAGATTGTATCTCACTTTCTAATGCCATGAAGCATATGTTGGCTTTCTCTTCTCATTCACTCTCACTTGAGTCTTGATCTTAAGATCCTATTAGGCTTTGACCTTTCTTCCTTTTCTTTATTGCCTCAAGCTTTGCCTATAATGCTTCTTTTTCCTTTTATATGGATTTTGGTAGATCGACTACAAGATAATCGGTGCTATTGCATTCAAAGCACCTAGCCTTGAAGAGTGAGGAACTTTTTCCTCCTTTCTTGAAAGGAAGTTTCTTTCCTCTTTTGTTGAAACTTTTCTTGCAAAACTTTTTGAATTTTTGAACTACTAAACTCATATCTTCATCTTCATCATTTTCGTCCTTATTGTTTGATGAACTTGCTTGCTCTTCTGCATTTACTTTGAGCACCACACCTTTTCTTCCCTTATCTTCTTCTTCCATTTTATTTAATCTTTTAATCTTTATCTCATAGGTAAGAAGGGATCCTATGAGCTCTTCAATGGAAAGAAGTCTCAAATCTTTGGATTCTTGTATGACAAGAGTTTTTGTTGCCATGCCTTTGGAAGTGTATCTAGAACTTTTCTATTTACCTCCCCTCTTGTGTATTCTTTCCCATATGCCTTTAGCCCATTTGTGATATTGGTGAATCTTGTGAACATGTCACTAATGCTTTCATCTTGCTTCATCATGAATAATTCATAATCTCTCACCAACATGACCAATTTTGATTCTTTTACTTGATTTGCGCCTTCATGAGTGACTTCTAACAATTTCCACATTTCTTGAGCCAAATCGCATCCGCTCACTCTGTTATACTCATTTGCATCCAAAGCACAAGGTAATATATTCATGGCTTGAAAATTGGGAGTTATCTTTCTTGAGCCAAATTTGTCGAATTCTTCAACATTCTTGACTCTTCTATCTTTTTGGGGAACAAAATGTCCTTTTTCTACGATACTCCAAATATCAAGGTTAATAGAGTAAATATAGATTTTAATCCTTGACTTCAAAAAGAATAATTAGTGCAATTAAAAAGAGGAGGTCTATTTGTAGAAGAACCTTCTACATAAGGTAAGTTTGACATACTAGCCATTTTAATAAAAGATCTTTTGCTTCGTAAGATGTTAATCCCTTTGAAGAAGATCTGCTCTGATACCAATTGAAAAACCTTAGAGGGATTGAATAAGGCTTTTGGCTAATTAAAAAACTTTTGCACAATTAAAACATAGAACCTTAGATTTTGTTTGCAGAAGAATTTAATAACTCTTTTTAATAAAACTTCCTAACCAAACAAAATCTCTTTTATAAAGAATGTTTAAACAATAAACATATAGGCAACAAGCAAAAACACAAAGAGAAAAACAAAGGATTTATAGTAGTTCACTTTCTCAAGAGAGCTACATCCACTACCTTGAGACTTAACTCAATGATTTCACAAATTCCACTAATCACAAGCTCTTACAAAAACACCAAAAATGAGGATCACCCTTCAAGGGTTTTGCATATGAACCTTAAAGATCACAAATCAATACAAGATAACAAAATATCAAAAGATCAATCAAAGAATTTTTTTTCCCACAAAACCTTTGATCACAATTTAAGATGAGAGAGTAGATATGGAATAATATTACCAAAGAAGCTTGATAAAAAAATGATACAACTTTGTGAAATGCTTCTACAAGCTTTTTTTTCTCCTTCTTTCAAGAATGATCAATAAATGCAGCTCCAAGAAGTTTTTCTTTTTAATATGATAAATAAGATCGAAAATGTAATCTTTAATGTTGTTAAAAGTGTTATTAAAACTTCCTCAACAACTCTACATTTATGGTTGATCAATAGTTATTTTATATGTGAAAGTAAAAAACTAGTAGTTACTATCAGCAGCAATGATCATATTTTGACAATAAAAACAGAAATTAGACGATCGGTTTTGAAAGTGGACGTCCGATTTTCTTAAGGAACAAAAAATTGAATGACCGATTTTTTTTGTGAAACTTAAAATTTTGGACATTCAATTTATAAATCGGATGACCGGTTTTCTTATGATACTTAAAAGTTTTGGTTGTTTGATTTTTAAAATAGGTCGTTCGATTTTTTTTTTTGAAACAAAAAATAGGATGACCGATTTTTGTAAAGGACAAAAATAGGATGATCGATTTCTTTAAAAGGTTTAAGAAATTTGGACTTCCAATTTTTTAAATCGGATGACCGATTTTATGAGTCTTCAAAAACAATTTGGATGACTGTTTTTAAGAATTGGATGACCTATTTTTATGTTTTCTAGACTTTATGAAATGCTTGTAAAACACAGATTTTCCTTTATTTTCAAAACATGTATTCTTGATGCAAAAGCTTATATAACAACTTTAAATCCTCAAAGCTTTATCAAGAATACTTAGTTTTTCATGGATAACATAAATGATAAAAAACTAAGTGTTTTTTGAGAAAATTATCCTTGATAAAAAAAATACTTAGCTAACATAAATGATCAAAAATCAAAGAAACAAGTTAGGGAGGGAGTTTTACATAAATACCTTATAAAGCTATCCCTAACCATTCTTCTTGTCTTCAAGGTCTTAGGGAGGGAATTTTACATAAATATCTTATAAAGCTATCCCTAACCATTCTTCTTGTCTTCAAGGTCTTTAACTTGATCATTTCATCTTCATAAAGTCTTGTAATCTTGACTGATCTTTTGCTTCTTTATAGATGATCCTTGAGACTCCTTTTGTACATTTTTTGTTCTTCTTACAAAACTACTTCTATTATCACAAAGCACAAGTTAATCATAATCAAAACATTTAAACAAATATACCTTTAGGGCTTACAATAATAATAAAAAAATATACAAAAATAACGTAATACAGATAAACCTCAAAAAACTATAATAATAAAATATATATATAAACACATTTTATAATGCAAGGTAATATATATAAACCCTAAAACACTATAATAATAAAAAATATACAAAAACACATTTTATAATGCAAGGTAATACATATAAACCCTAAAACACTATAATAAAAAAATATAAAAAAATATATTTTATAATGCAAGATAATACATGTAAACCCTAAAATACTATAATAAAAAAATATACATAAACACATTTTATAATGCAAGATAATACATTTAAACCCTAAAACACTATAAAATGAAGTTAAATAGATATATATTAAAAAAATTGTGAAACGTACCTCTCCACGCAAAATGGCAGCGCAACATGTCCGTCGTATGATAGCAAGATCTCTGGATCTTGTGGACCTCCCGAGCTGGTTCTCTCTGAATCTAGGAGTCGTCATCACCCTTCCTCGCCTTCTTCTTCCCAACACTCGAACTTTCAGCAATGTCGGGCTCAGTACGTCGTCCTGATGAAGGTCGTGACTGACTCCCAAATCCCGTCTCGATGCATCTCTAAGAAACCCGACTCATTTTTCCCTACCAGGCCAACTCTATGATGAAGGTGGAGGCCACGACAATCATGCCACCACCCCCTATGTCGACGTCCTCCTTTCCCTCGGCCTCACCATGTACATGCTCTACCTCATCCTCTAAGTCGTCACCCTGAACATCAATGTCATTTCCCCCCTGCCTGGACAGTCTCTTCACCACCCTTATCCCAAACATGCTCTCTCGATCTAAGTGTATATGAAGATACATGTCTAGAGCTCCCATAATAATCCATGTGCTGGCTGCTGTAGGGGGAAATATATGGAAATCCTGACAATATCTCGTCCATGAATATAGAACCCAACTGCGGATCTATAGGGCTGTAGGACGAGTACCGGGGTGCTATACTGGAAGTTGGTAAGTGGTAGGCTGACTAGATGACTCATATGGGTAATAGGAAGATGATGGTGGCCGCTGGTAAGAGGTATGTGCCAAAGCAAGATAATGTAGTAGTGTATAAGGGTCGTGAGGCATACGAACCCTACTTGGGACAGGAGAAAGCTGGATCGAAGACCTTGGACCAATCGGATTAACAGCTAAAGAAGTAGTATGTATGTCAGAAGCGCTATGCCTATCCCTCAATCTCCGGGATAAAGTTGTGACCGCACGACCACTCCGATCTGCTACAGGCTCTAAATCTTCTTTCCGTCATCTCTGCTGCTCACGATCCATCTAAATCAATTTTAAAATAACCATTATTAATTATTATTTATTTTTCATACCATAACTATTATATAATTTTTTATATTATTATTATTATTATAATTTTTAGTATTAATTTTATATTAAAACATGAATTTATTCAATTGTAATCAATGAAATAATTAATTATGTTAATTTTTAATGTATTGTATTTCTGACATTATTTTTCTTATTATGAATATTATTATAATATATTATTAATTTTACCTAATTAAATTATGTTCAATTTAGAGTGTAGGGCTAAATAACTAAAATTATTTCCTCTTGAATATTGTCAAATTAACTTTCATTAAAATTATTATTTCTCTTTAAATATTATTAAATATTAATATTTTTGTAAAGGCAAATTCTAAACTAATAACAATTAAATAATTAATAATAATTATAATTATCCTAAAATTCATAAGTAATTAAATTTTAATTTACACTAAATAAAACATTAACAAGTAAATAATTCATAAACATGGCAAGTAATCATAAATTTTAATTAAATTTAACAAATAACATACCCTAAATCCAAAATTAAGCCTAATATATATAACAAGTTTAATCAACACTAATATATACATATTATAATATAAAATTTATTCAAAAATTAACATAATAGTAACAAATAAGAACTAATAATATAACAAATTATAAAAAATTATTTCTCATTTTTAAAAAAATAAAATAAAAAATGCTCTACGTCATCGGCTGTCCCACGCCACGCCTTGGGGCGAGGTGCAGCGGTCCACATCATCGCTTGGTGCAAATACTACTAAACCTCCCAAACACCTCTGCGCCATTGGTTGGCGCGACAACCTGGTCCTCGGCACCATCGGTTGGCGTAGGTGAAGAACAGTTCATGCCATCGGTTGGCGCGAGCAAATAGCCACCCACGCCAACCACTATTTTTTCAAGTCGGTATATTTTTTTGAAATTTTAAACAATTCAAAACGTAAATAAATGAGTGTAGAATGATATACTAATTTTTTTGACGATTTTTAATGGTTGGATTTGTCGGATTGTTGTTTGAAGTTTTTGGTCTCTTGAGAACTTAGAGAGTAAAATATTTCTGCGCGTAAATTTTATATTATCGTGCATAATTTATCGACTCTCTAAAATTTAGACCATATGGATTGAGCTAGTTTGAATAAAGTAATAGAAAGAGACTCTTGATTAAGAATATTTTGTTATGGATTCAGTCTATATCTCCATTTATACATCATGTGCTCTATATCAAGTTATATTATAAAAAATAAGATGTAAGATATAATTCATAAGCGGGAACATAAATTAGATTTATATTAGAATTTTCCTCGACATTAATGTGGAGTAACATGGGATTAAAATTTTGCTACTTCAACCCATTTCATTGCCTTTCAATATACTACTACAACTAATCAACTCCATTTCGCACCCTATTTTATAATTTCCTATATTAAGAAAATCCCAAATTTAGTTGTCCTTGATTCGTTGTTTAACCTTTTCATGAGTAATAAAACAATTTTTTTAAGTCACCAATTTTTTTTTTTCCCGGAATCAGGCACAATATTTTACACTTCATATGCGATTATCCGAGATAAGCACCAGAATTTTGATTGAAAATCATAAAATTTAATGAGCTAAACCTTTTGAGTTAAAATTATATTATATTATACTCTTAATATGCAAAAAAAAAGCTATTGGGAATTTCTTTTTCCTTTGAGAATCAACATCATTTTTATATATTTATAGAGCGAGAGTGTTTTTCTAAATAAACTTGTAAATGATGTAGTACATCTTCTATCCAAACTAGAAGGTTTGACATAATCAATCTAATGTTATTTTTGTTAAAATATTAGCAGTGTGTTGATTGTCCTGCTGATGTTTGAAATCTAAGTCCAGAGAGAAAAACTCATCCAGAGCTGGATTTTCTTTATCAAGTTTGCCCATCGGGAATATGTTCTTTTTACTTATATAGAGGAATTAGTTCAAAATGCTGAAATATAGTTTTAGTTCCAAAATCCAAACTCCTGAGGGATCCATAAAAGGGAGTGGCCTGGCTATTGGGGTGCTACTGCTACTGCTACTGTGTAGGAGCTGCAAGCCTTCCAGTCCGTGGCTTATGCATGTCTATATCTATATCTATATCTTGTTGGTCTACCAGTCCATGCATATGCATCTTTCTTGTTCCACAATCGTATCAGGCTTCACTGTTTGCTGCTCAAAAATGGTTGCATTCCGTGCCTTCCATTCCATTTCCATTATATATTGAAAATTCTTTCAAACTAAAGTTAATGTTCAATAAAGAATTTCTGCGAGTTTTAAGAGTTAAAAGACCTTGTTTTGTTAGATTAATTTGTCACTTAAACTTAATTAATTAAAAATTTATTAAATTAACTGTATTTGAGAACAATATTTAATATTTTAAGTGCGTTATATAATAAATTTTTGACATTAAATTTTTTAAGATGTACTTAATTACATGACTATATATATTGTTTCTCAAATAATTATACTATAATTACTATTTATTAATTAATTTAATATTCAGATTCAAATTTCTATTTTCAACTTCAATGTTCAAACTTAAGATTACTTCTATTTCAATTTCATCAAACAAGGCCTTAATGTTCCACCTATAATATTCAATACATAATATATATATATAGTGAATTTTACTTTTTTTTTAATTTTATAATTTACACCCCCTCTCACAAACAATTTATTTATAGGGAACTCTAACAACACGTTTGGTTGGTGAATAAGATTGTTTACCATCCGAAATTCTTTCTCATCGTGAAGGAAGAGATCATCTTTACTTTCCAATGCCTTGAAGGAAATGATAAAATGTAATAATGACTTCTTTTATTTGTTTAAAAAAATTATTATTTTATTTCTGAATAGAATGATATTATATATAATATGATCTAAATTTCTTCTAACATAAAATGTATTTTCATATCACAGCACACATTAAAACTAAAAAAAATTAATATTTTTTTTGAAGTGTTAGTATGCAATGATCATAAAACAATTCATTTTAAAGATAAAAAAAGTAAAGTACCAATATATAAAAATTAACTAAGCATAATATATGTAATGTATTGAAGGTGTAATAATTCTATAATTTTTAAAATAATTCATATTTCTCCTAAAAAAATCTTTTTATATATTTTCAACTTCTTCTTATAATGAACTTTTGAAACGTTATTTAAATACCGAACATTATGAAAAGAGAGTCCATTTTACCAAACAGTATGTAAGATAAAAATACTAATCACTTTTCGAAATAAAAATCAATACAAACCAGATTCAAAATAAAATAAAAATAAATGAGAAAAGAAAGGAAAAGAGGAGAAAAAGAAAAATAATAAAAACGAAAAAAGTCGCATAATTCAAAGCACCTTCGGCAGACCAAATACCAAAGACTAGTCTTTATTCTCTCTCTCTAGAAATTCTTACCTGCCTTTTCTTGCTATTGTATGGAATTTCCATAGTACAAAGCCATTTTCTTTTTGATTTTTTTGAATCCTCCAAAACTCTTCTCTCTCAATTTCTTGTCTGCTAAGCTCTTTGTTCTTTCCCTTCCCCTTTTGTCTCAATCAGACTGTAGTTGATTTTCAGATCTCGTAACAATTTCAGTTCGGAGCAATTTGCAGTTGCTGCTTTTAGAACCAAAATTTGAACCCGTTTCTAGAAGCCTAGAAGCCTTCTAGCCGATACCATGGCCGGCCGTTATGATCGGAACCCTTTCGATGAAGAAGAAGAAGTCAATCCTTTTGCCGTAAGCTTCCTTCATCTTCCCTTTTGTTTCCCTTTTACGTTGTGCGTAATTTTGCTTGGAGTTGCGATTTTCGAGTTTTCGTGGTTTAACGAGCTTTTTTGGTTGTACTAGTAAATTTGAAGATGGTGTTATAGGTGTTTAATTGTAATGTATTTGATTTTAGCATAAAATTGCTTATCTGGGTTCAAGTGGGTTAATGAATTTAGGTGGTTTGATCCGTTGACTTCTGTTCACCATAGCTGATCTGGCGTTAGATGGGGGGGTATTTGAAGTCGCTTCTGTTAAATTAGATGGTTGCTTGTTAGATTTTTTGTTGCAAGAAATTTGTTTGACTAACTCTGCGCTCACTGTTATGCACTGCCCAAGTAATTATAAAATGTAAAATATTGGTCGAAGTACCTAGTTATTTGGGTATTTTGAAGTCCGTCAATTCAGTTCAATAAGATTGGTATGGGTAACCTGTTTTTCTCTAACTTTCCTCGTCCGAGAACAGGATGCTGGGGCTGGGGGAAGGGCTAGGCCAATTTAGGTGTACTTATGTAGTAATATGCTCATTATTTATGATGGTTCATCTATTCTCACAGAAATGTTGTGGAAATATTTTGTACCAAGTGTTTTTTTAATTAATAAAAAGCTAATCTTCTTAATCATCCACTAAGCTATGAGAAATAAAATTTTGTTCTCCTCAATAACTTTTTACAAACTGCAGTTAATAGTTCCAAATTAGTGAATTTCAATTTTGGTAAATTGAATTAATTTGATGCTTGCCTTTTGCTTTTCTTTCCTATTTACATAGAATTTGTGAACCCATTAAGTTTATTGTAAGTGTAAGAAAGACAAAGAGAGATGTGCCTTTGATATTTTTACTTGTTACTTTTGATTGATATGACATTGCCCAACTTCTCTATTTTTTTTCTCAAATACGCAAGAAAAAAACCACTTTTTGATGAATCTTCCTTTCTGGAATTTCAGGGTGGTAGTGTCCCAGCAGCTACAAAATCAAGACTTTCACCTCTGCCCCCAGAGCCTGCCGGTTTCTATGATCGTAATGCCCCGATTGATATTCCCCTTGATAGCGGAGCGGTATGCCTACTTAGAATTGTTATACAATAGTCATGTTCCAGTCTGAATCTGGTTATAGTGTGTATACCTGGAGTGTCTGATGGAAAATAGTTTGAATATAGGATTTGAAGAAGAAAGAGAAGGAGCTGCAAGCTAAGGAAGCTGAACTAAAAAGGAGAGAACAGGTATATATGATCAGAAGTCTGGGTTTTTGCTTGAACGCAGTGATGTGCTTTTTTCCAGGATGCACTTTTCTGAAATATCATAGTTTCACTAATATGTTAGCTTTGCTTGTTAATCATTCCTCTCGATGTATGCTAATCTGTGATTTTGCTCCAAGGCCTTGTTTCAGGCATCTAATTGCTGACACTTCAAAGACTTAAGGTTCAGAAGGAAATTGCTAGTTGTATGAACACTAAGTTTTATCCCATTTTTGTTTAATAGGAACAGTGTATGGAATGAAAATGTTTGTGACTTAGCCTTACCATCTCAATGGATCTGCTATACCGTCTTCCTTTGCTATCTCAACTGATGCAGCATTATTTTCTTCTTCATTTGTTTCAAGTTAAAGCCAGTTCTGATGGTATTGTTCATTTTTAAGGACAACTTTAAAAGATTCTGAAGTCCTAGTGAATTGTCAATTAGATTGCCAAGCTTGGAACAAACTTTACAAAGGGGACGGGGAATTGCATTTCTACTGAAACTTCATTCTTGGCAACTCGGGGAAATTTTTCTTTCTTTATGATATTCTTGTTAATTGTGATTATACATAACCTTATCATTACCTCTGTATGTTATTCATGTGTAGGAAGTAAGGCGGAAGGAAGAGGCTGCTGCAAGAGGTGATTTGTACCCTATTTCTTTCGTTATTCCAGGGTCTTTTTGATCTTCAGGCATCTTCTGCTTTTTAGTGTACACATCTTTCTCTTCTTAGAATTCTCCTTTGCTAGATTGTTGATTGGCTTTTGAATCTTAATTTGTTTGGAGAAGTATTGAAGATATGGCAATGTCAAACCATAAGCTTAACATCAAAGTTTTCTGCAGTTTAGTTCTACCCAATTGACAACCTTGGGATGACATTTGTCTTCTACTTGTTCTTCTCCTTTATTTTTCTTTTTTTATAGATAAATATTTAATGACAATTGTCCTCACTATTTGCATACACTTGCAGAAGAGCAGATATTCTTTTTATTATCCTTCTCTTCCAATATTGTATATGAGTTTGATTTGTTCATGTGCCTTGCAGCTGGTATTGTCCTTGAGGAGAAAAACTGGCCACCTTTCTTCCCGATTATTCATCATGATATTGCAAATGAAATACCTATTCACTTACAGAGAATCCAGTATGTTGCATTCACAACCTTCTTGGGTATGTAAATATCTGCTTATCCCTCCGGATTTTTACGGTTATCAATCTAAACAACTTCCTGACATTATATCTATATGCATCGCAATTTATTGTATTCTCATTTCTATCTCCTTGGTGTTTTTAATTTCCTTTCTCCCATCTTCATTCTTTACTCCTTTGGAGGATATCAAGTAGGTTGAAGTTGATCCAATATTTAGCTCTTTGCATTTTGTTTGAGTAATGAGATCAGTATAAAGAGAAGAAAAGGTAAAATTGGAAACAAGCTTTTATTTCAGGATTAGGTGGATTCTTTTCTTTCTTGTACTCCCACTGACATCTTATCTTCTTAGTTGAAAGATGGTCAAGCTCAAGGATGTTGATTCTGTCATGAGGATATTTCTTTCTTTCTGGGAATTCTACATAACTTACACTTCTTTATGCTTGGAAAGGGTATTGATTCAATCAGGGCATATGGCTTAGTGATAGTTACACAGATGTTATCCCTCACCCATTGAGTCACATCAATTGTCCACACATTGAGTCAACATCTAAACAATGCCTGGTAGTGGTTCAGTGCACAGCCAAAACAAGGCACGTTAATTAGGCAGTGAAAAAACCGTTATCCATGCTGCGGGGCATGTCTTAATTTGGATAATCCTGTACATGCTTCAGTAATTGCAGTATCTCTGAGAAAGAATTGAAGGCCATCTTATACAATCTCGAGCCTGTTCTGTATATTGCAACTGAAGTTATGAATTTTCTCTGATGTGGTTTTCCAGTTCATATCTGCATTAAAATGTTGAGATCGCTTTGTGGCTTTTTTACATTTATATTAAAGAGAGCCGGTGATGTGCAGGACTTGTTGCTTGTCTATTTTGGAATATCATAGCTGTTACTACGGCATGGATTAAACAGGGAGGTCCGTCCTTAATGATACAGTTCATTCTTTTCTTTTTTTTTTTTTTTTTGGAAAAAAAATCCTATGCTTTGTATTATTTGACCTGATATACTAACCTGCTTGCCTTGGGTTATTGGGGGTGCTGTAGATGTGAAAATCTGGTTTCTTTCCATCATATACTTTGTATCAGGGGTTCCAGGAGCCTATGTCCTGTGGTATAAGCCACTGTATCGAGCTGTCAGGTAACATTTGTTATCTTCTGCAGAGCCAATTTGTGATTGTAATCCAAACTAAAAAGGAATCCAAATAAAACGAGGTTTTTACATGTGTAAGAGAACTTATTATATCTCGCCCATAATTTTGATATGGGCAGTTCATC
This sequence comes from Catharanthus roseus, assembly GCA_028651295.1. Lineage (NCBI taxonomy): Eukaryota > Viridiplantae > Streptophyta > Magnoliopsida > Gentianales > Apocynaceae > Catharanthus > Catharanthus roseus. Next base: position 10,076,967 of record JAPQWS010000104.1, read on the forward strand.
ACTTGACTTTTTACATGACATATTTTGCATTGATTTGAATACGTATTCTATTAATTGTTGTAGTCTTGATTGTGTATATGTAATCGGTGACAAGTATGTAACCTTGTTGAGTAGGGAACTTGACGGCTAGAGTTCATTTTCATGCTTGAACCAAGTTACTTTTTCATTAACATACATAATTCTCATATCAGGACCGATAGCGCCGTGAAGTTTGGGTGGTTTTTCATGTTTTACTTGGTAAGATCCCTTGTTTCTCTTTTCATGCATATAAGCTTTTTCAGTCTGTAGAATGATTGAAGATGGATTATTTGCTACTCTTTTCTGCAGCTTCATATTGCATTCGTTATCTTCGCTGCTGTTGCTCCACCAGTAGTTTTCAAAGGAAAATCTCTAGCGTAAGCTCCTCCTTTCATTTTAAGTTCTTTAATTGAAGACCTTATTGTGAAATATGGCAGCGAATTGATATACGGTCTTTGGATTGTTGCTTGATGTCTTTGTTTCCCTCTTTTTTATTTTTTTATTTTTTTTATTTTAATTTTTAATAAGAAAAGAAAAAAAAAGATTATCTTGATTTGAGTCTTAGAGGCTATGTGTTTTGCTTTGTGAATGTATGACTTCAATTGTTCATGGTGCACAATCTAGCACTGGTCATATGAAAAGTGGATAATTTATGTTTCTTACTGCTGCTTTCTTCTTACAGGGGTATTCTGCCTGCAGTGGACCTCATAGGCAAACAGATTTTAGTCGGGGTAAGTTGGAACTCTACTGGAGGATTGGGTTTGGGCAAGTCTTGTTTCCCATTTGATAAATCTGTGTACTTCATTTTTATCCACCGATGCTTGAATGATCAGGTCATAATAATGTGGGAACAGGAACTTTATTTAATTGGTGTGTACTTTATTTATTTGCAGGTTTTCTATTTTATTGGGTTTGGGTTCTTCTGTCTCGAAGCAGTGCTCAGCATCTGGGTTATTCAGGTTAGTTCTGGTCATATGCCAGTGGCCACCGTTTTTTTATTGCAAAGAAAAAGTGCCCGTTTTCTCATTGCTGGTCGTGCATTCTTCTCTTTCTGCAGCAAGTCTATATGTATTTCCGAGGCAGTGGTAAAGCAGCAGAAATGAAGCGAGAAGCTGCTAGAGGAGCCTTGAGAGCAGCAGTTTAATGAGAGTTCTACTGGGGTTGTCTGGCATGGATGCAGGTTACTGATGCCACTGTGAGGATCGGGGGAATGTTGATTTACATGAGAGGCATATTGTCACTTATTGTTTCATAGTTTTGAGTGTCCAGTTTGAGCTATGTTAGGTCTCAATTTTTTTAGTAAGAGGATTCTGCTATTGACTATTGGAAATATGACTAATACAACACCATACCTGTGTTTATCTCCGCAATTTTTGCGTCTGTAAATTTGTCTTTGTTTAAGCTTGGTCAAATTCAAATACTTCGCTGGTTGTCGTGATAAATATTGGATCAACAGTTCCATGTGTCTGCCATTGGAAAAAAGGTTGCCTTCCCCCCCTTTGCTGAAGTTGCATGGCCTCAGCTTGCCTGATTATGGTTGTAGATGAGCTCATAGTGCGGTACTAATGTGGGTTTGCTTAGTTCCATTAGAACTTGTGGCATGTGAAGTTGCATATATGGTATATTTTATTAATAAAATTTATCAAATAAAAGAAAAATTCTAACGAATAAATATATTATAAAATAAAATAGAATAGATGATGGTACAGGTGAGTGGGTCTCTAAATTAAGGATGACGTGTTTGTATTATAGTGTTTACTATCAGTATGTAACATCTTTTATATAAATTTTTGGAAGATAAACTTTAAGCTGAGTTGGAATGAAATCAGGGAGGGGAGTAAGAGAAGTTTTAAATCAAGACGTGAGTATTTTATTTACATTGTTTAGTTGCGACGTAGAAATTGAGGGGATATAAACGAGGGGAGAGCTTCCTCTCTACGTCAGCAAATTTTAACTCTTTCGGAAGTGGATGGATTGGAAAGTAAATCATGTTAAAAAATCAATTTCATTATCTTATAATTTAGTTTATTATAAATTTATTCTAAACTAAATTCCTATCTCATATATATATTTATATATATAATATTCTTAACTTTGTAGAATAGATATAATTATAAATTATATAATAAAAATTATTTATGTTTTACTTTTCCTTCAACTAAACAAAATGAAGTAAACGTGACTTACTTCCCTTTAAATAATTTTGAAGTAAATTAGTGAAAGTAACTGTGCCAATTCTCCTCTATGTGAACCAAGCTGGACTAAGAGAAAAATTATTATGGTATAGTGTTTGCTATCATTTAGGATTATCCTTAATGTCCTCTTTTATACAGGTTTTTTTGCAAAATAAACCTTAAAGAGCTAAAGGAAAGTGTACTGCTTGAGAGTAGAGTGTGGAAATACATTACCGAATTGAATTCAAAGGAAGAGTTGAAAAGGATAGGGATGAATGGATTTCAAGCATACAAAATACTATTTTTGGTCATAGATATAAATTCTCAGACTTATAATTCTAAAATCAAGATAGTTTTTAACTTCAAATACTTATTTACATTTTTCTCTTTTTCTTCACTTTCTCTTTAAAGGTCAAAATTATTCAATTCTAATAAAATAAATGAAGTATATATAGAAAAAAATATTAAATATTCATAAAAAATATAAAAGAAAATTTTATATGTTTGACTATTATTAATTTTTTTAAAAAGATTTTATATTTTGGATGAGAGATAATAGTAACGTAAATTAGGATAATTACCCAATTTAAGATAGTACAAATGGGAGGAGGAAGAAAACAAGCAAAGGAGCAAATTTGTCAAAGTTGAAATGCCGAAAAGTGAGGGCGTTTTTGGTTTCGTGTGAGAAAAAGAAAACGTGATGATTGATAAGGGCATTAATAATATGAGGCATTAGAGATTAGCCAAAAGCCAAAGCCAACTATTTCTTCCTTACTTAAAAACACTTTACCTTTGTGTCTGTTCAACTTCAAAGTCAAGTGGGAAACCGGTTTGTCTGCCTTCGGTTTTGTCTATAAGTAATAATAATAATCGTTGTTATTTTTAGCTCTTAATATATTTAATTTTTTAAGTTTAATTTTTATTATATTATTTTTATTTTTTTGGTTCTTAATTAATTTAAAAGTATTTTTTTATTTGTTTAAAAAATTTTTGATAATTTTAATTAGCGGTCAACAATTTTTTTTCAAATACATTAAAATATAGAACGGTAAAAATAAAAATTCACACAACTTAAATAAAAAAGAAAAAGAATTTTAATTGTGTAAATTTTTATTTTTAATTTTTTTTTTATTTTAATATAATCGTATAGAAATCTTTAATCACTGGTCAAAATTATCAAAATTCATTCAAAAATATTAAATAATTACTCGTAAATTAGTTTAAAATAAAAAAACAAAAATATTTGTTAAATACTAAATTTTGAATAAGGTAAATTCTTTGAATGCATATTTTGATTTTCATCCTCAACGGAAAGCTCATTTGGATAAGCTTCATTTTGTGCTCACCCTTATTCTTCAAAATAATTTAATTTCACAAAGGTTTTGCATAATAATTTTATTGCTATTATTGTGTGAACTGAGATTTGTTTAATTTAATTTTATACAATCATAAATATATTTTAATGTGAACTAAGATTTTTTTTTTAAAATTTTATTTATAATACATTTGGTATGTTAAAGTGAAATTGAATAGAATATTTTTCTTCCTACTCAAAACGACTCAAATATTTTTTATATTATTATCTTGACAAAAGGATCCATGGTCCATTTTTAACATTTCTTTGTCCAAAATATTTTTTTTTGTTTTTTATGTTTGTTAAATTATCATGCAATATAAATTAAAAAAAAAAAGAATTTCTAATACAGCACTTAAATACTCCCAATAGTTTGATTCTAAATATAAGAAGTAACGGGAATTGCAATCAATTTTGTAATATTTTTTTTCTAATGCTAGGAGAGTATATAATATCACATAAAATAAACTTTGTAGCATATTCATATATTGTAAAATTTCTTTCTTCTACTTCGTCATAAAATAGACTTTTATGTAAGATGATTTTTTTTTCAATTTTAAATATCAAATACAAGAATAAAAAAAAAAATTTGAAAAATCTTACTGCCCACTACTTTGTACATCAAATGATGTTCCAAAGTTATATAATTTCTTATAGAAAATTTTATAATATATAATAAATTTAAACTTCTATAAAAAATATAACAAATTTAAACTATAATGTACAATGTACTTAAATCCATATTATATTTAATCCATATTAATATGAGAGGTTCTTTTTTTCTTTCTAGAAATTAGCATTAGATGTTCAACTATTAAATTAGTTTCCTTAAAAAAAAGACACTGTTAAATTAGTTGATAGTAGAAAACCTATATTAAACCGATAACTTTTTGGTAATTAGTGAAAGGATAAAAAGGATGAAGAGATCTGATTCTTAAAAAATAATTTTGAACTTAGAAAAATTAGTAAGAAGATGAAAAAGAAAAAGGAAATTGATGACGTGTCAAAAGAAATATTATTTGCGTCAAAATCGTATCTTTTTGATATGGGGATTGGGTTGGGGGAGTTACGGTTTGACCAGACCAGAGAATATGAATATGGATATGAATATGAATATGAATGGCATTGGCAGCAGCATTGTCATGTCAACCCGTCCCCGTTCCCGTCCCCGTCCCCGTCCGTTACAAATTTACTTTACAGTTAGGAATAGGATCTCCATCTCCATCTCATCTTCTTCCATCATCAACATTCAAAATCACAACCAACAGCTGCCCACCCCAAACAAGCTTTTTGCGACAAAATTAACGAGAAAAAATGAAGAAGAAACCAAATCAGAGATAAAAAATCATACATATATATAATACTGTAAATTTAATACCAAACATATATATTTTTATATATATAGGCTCCGTAAGTAATTAATTTCACATTCTCCCCAACCAAGTAAGCAACCAAACTAGAATTACATGCGATCATAAAAAAGTAGGTAATTAACTATATAGATTAGGGAAAGAAACTACTTAATTAATTTAAGCCCCCCATAATTACTAGTTGGTGCCGATCCCAGTCCTTTTAACAGTAAGCAACGCATTTCTTCTTGCAGTCCATGGTGCATCCACCACCGCCGCCTCCGCTACCGTATCCCTTACCGGATCTGCTGTAAGAACGGAAGCATTTGGCCGGACACCTCAGCTTTTTCTTATAACAGGGACCTATTTCTCTACAGACTACTGTTGGCCTTATGATCCCACCTCTAGAGTAGCCTCCGTTAGGACCGCCATAACCGCCTCCGTATCCTCCTCCAATTATTCCGTTTCCGAAACCGGGTATGTTGAATCCGCCACCGGGCCCAAAGAAACCTCCTGTCGGGTCATCAACGTTGGGGTTTCTTTCGGGATCGGCAGCAAAAGACAAGGTGGCTGCTGTTGCGATGAGAAAAAACAAGAAGAAGGTTATGGATTTCATTGGTGAATTTTTCATGGGAAAAGGGTGAATGGGAATTTGATTTTTAAGGGCGTCAAAGAAGGATTATAAGTGTGACTAAAAGGGATTCAAGAAAGGAGCATTTATGGTGAAGTGAGGGAAGAGAGAAGTGGATGGCAGTTGGAGAGGGGGGGTAAAGGGTTGGGCGTGGGGAGGGTAGCGTAGGGTAATGTAGGTTTGGTGTAATTATTACAAATTCTTTTAAAGTATTTAAAGTTTAGAGGAAGAACTTTACTTTGCTGATGAGTACAGAGACTCTTTATTGTTTTTGTGTGTGTGTTCTCCTGCATTTTGCTTTGAGGGAGAATAGACAAGTGGAATACAAAATCTTCTTTTATGGGATTTAGGTGTATTAGTACCTTCGTTTAAACTTGGAGTCTAATATGATTTAGATATATTAGTACTAATACTTCATTTTTTCATTCATAGTGTTATTTTTGTTCAAATACACTTAACTTTAAGATTTTAAAATATTTTATTTTTAGTGTCATTTTCGTTCAGGCATGTTTAATTTCAAAATTTTTTTGATGAGATTTTAATATATTAATACTAGTAACTTCATTCTAATACTTGAATTCAAAAATTATAATGAGATATGAATAATAATGTATTGTTATTAATAGAATATTGTGACAAATGGAAAGCAAAATGAAATGGATGAGGGAGCAGTGGGTTCCTTGAATGGTGGTGGAAGTGGAACTCAATTGATGGACCAATTTGATTGGATTCAACTCTATTGGGATTCAACTCTATGAGAAATGATAATGAAGAGGAAGAAGGCATAGGGTGGAATAATATAGAGTGTGGTATAAGTTGATGTTGATAAGGAGAAGAGAACACAAACACAAGATTTCTATGATCACTTATATATCATCAACGATCACAGGTGAGGATGTATTGATAAGTTAACCTCACTAAACCACTTGCCCAACATGCCAAAGATAAAATTAAGAGTTTTTCGATCCTTCTACAATGGGATCTCCATAAAAAAATATTTCACAATTATTAATAATTCAATAATACAAATACTTCTTTAATTATTGGTAAAATGTTTTTTTTATAATTTAAATCACATTCTTTAGGCCAATGTATTTAAAGAAAAGGTAAAAATGCAAAAAAGAAATCAGAGATGGTCTTATTATCTCACACAACACAATGACAAATGTCCTGTTAAGAATTTCACATTGGTTAATTAAAAAAATAATTACTCATTATACAGATTTGGACAGTCCTTCCCTTTTGAAATTCCTTTTAAATTGAATTAGGCTTAAACTCAAATTTCTAATATGTTCCTCGTTGAAGTGGTGATGAGGGTAAGAGGGTAAGTTTGCTTAACCAAAGCCTTAAAGCTAGCTACTTCACGTAGCTTTTGATCGTCCATATCGAGGAAATAGTCTAAGTAATTTCAATCAGCTTTTTAATTATTTATTCAATTAATGTGACATGTTGGTTGAAAATGTCATAAGATAAAGGGTTAATTTTAAAATTATCTTTTTAATTTTAGTGAATTATAATTGAGTACTTTAATTTTTAATTTTAATAATTAAGTAAATGAGTTAAGATTCTATCAACAAAATAAACTTTTGATTTTGATAATTAAGTACTCAAATTAGAGTTCAATTATTATTATTTTGAAGGAATCTTAATTTATATATTTGGCTAAAAGTTAAAAGTAGTGAGGTGTTTTTGAAATTAATCCTAAGATTAATAAAGGAAGTTGTTATTTCATCCCGAAGAAAAAGAAAAAGAAAAAAAAAAAAAGAGAGTAATGAAGGGTGCAAGTAAGTAAGGTTTGAAATAGAAGAAGGTATGGATGGAGGTTCCGCAAAGATCCATGAATGTGACTAATTTATTGGGCCCATATTGACAGCCCAAGAAGTGGTCGACAAGATTAACAGAGACCAGTCCATAGGACTTTAATTTCACAGCTCCGACCATAGCGACAACAGACCATAAAACGAATTTTTTTCTTTTTTCTTTTTTCGAGGAATTATTGTTTCCAGCTATCTCTTTTAAGGCAAAATCTGACAAACTACTACATCTGCTGCCTACATAGGTTCGGACATGCGATTAAAAGATTAATCTCTGACCTTTTATCCTCAAATTAAATAGCATTTCAAGCCTAAAATTTCAGTTTTAAAATTTATTAGTACATTCAAATATATGAAATGCGAATCTTTTTATTCGAAATGAAATGAAATTCACTTTACACCTCAATATTTGGAAGGAAAAGATAAAATAGAATAATAATTTCTTTTATTTGTATAAAAATATTATTTTATGTCAGAATAAAATTAAATTATATAAGACAATAAGATGTCCTTATAATATAATATATATTTTTTATACCTAAAAAATTAAATATTTTATTGAAATATAAATATTCATAAAAATCCTTTTAAAGACCATAATAAAGAAAGTAGGATATATTAAAATTAAACAGGTACGAAATTATCATTCATTAATCATAACAACCTTGAACACAAAGAGAAAAAAATTAATTAATCAAAAAGAAAAAAGAAATACGGTTTACCAGAATTTATCTTAGATCGCATTTTTATTGAGTGTAATATATAAAATATATTGAGGGTATAATAGTTTAATATTTTTAAAAATGATTCCATCTTAGACAGATTTTCCCATAAACTTTAGTGTGGAAATGCCTTTCCACTTCCTTCCTGAAATAGATTTTTCCGTAAAAAATTTTTATTTCTAATTTAAATATTAAGCAATAGAATAGAGAAAAATAATAAAATAAAAAAAAATTAAAAAAATCATTCCATTTCAATTCATTTTTTTACCAAATATAACATACATCCACTCTTACAAATTATTCTACTCCTTCAAAATTTAAAATAAAGCTTTTAAAGATTAAATTATACCCAAGTACCCTAAGCATGTGGATATATGACCATTTAAAAAAAAAAAAAAAAAAGTCATAGATTAGCGATTTTGTAGTTGGTCGGTAACTCATTAACTCATGAAAAGAGCTAACTCATCCTGTATTTGAAATTAACATTTCCAGAGAGTCAAATTTATCACATCCTCTAATTTGTTTGATTTTATGAGAGGGTCACACCATTTACTATTATGGGCACCACCATTGACAAATACTGTTGACTTTTTGATATTTTTGCTCTCTACAAAACAACTAGCTATTTAAAGTTAAACAACTAACTTTTTCCTTCATATTTTTAACTTTCTCTTAACCGTTTAGATAATTCAAATTACCTACTTTTCAGTTGGCATATTAAGTAATACTTAAAAGGTACCAAGGGAAATTACACCATGGAACCTAACGCCTCTGGTCACTTTGTCCTTCATTTACTTGATCAATTTCCTTTGCTTTTTTTATTTTTCTTTCAAGTTATAAATGTCTTGAACTTCGCTATATAAAGAAAGAAAAATTTTCATATATTTGTTATGAATTAAATTTATGTTTCCATACATACACTTTTTGACTTATATTAAATCACATAACCTTCAATTATTTATTAGAGACAGGAACAATAAGATGGAGTATGCAATTGAATATAAGGCAAGAAAATTATGAATAGAAACATGAAACTGATTTATAATAGACTTTTTTCTTTTAATATATTCCTTCACTCTCAAACTTAACATAAACGTGATATTGATCCAAATCTTCAAAACTTTTTTTTTTTTTTTTTTTATACTTTTAAGAGGTGGGCAGTATAAAGACTATATGACCTTATAAATATCTCTTGCAAAAAGTAAAAATATTAACTAATATTGACTTAAACTTATGAAGACTGTAAAGTATAAATCTTATTTAAAAATGAAGATTTGACCCTCAACGTTTTAAGACTTTTAAAGTAGGAAACAAAAGGAGTTCAATTATTAAAAACAGTACAAAAATAAACATTTTGACTGTACAAATTGATCAGGCATTCTTGAAGTTGAGTTCACATTTGTATATATATATATATATATATGCATAAGATTACATGTAGAGAGGATGGTAAAAGTGCTGTTTAACTCTATCCAAGCAACACTGAGGGTACTTTGACAGTTATTCATGATCTGAATTCTCTTTCTATATCATATATAGTAAGTAATAAACATCAAAGATTAGAAGAGTTCCAACTAGCATCAACTGCATTCATGATCTTTTCATGCAGATTAGCTCCAGAACAAGCAATTATTCCGCGATCAAGGCCTTCTAAGTATATACCTTTTGAGAAATCAAGTGGTTTTCCTCCAGCATCAGTTACAACCCCACCAGCTTCTTCAATTATAACCACGCCTGCAGCATGATCCCATATCTTCTCCTTGTATCCAGCTCTCGCAAACTTCATGAATATCTCTGCATCTCCTCGTGCTATCGCTGCATACTTAACCATGCTATATACACGCAAGGGTTGGTTCCTGCATTTAATCGCGCTACCCATTAGCTCTTAACATGATGATAGCATTATGAACCATATTAGAGCCATTCTGATCTGTGCATTTCTTGACATCATCAGCAAACTAGAGGAACTAGAGGAACGTTCTTCCTCAAGGGTCTTGACAATGTAAATTAGCTAGGCTCAAATTTTAAGGAAATAAAAGGGAGAGGAAATATATGTACCTAAGTCCAACACTATGAGCTAATCCTGCTGAGAAGGAATGGCTTGAATTTGCCTTTTCCACTGGCTCACAAAAGGTAGCCAATGCTGGATTCTCAATGGAGGACACTTTAATCTGCCTAGCAAAATTTGGCCACACAAACTTCTCTTCTCCATGGAGTAATGGCTGCATCCAAGCGCTACCACTTCCCTTCTTGGCATAAAGAACACAACCTTTACCCCAGGGTTCACCTGTTGGTGAACTCAATCGAGATAAGATTCTGCGGTAACCATTATGATAGCTTAACCATTCCTTCTTCATTGGGTAATTTGGGCACCCAAGAACTCCTATAACAGGCTTTCCATCTTCTATCAATGCCAGAGCAATGGCATATTGATCACCACGTACAAATCCTAATGTCCCATCAACAGGATCCAGGACCCAAAATCTTCCACTTTGTGCCCCAATGGGGTTGCATCGACTGATTGCAGCAAGAACCTCCTTTGCACCAAGGGCAAATGTTGGAGCTTTGAGTCCCAAAAGGGGTGCATTGGCTAAACATTCATTAACTGTTTTTACCACATTTTCTAGAAGGTTAGGTGAACTAGCTTTTGAGAGTAGTTCAACATCTTCTTCAGCAACGATGGAAACATTTTCTTTGCCAAAAGCCTCAGACAGCACCCAGCTGATTGTTGCCTGGACACTCCAATCTGTTTTGAGGACATAAATATTATATTAGCTGATTATAGATACTTGATCAGCAGTTTCTCATAAAATACAGAGGAACATTCATTTAATCTCATAAATATTTCTAAAAAATGCTTGTTTTAGAATAACTTTAGCCACTTCAGAGCCTCAATTCAGGGCTTTTGGCAACTACAACAGATATAAGGATGAAAGAAGATAGACGGGCACTGTATCACCTCAGATTATTGAGAATTTAAGTCTGATTCTATGTAGAGAGAAGTTAATCCTGCGAACTATTATCCAATTGTGGAGGAAACAACAAGTTCTTATTCCAATAAGATCCAATTAGAGACTGAATCATATAAATCTCGTAGTGAAGATGAGGAGGAAATAGAGTATTTCAACACCATAAATTGAAACTTTAGCTTGAAAAGTCATCTTATGGACAAAATCCATCCCATCTCTCATTTGGAGATACAAAGCCACATATTGCTCACTGGATATTATCCTCCCCCCCACATAAATAAACACTAAATGGATCTAACTACAGGATAGTGTACACCCTGATTCCACTAAGTTCACATCATTCAGAATAAGCCCTTGAAGGTCCACATCAATAGCATGAATATCAATTCTCTACAAAGTAGTAACTGTGTTTGTTTTATAAGTGGAACTAAACAGTTTCAAGTGTCCAGTTCTAGGAAGATATTTTCCCTCCAAATGTGAAAGATGATAAATAAGAGAAGACAACTCTCATTAGCTCTCCAAAAGTAGAAAGATGAGAAATAATAGAAAAGATAACTCTGTATTACTATTTCAACATGTGTTCTTCTTTTGCTTTGTTACTAGCTTTTGCATTGGAATATTATTTGAATTATGTATAGATATTTTTAGAAACCATTAAATTAAATAATATAACACACTAGCTCTACATCATTGCATCTATATATGGCATCATGAAAACAAAATCACAAGAATTCAGCAAAAAAGGAGACCATTAATTGGAAATAACTAATTTGAAAAAAGACTATTGTGAATTTTCATCTTATGTAAGGACTCCACCTTCTTTTTCTTTCCTTTCTTCTCTTGTGACTCAAAAGGAAGAAAAGGCATGGAAAACTGTTAAACAAATCCAGCAACTGCCTCTATAATAACCCAATTCTCATAGAAGAAGACTAACATTTTTTTCCTATGGCAATTAATATATATAATCCACATGGAGGCATTTATTAAAAGATGTTCCAAAGGAGATGGTAACATTTCCAGAGCTAGAACTTAGAAGAAACAAAAGCAAATTATATGCAAGTACTTATTATATTCATTTCAACAGGTTCTACATTTAGGAGTCAAAATCCTTTCTTGACCATTTATAAAATATTTTAAGTGGCTGCCTTTCCAGTTAGCCATCTGCATAATATGCAGGCCAATTTTGACTGCAATAGTTGTCTGCTTTCTATATTAAACATCTCTGAGTGGAAAAGACTAAAAATGCCATGTAAAAGATTGTACCTTTATAACACCTTCTAAAAACCCATTCCAATTCTGTTCCAATTGAACAATCAAACATTTTCAAGAAACTCAAATGGCAACAACAAATAACACAGCTCAGATAAAAGAAAACAAAGAATCAACAAAAATACAACAGAAAATCACCTGCAACTGTGACAGGAGAATTATCATTCTTGGAATGAACTTGGTCCAGGCCTTTAGAAACCAGACTTTGCTGAACTTTTTCACAGAGCAAACAGGCCATGTGAACTGCTTTTACAGCAACCTCCAATTCCTCGGAGTACAGATTATCCATTTTATCTGCAGAATCAAACTCCGACCTCTTGTTTTCCTCCATTAATGGAGCCAGATTAACTTGGGCAGAAATTGGGGTTGAAATAGAGAGAGTTGGGTTAGTTAATAAACTTTGGTGGCGGTTTATCCTGTGAAAGAAGATAGAATCAGTACTAGTGAAAGGTCCAGGAATGAAATTATTCCTTTTTGTCCTGTGGATTAAGGTCTGTGGAATTTTGGATGAAAAACTAGCAAATGAAGTGGGCATTTTAAAGAAGGATGATTTTGATTGTGAGGGTCGGTATCGGTAGAAATGCAAGAAAATCTAAGCGCATTTCATTTTGGGGGAATTGGGTTAGGGAGGACTGGTTGATGTTGGTGATGATTAGGATCTTGAGAGTTGGGAACTACTGAAAAAGAGTTGCCTTTGCTTTGGTTGAGAAATGATTGGGTTTAAGCCGAAATTTATAGGCATGAATAATAAACAAACGCGCGCGCGGACAAAACTTTGACGTTGGTCGTAAATAAAAAACTCAATTTAAAAACCCTAGCCGTGTTTAATCAACTACGGCCTTGAATTTTATTTTTAAACAATTAATCCTTTAAGTTTTTTTTTTTAAAATTTTTAATGAAAATAAGTCTATAAATTCTAAAATATTATTTAATAAAAAAAATGTTAAAGAATTTAATTTGAATGTACTAAAATTAAAAATTCAGTTTTTTAAATAAGTATTTTAAGAATTATAAACTTATTTTTATTAATGTTTTTAAACATAAAAGAAGGTTGAGAATTAATTATAAAAATATAAAATTTAAAACCTTAATTGATTAAACTCTAAACTTCGTCATTCGGACACCGGTTAGGAGGGGAGGGGGAGGGGAGTCTTTTTTGGATTAATTAAATATACTTCTTTAATAGTTGTATAAATTACAATTATATCTCTATATATTATATAAAATTATAAATATATCCTTATTATTTATATATTTATAATTAATAATTACAATTATATCTCTATATATTATATAAAATTATAAATATATCCTTATTATTTATATATTTATAATTAATTAACTACTTATATATTACTGTATTAATATATATCTTTATTATTACAGCATCATATGTCTGTAGACATTTGTAATGATCATCCCAATGCTTTTTGGAATCGCAAGAAGCATGAAGTCAAACTTCCATATATTGATGACTTTGATGAAAGTCAGATTCCTACCAAGGCAAGACCTTGTCAAATGAATTCTAATTATTTAGCATTATGCAAAGAAGAGATTACTTCTTTACTTAATAAAAACTTAATTAAAGAGTCAAACTCTCCCTGGTCATGCACAGGATTCTATGTTAATAAAAATGCAGAAATTGAAAGAGGAGTTCCCAGATTGGTAATCAATTATAAACCTCTTAATAAAGTCCTTAAATGGATACGACATCCAATACCTAATAAAAAAGATTTGTTGGATCGGCTTTATCAAGCCTTAATCTTTTCTAAATTCGATTTAAAATCAGGATATTGGCAAATTCAAATTGCTGAAACTGATCAATATAAAACTGCTTTTAATGTTCCTATAGGTCATTTTGAATGGAAAGTGATGCCTTTTGGTTTGAAAAACGCCCCTTCTGAATTTCAGAAGATTATGAATGATATATTCATACCTTACAGTGACTTTATATTAGTCTATATAGATGATATCTTGGTCTTTTCCAACAATGTTCAACAACATTTTGAACATTTAGATATTTTTAAGAAATTGGTAATACAAAATGGGTTAGTCATATCTAAACCAAAAATGGCTTTATTTCAAACTAATATTCGTTTTCTAGGTCATAATATTGAAAAGGGACAAATTGTTCCGATTAATAGGAGTATAGAGTTTGCTTCTAAGTTTCCAGATGAAATTCTGGCCAAAACTCAATTACAAAGGTTTTTAGGGAGTTTAAATTATATTTCTCCTTATTATCAGAATTTAGCACTTGATACAGCTATTTTATATGATAGACTGAAAAAGAAACCAAAACCTTGGACTTCTCTTCATACTGAGACAGTCAAGAAAATTAAATCTAAAGTGAAAGCATTACCTTGTTTGGTTTTAGCCAATCCTAATTGGCAGAAAATTATTGAAACTGATGCCTCTGATATAGGCTATGGGGGAATACTTACCCAGATTAGTCCTACTAATCACAAACCTCAATTAGTCAGATTTCATTCTGGCAAATGGACTGATAGTCAACAGCATTATGCCACAGTAGCTAAAGAAATATTAGCTATTGTTAAATGTATTTTAAAATTTCAAGATGATTTATTTCTCCATATAAGTCTTTCAATGTGGTAGGAGATTTATGAGAGTCTTCATATCTCTGTTTCATAAGTTTATAAACTTCTGACATTGAATATGGATTATTATTATGAACAAATTCTACTTCTTTCTTAGGAGGAGTAGAGCTGGTAGAAGGAATATCATCCAAACTTTCTATAATTCAAAATCAAAACAGGAAATATTTATAATTTCAGCAAAATCGTTATAAAGAAGATTTTAGCTATGGAAGAGTGGGGTATTTCTCCTCTCAGAGAAAGGGAATTTATAATTCCTGGTACAAAAAATAGTCTCAAATATAATTATTGGGATTACGTTGATGCATTTCATAAAGCATTTCTATATGAAAATCCTACCAAGAAGCATACTTGGTTGGTCAAGATTTGTGGTAATGTTTATAACAATCCTTTGCCTAGTTGGGTTATACCATGGTGGCACACTTATGGCACATCTGCTAAAATTTTGCCAGAACAGTTTAAAACGCTATATGGTGAAATGTTCTAATATAGTTACAATCAATGTATAAACTGATTGTTCACTTGTTGTGCCATCTGGCTCTTGTTTAAGTATATGATAAATTTGTTCTTTTTCCTGGTGTGAAAGATAATTATCCCACCAACCTTTAAGTTGTCCAGTAAATCCTGCAACTATCATTTTTGCAATATTACTATCACTGTTGCCGATTAATTTGCTAACAGTGCTATACATCAACATTCGATGAGTAAGATTATAAATCTGTTTTTCGGTATAACCATCTATATTCCATTCATAAATGCTTTTACCATTATAAGAATTATTATTAATATATTCTTGTTCCTCATGTAGAAGATCTACAGGAGAAGGTCGTCTATAATAATTTATTCTTTGTGTTGGCCTATCAGCAAACTTATATAATTTATTTAGTTCATCTTGTATAACAGGTTTATAATTTTTTGTTTCAGATAATTTATCAGAGAACTCATTTTCAAGAGTATTAATATTTAATTTTTTAAATTTCTGATCTAGCATTTCTTCTAGATCTGACATCTTTTTTAATTTATAATTATTTATTTCAGGAGGAGGTTGCAAAGGTGGAGCAGATATAACTTCTTTAGGTCCTGAAATATTGGCTGAAGAAGAGGAGGATGATGTAGGGATTTTATCAATTTTCTGTATTAAAACATCAATTCTCTTATGAAGAGAAAGGATTTGTTCGCCTAATACATTGAGACAAATATTTGTATAATTTTGTTGTTCTATGAGTTTATTGATCTGTTTAACAGTAATTTGTAAAGTATCATTTTCAAATAATTTTACAAAAAGTCTGTAAAACTTACAATATGATTGTCCTTTTCTAAATGAAAGGGTTGTTGAGGAGGCCAAACTCCCTTTAGGATTTTACCATTTAAGAGTTTATAATCTCTTTCCAAAACAGAAATATAAGGTTCAATATATTTATCCATGAACCATGGAACAAAAGGAAATAAAATATTATGTAAAGATAAATGTGCATAAAACATTTCAGCTATATAATATTTAATATGATCATCGAAATTAGCTAAAAACCATTTTTTTAAACGGTTCCCATCCGGGTAAATCAAATTCTTGTCTTATTTTTTAACTCGGCCTCGGATCCAGGACTAAAATCAATTTTTGGTGTATGATTCATAGAGAAAAATTCATTTCAGATTCGGTTATCTCCGGATCTGTATTATAAACACCTTTAACAATATTTTCTTTAGTTTTTAAAACTTGATCTACTCGATTAGTAGCTTGCGAGGTACTTACTTGGGATGTAGAAACCCTGTAAGGAGTATAATCATTATTATCAAGTAATGGGGAAATATAAGATCTTTCAGATCTAGTGGAATAAGTTCTGGGCATATTGCCAAGACGAGAAGATGAAGCTTCCATTTGTATATAAACAATTCCTTCTGGAGTTTGTTCAATATGATCAATATTATGTTCATTTTTAGGAGGAATATAACCGGTGCGTTCTAATTTCCATTGAGAAGGCATAGGGATTTCATCCCATTTGATGATACGTCTAGTAGATATCTTAGATCTATTGAAATTGGTTTCTATCAAAACCGTTTCATTTATATTTTTATCCATTATTTTACAATTAGGATTTAAAGTAAATAATGGTTTATAATATATACGATAGCAGATACATATCAGTTCAGATCCTGCTAAATAATTATATCCATGAGTCTTCACATTTAATGTTAACGAATCAAAGATATTGATATCACTTAAAGATAAAGATAAATTAGGATAAACATTAAAATATACTGGTCCATGAGCCAGACTAGATTGTATTACACCTATGAGGGATTGTTTCCAATTTAAATTTCTTGCATCGCGTAGACATGCAATGAAACTTTCAGGTAAACCTTCTAATGTGAGAGGTTTAAATGCAATTTGCACAAGTCCAATATGAATGAACTTATATAAATCCTTATATTTAAGAATATCCTGTTCAGATAATAATTTAAGTTCAGTTTCTTCATTATTAAGAGAGACTGATTCTTCAGTAGTTTTAACTACTTGTTTAAGGCCCAATTTTTCAAAGGTGCCTAACTGGTAGACAGTTTTTAACTCTACCTTGGGAATGGTCCACTTATTAAGTGCATCCAAATTGAGCCAGATGGCACAACAAGTGAACAATCAGTTTATACATTGATTGTAACTATATTAGAACATTTCACCGGAAAAATTTCCGATAATAATGAGACTAATAGAACTTTATTACAAAATACACGGTGTAAAACACTAACAGATTGGCGATGGTATCGCGATCTATTTCTTAATAGAGTTATGGAATTACCAGAGAGTAATAGCTCTCATTGGAAATCTAGATTTATTGACGGGTTACCACCGTTATTTGCGGAAAGAGTTCGTAAAGCTCTTCGGGGAGATAATATCTCCATTCCTTATGAAAATCATACTTATGGTAGTCTCATAGCAACTTTCGTAAAAGCTGAAGGTTTAGCTTTATGTAATGAGATAAAATTAAATCAACAAATAAAAAGGCAAAGACTAACTGAAAGAAATCAGTTAGGACAATTTTGTAGTCAATTTGGGTTAGATATTCAAACCCAAAGAAAACCAGTTCATAATCAGTCTCAAACTCATAAAAATGACTTCTATCATAAAAAGAAAAAGAAAAGATATTCTCCAGCACAACTTGATAAAAAAGCTAAAAGAAAGTCTGATAGACTCGAAAGAAAGAAAGATAAAACCAATATTGTTTGTTATAAATGTAAACGTATTGGTCATTATGCTAATAAATGCAGAATGAAACAAAAGATTAATAATCTGAATATTAGTGAAGAACTAAAAGATTCTTTGGTAAAATTATTTTTAGAATCTGACGAATCAGAAGAGATCCCTTCTGATCCAGAAATAGATCATATCTCTAATTCTTCTGATGAATCATTGGAAGTAGACACATGTCTTTGTAAACATAATTTTAGTGAATCTGAAAAAGAAAATGATGAGTATTATAAACTCATTTCTCAATTTCAAGACTCAGATATTAATGTCTTAACCAATAATCATATTTTGGAATTTGTAAAATCTGGACCTTTGAACTCCAAGTTATTCCATAGATTAGTATCTGGGCTTCGGGCCAGTTGATGGTATCAGAGCCATATAATTACTAAGATATATGTTAAATGCATAGTTTAACATGAACTTCCTTCCTTCATTTCCTATTATATGAATTTGATTAAAGAAAAGAGAAACATTAAAAATGTTTCAAAACAAGAGATGGATATTCCTCTCAATTTGGATGCACTTAATAAGTGGACCATTCCCAAGGTAGAGTTAAAAACTGTCTACCAGTTAGGCACCTTTGAAAAATTGGGCCTTAAACAAGTAGTTAAAACTACTGAAGAATCAGTCTCTCTTAATAATGAAGAAACTGAACTTACCATCAACTGGCCCGAAGCCCAGATACTAATCTATGGAATAACTTGGAGTTCAAAGGTCCAGATTTTACATAAACTTTAGAACCGTCATCCTGTTTATTTTAGACTAATACCGGGATCAACGCCATAACACAGCCTTCACACAACGGCTTTAAACAGGCTAACCCTAGTCTTGCCATAAACAAGGCCAGTTCTAAGTTTATAACCCAAACTCAGAATTATAACATAGATTCTTATCTCGATCGGACAAATCAGGATCTTAACAACATAATTAGCCAGATATATCTAAATCCATAGTTTAACATGAAGGAACTTAGCCTTCCATTTCTTTAAATATATAAACAAATTTATATAAATGAGAATAAAGAAATCAAATATTACCAGGGATGAAGAAGGAAACTTGCAAACTTCTTATTGATAAATTTACAATGAGAGAGAGAGGGAGAGTAGTAGTATGTACTCAGAAGAGTGTTCTAGGAAGCGTGTCCTTCTTATGAAGCCATCCCTTCCTTTTATAGACAAGGAGGAGAGCGGACATCAACTATCCTATGAATGCTATTACAATTGGATTTCAAATCCGAATAGTGCTATATCACTATTGCAATAATTGAGATCTATCATACTATGAAATGGTCCCATATGGGTCCTACAATTTAAATTGAAAGAGACTGCAGCACATGGGTGTCAACAGCAATATTAGGGTGCCTGTCGCGTCTTGTCT
Source organism: Catharanthus roseus (assembly GCA_028651295.1). Taxonomy (NCBI): domain Eukaryota; kingdom Viridiplantae; phylum Streptophyta; class Magnoliopsida; order Gentianales; family Apocynaceae; genus Catharanthus; species Catharanthus roseus. The sequence continues at coordinate 10,096,497 of JAPQWS010000104.1, forward strand.
GCAATTTCTTTGATCATTTGATCAATTTGATCTTCAGTAATAAGATCGTCAGCCATGATATCATCATCATTATCATCAGGGTCTTGAGATTCCCCTGCTAGAACATCTTCATTTGAAGAATTGGCCTTTGAAGAGCTGGCCATAGATATATCCGTTCTATCGGCGGTAGGAAGCAACTGTTTAATGAGCTCCTTCTTGAGATCTTGCATGTAAGATCTAATCAGATCTTCTTTAGGTATAACCTCTTTTTGAAGCCTCAGCATAGAAGCTAATTGACCAAAAGGATTAGTCGGTTTGGTATCACCAGAAACTTGTTGTTGTCTATAAACAGCAACTTTGTATTTGATTTCATCTAAAATATTTTGACCATATAGGGCCTTTGTTTCAGGATCAAATTTCATGAGACGATCCCAAAACCTACTATGAGTAGATCTGCGAATACATGGTATATGATGTTGGGTATAACCCAATTCCGGAGTCCATTTCCAAACATAAGGAATGGAAAATTCTATAAAAAATAATAATGAAGCTATCTCTTCAGATTCAAAGTCTAAATTGATATAATCAGCGACTTTGGGAGACATATGAATCCATTCACCATATAGCGTTTTAAACTGTTCTGGCAAAATTTGAGCAGATGTGCCATAAGTGTGCCACCATGGTATAACCCAACTAGGCAAAGGATTGTTATAAACATTACCACAAATCTTGACCAACCAAGTATGCTTCTTGGTAGGATTTTCATATAGAAATGCTTTATGAAATGCATCAACGTAATCCCAATAATTATATTTGAGACTATTTTTTTGTACCAGGAATTATAAATTCCCTTTCTCTGAGAGGAGAATTACCCCACTCTTCCATAGCTAAAATCTTCTTTATAACGATTTTGCTGAAATTATAAATATTTCTGTTTTGATACCTCCAGGGATAAAAGTGTGTAATTTCACACGAGCATTCTTTCGAAATTTGCTCATAATATTGTCTTTGTTTGTAAGATGTAGTCGTATATGATGCCACATCGAGATATCTGTTCATCAACATCCAAGGATTATCCTTCCATTGTAGATCCCTTGGTTCCAAAAGAAATATAATTTCTTTATGAGGATGTGTATAATAAGAGGGTTTATGATCCTCTTCGGATAACACCTGAGCATATGATGAGGAAGAAGTTTCTCCGCCTTTTTGTGAAGCCAGATACTGCTTCTTGAATTCTTCGTATAACAAAGCTTCATTCTCTGGTATTTGAGTCAGAGATTGCGTTATTAACGTCTTATTGCCATGCTGAATGATGACATTTTTTTCTTTTGGCTGTGAGGTATGACCTCTGCCTCGGCCTCTGCCGCGAGGATTATGTCCTCTACCCTGCATGCTGCAAATATTCACGGGTCAGAAAATCCGGAAGATTATTATCTTCACCTTTCTTATAAAGAATATCAAAATCAAATGGGGCTAGATGGGCTTGCCATCGAGCAAACATTTGTTTAGAAACATCATGCTTAAAGTCTTTATGAAACATAAATTTAGCTGCTTGGCAGTCTGTCTTTATTATGAATTTCTGATTATATAAATCATCTTGAAATTTTAAAATACATTTAACAATAGCTAATATTTCTTTAGCTACTGTGGCATAATGCTGTTGACTATCAGTCCATTTGCCAGAATGAAATCTGACTACTTGAGGTTTGTGATTAGTAGGACTAATCTGGGTAAGTATTCCCCCATAGCCTATATCAGAGGCATCAGTTTCAATAATTTTCTGCCAATTAGGATTGGCTAAAACCAAACAAGGTAATGCTTTCACTTTAGATTTAATTTTCTTGACTGTCTCAGTATGAAGAGAAGTCCAAGGTTTTGGTTTCTTTTTCAGTCTATCATATAAAATAGCTGTATCAAGTGCTAAATTCTGATAATAAGGAGAAATATAATTTAAACTCCCTAAAAACCTTTGTAATTGAGTTTTGGCCAGAATTTCATCTGGAAACTTAGAAGCAAACTCTATACTCCTATTAATCGGAACAATTTGTCCCTTTTCAATATTATGACCTAGAAAACGAATATTAGTTTGAAATAAAGCCATTTTTGGTTTAGATATGACTAACCCATTTTGTATTACCAATTTCTTAAAAATATCTAAATGTTCAAAATGTTGTTGAACATTGTTGGAAAAGACCAAGATATCATCTATATAGACTAATATAAAGTCACTGTAAGGTATGAATATATCATTCATAATCTTCTGAAATTCAGAAGGGGCGTTTTTCAAACCAAAAGGCATCACTTTCCATTCAAAATGACCTATAGGAACATTAAAAGCAGTTTTATATTGATCAGTTTCAGCAATTTGAATTTGCCAATATCCTGATTTTAAATCGAATTTAGAAAAGATTAAGGCTTAATAAAGCCGATCCAACAAATCTTTTTTATTAGGTATTGGATGTCGTATCCATTTAAGGACTTTATTAAGAGGTTTATAATTGATTACCAATCTGGGAACTCCTCTTTCAATTTCTGCATTTTTATTAACATAGAATCCTGTGCATGACCAGGGAGAGTTTGACTCTTTAATTAAGTTTTTATTAAGTAAAGAAGTAATCTCTTCTTTGCATAATGCTAAATAATTAGAATTCATTTGACAAGGTCTTGCCTTGGTAGGAATCTGACTTTCATCAAAGTCATCAATATATGGAAGTTTGACTTCATGCTTCTTGCGATTCCAAAAAGCATTGGGATGATCATTACAAATGTCTACAGACATATGATGCTGTAATTTTTTAATTTTATCCTGTAATTTAGGATTGCGTAAAACTTCTTCAATATTAAAGGAATTAATTTCAAAATTTATAAAATTGATTTGATTTTGTTTTACGAGAAATGAAATCTTTAATTTCATTAACAAATCTAGTATGGGGTTCGATTATAAAGCGAAAAGACACGAAGTATTATCATATGTGCCTATAAGACAATCGGTTCCTATATATGTGATAGGAAATATTTTTTTTTATGAAAGGGGTACCAAGTATTACTTGGTTTGTAATATTTTTAGCTAATAAAAAGCTTTCAGGAATACATACCTTATTATTACAAATGTATGCACATGGTAATTTATAATTTATTTGAAGTTTATCACCTCCTGCATGTCGCAAACTATGGGTTGTTTTTTCAAAATATTTTGTAGGAATTAATCCTTCTTGTATGACACTAATATCTGCACCAGTATCAATAAGGGCAGTAAATTCTTTCATCTCAATTTTACTGATGAGTAAGGTGATTTTAACATAGAATTTAAATGATGTAATCATATCAAGTTTTGTTAAAAAACTTTCTTCATTAATTTTATTAAAACTATCAAAAATATTAGAAGGAGTAATCAAAGAATAATCTTTGTTAGGTTCCTTAGTTTCTAAATTAGAAACTCTAATATCAAGTTTGTGATTTAATTGTTTTAACATTTTAATTTCATCTTTCAGATGATTTATTTCTCCATATAAGTCTTTCAATGTGGTAGGAGATTTATGAGAGTCTTCATATCTCTGTTTCATAAGTTTATAAACTTCTGACATTGAATATGGATTATTATTATGAACAAATTCTACTTCTTTCTTAGGAGGAGTAGAGCTGGTAGAAGGAATATCATCCAAACTTTCTATAATTCTCGACCTTAATTCGGGGTCTTTAATTGATTTTAAAAATTCCAAAATATGATTATTGGTTAAGACATTAATATCTGAGTCTTGAAATTGAGAAATGAGTTTATAATACTCATCATTTTCTTTTTCAGATTCACTAAAATTATGTTTACAAAGACATGTGTCTACTTCCAATGATTCATCAGAAGAATTAGAGATATGATCTATTTCTGGATCAGAAGGGATCTCTTCTGATTCGTCAGATTCTAAAAATAATTTTACCAAAGAATCTTTTAGTTCTTCACTAATATTCAGATTATTAATCTTTTGTTTCATTCTGCATTTATTAGCATAATGACCAATACGTTTACATTTATAACAAACAATATTGGTTTTATCTTTCTTTCTTTCGAGTCTATCAGACTTTCTTTTAGCTTTTTTATCAAGTTGTGCTGGAGAATATCTTTTCTTTTTCTTTTGTATGATAGAAGTCATTTTTATGAGTTTGAGACTGATTATGAACTGGTTTTCTTTGGGTTTGAATATCTAACCCAAATTGACTACAAAATTGTCCTAACTGATTTCTTTCAGTTAGTCTTTGCCTTTTTATTTGTTGATTTAATTTTATCTCATTACATAAAGCTAAACCTTCGGGTTTTACAGAGTTGCTATGAGACTACCATAAGTATGATTTTCATAAGGAATGGAGATATTATCTCCCCGAAGAGCTTTACGAACTCTTTCCGCAAATAACGGTGGTAACCCGTCAATAAATCTAGATTTCCAATGAGAGCTATTACTCTCTGGTAATTCCATAACTCTATTAAGAAATAGATCGCGATACCATCGCCAATGCAGTAGTGTTTTACACCGTGTATTTTGTAATAAAGTTCTATTAGTCTCATTATTATCGGAAATTTTTTCCGGTGAAATGTTCTAATATAGTTACAATCAATGTATAAACTGATTGTTCACTTGTTGTGCCATCTGGCTCTTGTTTAAGTATATGATAAATTTGTTCTTTTTCCTGGTGTGAAAGATAATTATCCCACCAACCTTTAAGTTGTCCAGTAAATCCTGCAACTATCATTTTTGCAATATTACTATCACTGTTGCCGATTAATTTGCTAACAGTGCTATACATCAACATTCGATGAGTAAGATTATAAATCTGTTTTTCGGTATAACCATCTATATTCCATTCATAAATGCTTTTACCATTATAAGAATTATTATTAATATATTCTTGTTCCTCATGTAGAAGATCTACAGGAGAAGGTCGTCTATAATAATTTATTCTTTGTGTTGGCCTATCAGCAAACTTATATAATTTATTTAGTTCATCTTGTATAACAGGTTTATAATTTTTTGTTTCAGATAATTTATCAGAGAACTCATTTTCAAGAGTATTAATATTTAATTTTTTAAATTTCTGATCTAGCATTTCTTCTAGATCTGACATCTTTTTTAATTTATAATTATTTATTTCAGGAGGAGGTTGCAAAGGTGGAGCAGATATAACTTCTTTAGGTCCTGAAATATTGGCTGAAGAAGAGGAGGATGATGTAGGGATTTTATCAATTTTCTGTATTAAAACATCAATTCTCTTATGAAGAGAAAGGATTTGTTCGCCTAATACATTGAGACAAATATTTGTATAATTTTGTTGTTCTATGAGTTTATTGATCTGTTTAACAGTAATTTGTAAAGTATCATTTTCAAATAATTTTACAAAAGCTGTAAAACTTACAATATGATTGTCCTTTTCTAAATGAAAGGGTTGTTGAGGAGGCCAAACTCCCTTTAGGATTTTACCATTTAAGAGTTTATAATCTCTTTCCAAAACAGAAATATAAGGTTCAATATATTTATCCATGAACCATGGAACAAAAGGAAATAAAATATTATGTAAAGATAAATGTGCATAAAACATTTCAGCTATATAATATTTAATATGATCATCGAAATTAGCTAAAAACCATTTTTTAAACGGTTCCCATCCGGGTAAATCAAATTCTTGTCTTATTTTTAACTCGGCCTCGGATCCAGGGACTAAAATCAATTTTTGGTGTATGATTCATAGAGAAAAATTCATTTTCGGATTCGGTTATCTCCCGGATCCGTATTATAAACACCTTTAACAATATTTTCTTTAGTTTTTTAAAACTTGATCTACTCGATTAGTAGCTTGCGAGGTACTTACTTGGGATGTAGAAACCTCGTAAGGAGTATAATCATTATTATCAAGTAATGGGGAAATATAAGATCTTTCGGATCTAGTGGAATAAGTTCGGGCATATTGCCAAGACGAGAAGATGAAGCTTCCATTTGTATATAAACAATTCCTTCGGAGTTTGTTCAATATGATCAATATTATGTTCAGTTTTTAGGAGGAATATAACTCAGTGCGTTCTAATTTCCATTGAGAAGGCATAGGGATTTCATCCCATTTGATGATACGTCTAGTAGATATCTTAGATCTATTGAAATTGGTTTCTATCAAAACCGTTTCATTTATATTTTTTATCCATTATTTTACAATTAGGATTTAAAGTAAATAATGGTTTATAATATATACGATAGCGAGATACATATCGGTTCAGTATCTCGCTAAATAATTATATCCATGAGTCTTCACATTTAATGTTAACGAATCAAAGATATTGATATCACTTAAAGATAAAGATAAATTAGGATAAACATTAAAATATACTGGTCCATGAGCCAGACTAGATTGTATTACACCTATGAGGGATTGTTTCCAATTTAAATTTCTTGCATCGCGTAGACATGCAATGAAACTTTCAGGTAAACCTTCTAATGTGAGAGGTTTAAATGCAATTTGCACAAGTCCAATATGAATGAACTTATATAAATCCTTATATTTAAGAATATCCTGTTCAGATAATAATTTAAGTTCAGTTTCTTCATTATTAAGAGAGACTGATTCTTCAGTAGTTTTAACTACTTGTTTAAGGCCCAATTTTTCAAAGGTGCCTAACTGGTAGACAGTTTTTAACTCTACCTTGGGAATGGTCCACTTATTAAGTGCATCCAAATTGAGAGGAATATCCATCTCTTGTTTTGAAACATTTTTAATGTTTCTCTTTTCTTTAATCAAATTCATATAATAGGAAATGAAGGAAGGAAGTTCATGTTAAACTATGCATTTAACATATATCTTAGTAATTATATGGCTCTGATACCATCAACTGGCCCGAAGCCCAGATACTAATCTATGTAAAATCTGGACCTTTGAACTCCAAGTTATTCCATAGATTAGTATCTGGGCTTCGGGCACTAGGGTTAGCCTGTTTAAAGCCGTTGTGTGAAGGCTGTGTTATGGCGTTGATCCCGGTATTAGTCTAAAATAAACAGGATGACGGTTCTAAAGTTTATGTAAAATCTGGACCATTGAACTCCAAGTTATTCCATAGATTAGTATCTGGGCTTCGGGCCAGTTGATGGTATCAGAGCCATATAATTACTAAGATATATGTTAAATGCATAGTTTAACATGAACTTCCTTCCTTCATTTCCTATTATATGAATTTGATTAAAGAAAAGAGAAACATTAAAAATGTTTCAAAACAAGAGATGGATATTCCTCTCAATTTGGATGCACTTAATAAGTGGACCATTCCCAAGGTAGAGTTAAAAACTGTCTACCAGTTAGGCACCTTTGAAAAATTGGGCCTTAAACAAGTAGTTAAAACTACTGAAGAATCAGTCTCTCTTAATAATGAAGAAACTGAACTTAAATTATTATCTGAACAGGATATTCTTAAATATAAGGATTTATATAAGTTCATTCATATTGGACTTGTGCAAATTGCATTTAAACCTCTCACATTAGAAGGTTTACCTGAAAGTTTCATTGCATGTCTACGCGATGCAAGAAATTTAAATTGGAAACAATCCCTCATAGGTGTAATACAATCTAGTCTGGCTCATGGACCAGTATATTTTAAGGTTTATCCTAATTTATCTTTATCTTTAAGTGATATCAATATCTTTGATTCGTTAACATTAAATGTGAAGACTCATGGATATAATTATTTAGCAGGATCTGAACTGATATGTATCTGCTATCGTATATATTATAAACCATTATTTACTTTAAATCCTAATTGTAAAATAATGGATAAAAATATAAATGAAACGGTTTTGATAGAAACCAATTTCAATAGATCTAAGATATCTACTAGACGTATCATCAAATGGGATGAAATCCCTATGCCTTCTCAATGGAAATTAGAACGCACCGGTTATATTCCTCCTAAAAATGAACATAATATTGATCATATTGAACAAACTCCAGAAGGAATTGTTTATATACAAATGGAAGCTTCATCTTCTCGTCTTGGCAATATGCCCAGAACTTATTCCACTAGATCTGAAAGATCTTATATTTCCCCATTACTTGATAATAATGATTATACTCCTTACAGGGTTTCTACATCCCAAGTAAGTACCTCGCAAGCTACTAATCGAGTAGATCAAGTTTTAAAAACTAAAGAAAATATTGTTAAAGGTGTTTATAATACAGATCCGGAGATAACCGAATCTGAAATGAATTTTTCTCTATGAATCATACACCAAAAATTGATTTTAGTCCTGGATCTGAGGCCAGGTTAAAAATAAGACAAGAATTTGATTTACCCAGATGGGAACCGTTTAAAAAATGGTTTTTAGCTAATTTCGATGATCATATTAAATATTATATAGCTGAAATGTTTTATGCACATTTATCTTTACATAATATTTTATTTCCTTTTGTTCCATGGTTCATGGATAAATATATTGAACCTTATATTTCTGTTTTGGAAAGAGATTATAAACTCTTAAATGGTAAAATCCTAAAGGGAGTTTGGCCTCCTCAACAACCCTTTCATTTAGAAAAGGACAATCATATTGTAAGTTTTACAGCTTTTGTAAAATTATTTGAAAATGATACTTTACAAATTACTGTTAAACAGATCAATAAACTCATAGAACAACAAAATTATACAAATATTTGTCTCAATGTATTAGGCGAACAAATCCTTTCTCTTCATAAGAGAATTGATGTTTTAATACAGAAAATTGATAAAATCCCTACATCATCCTCCTCTTCTTCACCAATATTTCAAGGACCTAAAGAAGTTATATCTGCTCCACCTTTGCAACCTCCTCCTGAAATAAATAATTATAAATTAAAAAAGATGTCAGATCTAGAAGAAATGCTAGATCAGAAATTTAAAAAATTAAATATTAATACTCTTGAAAATGAGTTCTCTGATAAATTATCTGAAACAAAAAATTATAAACCTGTTATACAAGATGAACTAAATAAATTATATAAGTTTGCTGATAGGCCAACACAAAGAATAAATTATTATAGACGACCTTCTCCTGTAGATCTTCTACATGAGGAACAAGAATATATTAATAATAATTCTTATAATGGTAAAAGCATTTATGAATGGAATATAGATGGTTATACCGAAAAACAGATTTATAATCTTACTCATCGAATGTTGATGTATAGCACTGTTAGCAAATTAATCGGCAACAGTGATAGTAATATTGCAAAAATGATAGTTGCAGGATTTCATCGGACAACTTAAAGGTTGGTGGGATAATTATCTTTCACACCAGGAAAAAGAACAAATTTATCATATACTTAAACAAGAGCCAGATGGCACAACAAGTGAACAATCAGTTTATACATTGATTGTAACTATATTAGAACATTTCACCGGAAAAATTTCCGATAATAATGAGACTAATAGAACTTTATTACAAAATACACGGTGTAAAACACTAACAGATTGGCGATGGTATCGCGATCTATTTCTTAATAGAGTTATGGAATTACCAGAGAGTAATAGCTCTCATTGGAAATCTAGATTTATTGACGGGTTACCACCGTTATTTGCGGAAAGAGTTCGTAAAGCTCTTCGGGGAGATAATATCTCCATTCCTTATGAAAATCATACTTATGGTAGTCTCATAGCAACCTGTAAAACTGAAGGTTTAGCTTTATGTAATGAGATAAAATTAAATCAACAAATAAAAAGGCAAAGACTAACTGAAAGAAATCAGTTAGGACAATTTTGTAGTCAATTTGGGTTAGATATTCAAACCCAAAGAAAACCAGTTCATAATCAGTCTCAAACTCATAAAAATGACTTCTATCATAAAAAGAAAAAGAAAAGATATTCTCCAGCACAACTTGATAAAAAAGCTAAAAGAAAGTCTGATAGACTCGAAAGAAAGAAAGATAAAACCAATATTGTTTGTTATAAATGTAAACGTATTGGTCATTATGCTAATAAATGCAGAATGAAACAAAAGATTAATAATCTGAATATTAGTGAAGAACTAAAAGATTCTTTGGTAAAATTATTTTTAGAATCTGACGAATCAGAAGAGATCCCTTCTGATCCAGAAATAGATCATATCTCTAATTCTTCTGATGAATCATTGGAAGTAGACACATGTCTTTGTAAACATAATTTTAGTGAATCTGAAAAAGAAAATGATGAGTATTATAAACTCATTTCTCAATTTCAAGACTCAGATATTAATGTCTTAACCAATAATCATATTTTGGAATTTTTAAAATCAATTAAAGACCCCCGAATTAAGGTCGAGAATTATAGAAAGTTTGGATGATATTCCTTCTACCAACTCTACTCCTCCTAAGAAAGAAGTAGAATTTGTTCATAATAATAATCCATATTCAATGTCGAAGTTTATAAACTTATGAAACGAGAGATATGAAGACTCTCATAAATCTCCTACCACATTGAAAGACTTATATGGAGAAATAAATCATCTGAAAGATGAAATTAAAATGTTAAAACAATTAAATCACAAACTTGATATTAGAGTTTCTAATTTAGAAACTAAGGAACCTAACAAAGATTATTCTTTGATTACTCCTTCTAATATTTTTGATAGTTTTAATAAAATTAATGAAGAAAGTTTTTTAACAAAACTTGATATGATTACATCATTTAAATTCTATGTTAAAATCACCTTACTCATCAGTAAAATTGAGATGAAAGAATTTACTGCCCTTATTGATACTGGTGCAGATATTAGTGTCATACAAGAAGGATTAATTCCTACAAAATATTTTGAAAAAACAACCCATAGTTTGCGACATGCAGGAGGTGATAAACTTCAAATAAATTATAAATTACCATGTGCATACATTTGTAATAATAAGGTATGTATTCCTGAAAGCTTTTTATTAGCTAAAAATATTACAAACCAAGTAATACTTGGTACCCCTTTCATAAAAAAAATATTTCCTATCACATATATAGGAACTGATTGTCTTATAGGCACATATGATAATACTTCTGTGTCTTTTCAGTTTATAACTGAACCCCATACTAGATTTGTTAATGAAATTAAAGATTTCATTTCTCGCAAACAAAATCAAATCAATTTTATAAATTTTGAAATTAATTCCTTTAATATTGAAGAAGTTTTACGCAATCCTAAATTACAGGATAAAATTAAAAAATTACAGCATCATATGTCTGTAGACATTTGTAATGATCATCCCAATGCTTTTTGGAATCGCAAGAAGCATGAAGTCAAACTTCCATATATTGATGACTTTGATGAAAGTCAGATTCCTACCAAGGCAAGACCTTGTCAAATGAATTCTAATTATTTAGCATTATGCAAAGAAGAGATTACTTCTTTACTTAATAAAAACTTAATTAAAGAGTCAAACTCTCCCTGGTCATGCACAGGATTCTATGTTAATAAAAATGCAGAAATTGAAAGAGGAGTTCCCAGATTGGTAATCAATTATAAACCTCTTAATAAAGTCCTTAAATGGATACGACATCCAATACCTAATAAAAAAGATTTGTTGGATCGGCTTTATCAAGCCTTAATCTTTTCTAAATTCGATTTAAAATCAGGATATTGGCAAATTCAAATTGCTGAAACTGATCAATATAAAACTGCTTTTAATGTTCCTATAGGTCATTTTGAATGGAAAGTGATGCCTTTTGGTTTGAAAAACGCCCCTTCTGAATTTCAGAAGATTATGAATGATATATTCATACCTTACAGTGACTTTATATTAGTCTATATAGATGATATCTTGGTCTTTTCCAACAATGTTCAACAACATTTTGAACATTTAGATATTTTTAAGAAATTGGTAATACAAAATGGGTTAGTCATATCTAAACAAAAAATGGCTTTATTTCAAACTAATATTCGTTTTCTAGGTCATAATATTGAAAAGGGACAAATTGTTCCGATTAATAGGAGTATAGAGTTTGCTTCTAAGTTTCCAGATGAAATTCTGGCCAAAACTCAATTACAAAGGTTTTTAGGGAGTTTAAATTATATTTCTCCTTATTATCAGAATTTAGCACTTGATACAGCTATTTTATATGATAGACTGAAAAAGAAACCAAAACCTTGGACTTCTCTTCATACTGAGACAGTCAAGAAAATTAAATCTAAAGTGAAAGCACTACCTTGTTTGGTTTTAGCCAATCCTAATTGGCAGAAAATTATTGAAACTGATGCCTCTGATATAGGCTATGGGGGAATACTTACCCAGATTAGTCCTACTAATCACAAACCTCAATTAGTCAGATTTCATTCCGGCAAATGGGATCGATAGTCAATGACGATTATGCCACAGTAGCTAAAGAAATATTAGCTATTGTTAAATGTATTTTAAAATTTCAAGATGATTTATATAATCAGAAATTCATAATAAAGACAGACTGCCAAGCAGCTAAATTTATGTTTCATAAAGACTTTAAGCATGATGTTTCTAAACAAATGTTTGCTCGATGGCAAGCCCATCTAGCCCCATTTGATTTTGATATTCTTTATAAGAAAGGTGAAGATAATAATCTTCCGGATTTTCTGACCCGTGAATATTTGCAGCATGCAGGGTAGAGGACATAATCCTCGCGGCAGAGGCCGAGGCAGAGGTCATACCTCACAGCCAAAAGAAAAAAATGTCATCATTCAGCATGGCAATAAGACGTTAATAACGCAATCTCTGACTCAAATACCAGAGAATGAAGCTTTGTTATACGAAGAATTCAAGAAGCAGTATCTGGCTTCACAAAAAGGCGGAGAAACTTCTTCCTCATCATATGCTCAGGTGTTATCCGAAGAGGATCATAAACCCTCTTATTATACACATCCTCATAAAGAAATTATATTTCTTTTGGAACCAAGGGATCTACAATGGAAGGATAATCCTTGGATGTTGATGAACAGATATCTCGATGTGGCATCATATACAGCTACATCTTACAAACAAAGACAATATTATGAGCAAATTCTGAAAGAATGCTCGTGTGAAATTACACACTTTTATCCTGGAGGTATCAAAACAGGAAATATTTATAATTTCAGCAAAATCGTTATAAAGAAGATTTTAGCTATGGAAGAGTGGGGTATTTCTCCTCTCAGAGAAAGGGAATTTATAATTCCTGGTACAAAAAATAGTCTCAAATATAATTATTGGGATTACGTTGATGCATTTCATAAAGCATTTCTATATGAAAATCCTACCAAGAAGCATACTTGGTTGGTCAAGATTTGTGGTAATGTTTATAACAATCCTTTGCCTAGTTGGGTTATACCATGGTGGCACACTTATGGCACATCTGCTCAAATTTTGCCAGAACAGTTTAAAACGCTATATGGTGAATGGATTCATATGTCTCCCAAAGTCGCTGATTATATCAATTTAGACTTTGAATCTGAAGAGATAGCTTCATTATTATTTTTTATAGAATTTTCCATTCCTTATGTTTGGAAATGGACTCCGGAATTGGGTTATACCCAACATCATATACCATGTATTCGCAGATCTACTCATAGTAGGTTTTGGGATCGTCTCATGAAATTTGATCCTGAGACAAAGGCCCTATATGGTCAAAATATTTTAGATGAAATCAAATACAAAGTTGCTGTTTATAGACAACAACAAGTTTCTGGTGATACCAAACCGACTAATCCTTTTGGTCAATTAGCTTCTATGCTGAGGCTTCAAAAAGAGGTTATACCTAAAGAAGATCTGATTAGATCTTACATGCAAGATCTCAAGAAGGAGCTCATTAAACAGTTGCTTCCTACCGCCGATAGAACGGATATATCTATGGCCAGCTCTTCAAAGGCCAATTCTTCAAATGAAGATGTTCTAGCAGGGGAATCTCAAGACCCTGATGATAATGATGATGATATCATGGCTGACGATCTTATTACTGAAGATCAAATTGATCAAATGATCAAAGAAATTGCAGACAAGACGCGACAGGCACCCTAATATTGCTGTTGACACCCATGTGCTGCAGTCTCTTTCAATTTAAATTGTAGGACCCATATGGGACCATTTCATAGTATGATAGATCTCAATTATTGCAATAGTGATATAGCACTATTCGGATTTGAAATCCAATTGTAATAGCATTCATAGGATAGTTGATGTCCGCTCTCCTCCTTGTCTATAAAAGGAAGGGATGGCTTCATAAGAAGGATACGCTTCCTAGAACACTCTTCTGAGTACATACTACTACTCTCCCTCTCTCTCTCATTGTAAATTTATTATCAATAAGAAGTTTGCAAGTTTCCTTCTTCATCCCTGGTAATATTTGATTTCTTTATTCTCATTTATATAAATTTGTTTATATATTTAAAGAAATGGAAGGCTAAGTTCCTTCATGTTAAACTATGGATTTAGATATATCTGGCTAATTATGTTGTTAAGATCCTGATTTGTCCGATCGAGATAAGAATCTATGTTATAATTCTGAGTTTGGGTTATAAACTTAGAACTGGCCTTGTTTATGGCAAGACTAGGGTTAGCCTGTTTAAAGCCGTTGTGTGAAGGCTGTGTTATGGCGTTGATCCCGGTATTAGTCTAAAATAAACAGGATGACGGTTCTAAAGTTTATGTAAAATCTGGACCATTGAACTCCAAGTTATTCCATAGATTAGTATTTGGGCTTCGAATATATCCTTATTATTTATATATTTATAATTAATTAACTACTTATATATTACTGTATTAATATATATCTTTATTATTTTTATATTTATAAATTATATTATATAAAATTATAAATATATCTTTATTATTTATATATTTATAACTGATTAATAACTGATTAACTACTTATACATTACTGTATATTTTAAGAAAACAAAAAATTATTAAAACACTAATTTTTGTAATAAAATAGGAATAAAATGTAAATATGCGATTTCCTTGTTCCCTTATTCTTCAGATTGGAATTGGACCAGAACCCATTTCCAACTTTAGAAAGGAATTTTTTATTTTAATATTTTATTTAATGATAAATGTAAATGATGATGGATTGGACTCCATGTCAATTTGATACTGTTTTAGAACCAAGAAGTTCAGTAGCTACACGTAAGAATGACCTCAATTAAAAACAAAATTTTCCTTTATTGAAAAAAAAAAAAATACGCAAGAGTGATATCATTTCTTACAACTCCATAACCAGTTAATTGTTTTTATGGCAGATTATATGTTTGAGAATGGAACAAAGAAGAGAATGAATGAAAGAGATGTTTGGAATAATGCAGTTTGAGAGATCACAGAGAGAGAGAGAGAGAGAGAGAGAGGTTCCAAATGGGGGTGGTGGCTGTGGCGGTGCAGTAAAGAAAGAAAAAAAGAAAAATCCAAGAAATCTCATCATTAAGCAATCCTCCTCCTGAGAGTTGAGTGAGAGTGAGAACTCTAGTTAGCCCTCATTTTTATGTTCTTCTTTTAATATTGCATTAATTATAATTCTCTGTTTTTGTCTCTATATATGATGATCATCTTCAATGTACCATCCCTATATATCATACACTTAGTTATTACTTAAATCTTTTTAACGTCCCTCTTAAATTATGTTATATAATTATCACACATGAAATAAATATAATATAAATATAATAGGTAAGTTGCTATATAAGAATACATTTAATAAACTATTTATTAATATATATTTATATGTATATATGTTAGTAGACTGTGAATATTATTATTAAACTTATAAATTACGTTCTTGAATTCATATACGTAAAGTCTAATTAAAAAATAGACACTCTAATAAAAAACTAATTAAAAAGAAAATTTTTAAATAATTAATTCTTTCTCATTATAAAAGATGGTAATATCTGAAAGAGTAATTCAATTCAATATAACTGGATAATTAATTTAAAATTATTTTATAAAGTACACCCTAGTGAGCTTTCTCCTTTTAATTTATGGACAGACAAAGAAGAGATATGATATCGTGGGGAGGATCGCAGAAAAATATCCAAGCTTTTCTTAATGGATGGATCAAAAGGATGTTCCTTTAGGGGCTGGTGTATTATTATAGTAAATGATTAATTACTATGTTATATCAGGAAAAGATTAATATAACAGTAATAATGCAGAGATAAACACAAAGGCAATCTAATTAGGCACTTTCCCACTTGCTTAATTAGTTGGTCTTTTGGTCAAGCTCCCCCTCCACCCCCACCCCCACTACACTCCATCACTCAACGTAGTTCAATTAATTTTGATGTTATAAAAATTAATATCAAGAATGAATATTTAGATTTTAACAATAACAATATATAAGAATAATTTATTATGTATATAAATTCTAAACCTTTAATTTATTTGATTTACGAGCTAATATAATTAACATTCTTCCCCTAAATATCACCCAATATTTTTGGGGAGGGGGACTTTAAAGGTGGGGCATTTGGGCCTCTGATACCAAGCTTTCGCTATTGCATTAGCATATGTTTCAAATTGTGGGGTCTTATTGGGTGTTTTCTTTCACTTTCTTACTCTACCAGCAGATTCTACTATTATATACCCTATGCACGGAAGAGTTTTTTTTTTAAAAAAAAAAAAAAAAAACAAATTGAGAATTCACACTTATTAGTATCTGATAATAGCTAATAAAGATTTGATACTAAATAATCTCGTTTCGTGTAATAATACTAGATGCCTAGTAAGTATGATCCTCCTCATGTCATGATGCACCATTTTTTTTAAATTTTTATCTGTATGAACATAACTAAATTAGTTATGCAAGTATAGAATTAATACTAAAAGTCAAGTTCGAATCCTCACAATAACAATATGAAAAAAATTTCAATATATTTAATGTTAGATATGGTTCTTTATGTACAGCAAATCCTGGATCTTCAATTTACAAAATTATTAAGTTATCGTAGTTTACATACTTCAGTTGATGAACGCTTTCCAAAAGAGATATTTCACTTTTGTATATTTTTTCCCCTTACAAGTGTGAAGGATTGATACTCAAGTTTAATGACCACCCAACCCACGGCTTGGACTGGATAACCTTTGCTTTGTCTTTCTTTTGGTGGAATTCACCTCCTATATATGGAGCTTTCTCTCATTCTATATATATTTTGGATGGTTTGAATTAGAGTGTTAGGCCACAGAAGAACTAAACAATTCCCTAACTTAATCTTTTCTTTGCATGATGCAGTTATTTGATCATTACTTCGTCATCAATTTGATGAATAATATTAATCCATAAATAATCTGTGGGCATATATATATATATATATATATATGCATCATAAGTCTAATCCAAAAACTACTCATCAATTCATTCTCTTTTGTCTATTTCGAACTAGATAAAAAGAATACAATATATCTCTCATCCTACTCCATTTTCTCCACTGGATACCCAATATAATGACACCTCTTTCTGTATCTTAGATGTCTTCTTTAACATTCTATCTAATAATTTCTTACTAATATTTCTAATATAATATAATTCATTAATAAATTTTGCCAAACAAAAGACAAATTTTAAGAAAAATAAAATTTTTTAAAAAATATTATAAAAATAAATATATAAAAAATATTAATAAAATTTAAATAGACATTAAAAAGATATTACAGAAAATATTACAATTATTCTAATCCATTCTGAATATGTCAGAATGTCTAGTCCATCATAGATTAGTGTTTAGTGTCCTTTCACAATGATGAGGAAATTTTAGTTTACAATTATGCCTAATTCCCTTCGAGAGATGGAAAGAGAGGGGAACAATTATGATAGAATTCAGTAGCATGCATAACCCCTCACAAGTTCACTTCTTCTCAAAACTGTGGATAAGAATGAATGTGCCTTTTAAGTTTTAATCATTAATTGAGAGTTTTGGTTTAGTCCGGAATGTTAAGCATTGGACAAGTTGGCCTCCAAAGGCCTTCTTTCACTGCCATAAAAATAAATAAATAAATAAATGAAATAAAAATAGGACAATGATTATTTACCTAAAAGTAAGATGGCTTTTCTTTATTCTATTTGATGAAGGGATAAGCTCAATAATGCAAAATTAACTAGTAGTTTAAGCTTCAAATATTCATCAATCTTCAATTATTTACTTCAATGGTGTTTTCTCTTTCGTATTAGGGACCGGTGCGCCAAAATGGACCCTTAGATTACGTGAAATGGTCGGAAAATGTTTGGAAGATTTAAGGGTTCTTTTTAAATTATAGAAATAGCCATTGTTTTAAAAATAATAGTTACTAAAGTGATCAATAATTTTTTTATCTTTAAACGGGTCATAACGCACAACGGTTGTGCGTTAACCTTAATAATAACGCATAATGTTTGTACGTTATCAGTAATGAACAATTTAATCCGGACAATAATCTTGTTTACTGACATGCCAAGGACGTAGCAAAGACGTGATGGTACTTGGTGTTGAGGTGGACAATAACGCACAATGATTATGCGTTATCGTCAGTCATAACACACAGCCATTATATGTTATTGTGAAGTATAACGCACAATAACTGTCGTTATCATGTTAACAAAAGCTCTCCACCCTAGCCGTAACTCTCATTTTTCAATCTCTATTTTTCGTTGAATTTCCGCCACTACTCTTTCCAACAACCATTTCCGCCGCTACTCTTTCCGATAAGCTCTTCCTCCTTCCTTCCTTCTCTTGTTCTCTTTCTCTTCTTCTCTTTCCTTGTATTTTCAAAATTTACAGTCAAAATTTCTCACAATTTGGTTCGATTTCTAAAATTCAAGTTTGGGTCAGCGGAGCCTCCTTGTAGTACGAAGATTTTTAGAGTTTGGAGTGGAGAACGGTAGAGAAAGCTCGACCGAATAATGTTAATTTCAATTTATTCAAATTTTCAGTAAATTTCTTATGTCTATAATTGTTTTAAATTTTTTGTGTACTATGTGTTAATTTTTATTATTGTTTATGTGAAAATTATTGTTTATTGTGGTTTGTGAATTAATTTTATGAATTTTATTTGGATTATTTTTTAATTTTTTGTAATTTATTTTTGTAAATGTGGGTTTTGGGTTTATGTTTAAACTTGTTGTTATTGATAAATTTGTGCATGTTGATCATTTTATTAATCTAATTGTGTTTTCTATTGGAGATGCGATTTGATGAAATAGGTGAATTATTTTTATGAATTTTATTTGGATTATTTTTTTTAATTTTTTGTAATTTATTTTTGTAAATGTGGGTTTTAGGTTTATGTTTAAACTTGTTGTTATTGATAAATTTGTGCATGTTGATCATTTTATTAATCTAATTGTGTTTTCTATTGCAAATGTGATTTGATGAAATGAGTGAATTATTTTTATGAATTTTATTTGGATTATTTTTTCAATTTTTTGTAATTTATTTTTGTAAATGTGGGTTTTGAGTTTATGTTTAAACTTGTTGTTATTGATAAATTTGTGCATGTTTGATCATTTTATTAATCTAATTGTATTTTTTATTGGAATTGTGATTTGATGAAATGGGTGAATTATTTTTATGAATTTTATTTGGATAATTGATTAATTTTTTGTAGTTTATTTTTCTAATTAGGGTTTTTTATGATTATGTTAGAGTTGCTGTTGGTAAATTTGTACATATTTGATCATGATGTTAATCTAGTTGCTTCTATTGGAGATGTGATTTGTTGAAATGAGTGATTTAATATAGGTTCTGTAATTTATTTTTGTTTTTGTCATAAATTGTGATTTTTATTTTTTGTAAAATATTGTTAGCATGTTTATATTGTTCCATTAATTTCATATAATCTTGTATTGTTAGCATTTATATAATTTTATGTTATTAGCATTTAAATCTATGAAGAATTTTATTTAAAAAAAAAAAAGAAGAAAAACGTAGACTAAACCCTAAAACCATAAACCATAAAACCTTAAAACCTTAATATTGAATTCCTAAATCGTAAAACCCTAAACTACAAAATATAGCATTTATATGATTAAAACCCTAAAACCTTAAAATATAAAATATAGCATTTACATGATTAAAACTCTAGAACCCTAATATTAAAATCCTAAACCCTGAAACCCAAAACCTTAAACTATAAAATATAGCGTTTATATGATTAAAATTCTAAAATCCTAATATTAAAATCCTAAACCATAAATCATAAAGTCTAAACTTGATATTAAACACTAAACCCTAAAACTCTAAACTTTTTTAGACTAAACCCTAAAACTCTAAACTTTTTGTCCTCTTCTCGACAAGCTCATGTGGGTTATTTCACTCGAAATAATTATAAAAATTGAATGATTGAAATACGCACGTGATGAATTGGCCGGTCATAATATTACCCATTTCTAAAAGCCCTAAAACCCCTATATATACGGTAGCATGAAACCCAATTGTGAACATCACAACTTTATACCTTCAAATTTCCTTCTTATTCTATTTCTAAATTTCTTAACTTCACATCTATATCTACTACAAACAGTGAACATGGATACAGCTTACCCAGTTTGGGTTGTATTATTTCGGGATTCGAAGATTGCCAGAGATGCATATGGTCTTTATTTCACTGGATTTGTGAAGAAAAGTTGGACCTTCAACCGAATGGTAATACATGCCAAACTTGTAAGAAAAATATTGAAACATCGAGAGATAGATCCTAATATTTGGAGCATTCGAATGACAATGAAGGTGTCTTCATTCTATGAATAGTATCATATGTTTCATTTTACTTTGTACAGCATGAACAACGATAACGAAATGCGTTATCTTTGGACCATTAGACCCAACATAGCAAAAGAAGGGATTCACGTACTCGTTGAATTCATTCCGATCCAACCACAGACAGTTTCAATTAGCCATGACACAAATACCGTAAACATTTCAGAACATGTCACGGCAATAACACAGATGGTTTCTGATGAACCATCTATGTTGTACCCAATCGTTGATGAAGATGATGATGATAATAATGACCATTCCGACGAAGATTATGCAGTATCTAGTGAATCTGACGACGACGATAACACTTATGCCGAGGAAGAAGACATACACACTCCCGTAAACCCTGCTATTGAAAACACAGTGACTCAATGGCAGAGTAGCTAATGGTTTAACAGTGCTAGGTATTATTACATACAGTCTGGAGCATTCCTAGATATGGGCTCGGGTGAGTAGATAGATGACCTTATCGAATCAGGAACCCTAAGATTGCTTGACTGGAACGATCCAATGACTGATATTTAGTTAGGCATGAGATTTATTGATAAAGTCCAAACAATAAGTGCGGTTCAGAAGTAATTGATTTGGATGGACCGAGAATATAAAGTTGTAAAAAGTAAAAGTGATCAATGGACAGCAAAATATTACCATCACAGCGACTCTAATTACTGTTCATGGTAGATCTACATAAAAAATAAAGCAACTCGTGGTCGTTGGAAAATAATCAGATTTATCAAGGAACACACATTCCTTGTACAGGTTAATTAAAACAAGAACCGAAATACGTCTTCAAAATTATTTTAAGATCAATATTGCACTTTGTTGCCAATGATCCAGAGATACTTGTCTCAAACATCATCCAAGAAGTGCAAATATTATATCAAATGGGTTGTACGTACAAGAGGGCATGGTATGCTCGGAAATTTGCAATAGAGAGGGTTTTTAGAAGCTAGGAGTCAACTTTTAATATTCTACCAAAACATCTACAAGCAATGCAAGATTCAAACCCGGAGACTGTCTACGAGTTCTTGCATCACAGAACGAGCAGTCCCCCAAACTATGTTTTCAAATCTCTTTTTTGGTGTTTTTCACATTGTATAGACGAGTTTCAGTATTCTCGGCCAGTAATTTTTGTAGATGGCACTCATCTACGAGGATCATATAAAGGCGTACTATTAATTGCAAGTACATGGGATGCCAATAATTATTTGCTCCCACTTGCATTTGCAATTGTCGATAATGAGTCGTCCGAAAGTTGGAATTGGTTCCTCAAACTTCTACGGGAACATGTTGTCAAGGATCGGCATGTATGTCTTATTTCCAATTGCCACAAAGTGATTTTATCTGCTACACAAAATCAAGCTTTGTGGCAACCTCCATTCGCAGTTCACAAGTTTTGTTTACATCACATTCGAACATTCAACAAGAGCCTCAAGAATACCAAATTAAAAAGTTAATGTGACAGGATAGAACAAAATCTAAGCTGTGGAAATTTGACCGTGTAATGCGTGAGATTCAAAAAATAAATGTTGATGCTTACATTTATTTGGCAAAGATAGACCTGGCAAATGGACACTGTTGCATACTGGTGGGCATAGACACGAAATGATGACAACTAATATTTCAGAGCACTTAACAGTGTGTTGAAAAAAGCTAGAGTCTTACCTTTAAAAGCCTTAGTTGAATTAATATTCAAAAAACTTGTTAGGTACTTCAACCAACACCGTGAAGTGGCACAAAACTGTGTGCATCCATTTCCGACCAGAGTTTTTGACAAGTTCTGCAGATTGAATTAAAATTAAGAGACCACAAAGTTACAACTTATAATCCGCAAGAAGGAATTTGCATGGTCAAATTTTCGGTTCGCGTTGATGGTACCGGCAATAACGTATATACTTTAAGAATGAATAATAAATCATGCAGTTACGGTAAATGGCAAGCATATATATATATATGTATATATATATCTCCTTGTTATCATGCTCTTGCAGTCTGTAGAGAAAATTGTACGAGAGCAGATACTTATGTGCTGGATATATATTCGCGAAAAACGTACAGAAGAACATATCAATCAAATTTTTATCCCGTCGGGCATGAGGACTTTTGGAGAGATGCTCCTTATAATTTAACATTTTATCCTCCAAACATGAACAATGAACGAGGTAGAAACTAGGACACAAGGTTTTGGGGGAAAATGGATTATCGAAATTTGGATTTTCCCCCAAGACGTAACAGATGTCGCATGCCGGGACATAATAGAAAAAATTGTAATAACCCTGGTTCAAGCAATGTATAAGTTTGTTTTCTTGAAAGTGTTGTAATATTTTAGGGTTTCTATTAATATAATTTTTTTTTTTTGAATTTCTTCTAACTACTTCTTCATTCTCTAAATTTTGATAGTAAAATTTACAATACTTTAAATTACTTCTTCCTTTTTTTTTTTAATAAAATGGTTATAAGTTAAACATATCTTCTTTTAAAACGATTATAAATATTATCATGAAATATGCATCAAAATAGGTTAAATAAAATAATACAGTCTTTTTAAAAAAATTATATAACTATAAGTTTTGTAAAAAAAAAAAAAAAAAAGAAGAAATTTTGAGTTTTACACTTCTCATGCGTTATTGCTGGTTTATAACGCATGTGCTATGTGCGTTATCCGCCATATGGACCGATTAAGTAATAAAAGTGTAATTAAGTGATAACGCATAACTAATGTGTATTATCTTTACTGATAACGTACAAAAATTGTGCGTTATAGCCAGATTATGAATAAAAAAATTTTGTGACCCCTTTAATTTTTTAAAATGACTAATTACATAAAAAAACCAAGATAAAGTTTGAATTATTTTTATAACAATAGTATAAAGATAGTCACTAATTCAGAAGTCTTGATTCGACTAAATCCTCTCTCTCGATGTATTAAAAAAAATTAAAAATCGATAGCAAATTTGATCATAATTTTGCTGTCAATCTTAATGAATAAAATACTTCCATTTTTTTTATTAGATATCGCATTTTAGAAAATATATAATTTCAGATTTTTTTATGTGAATTATAATATTCTCAAAACAATCTCTCTTCTCATTATTATGTCTACAAGTTTTTATGTGAGAAAGGTTAAAAAGTTTCGAATTCGTTTTTAATTCTAAGATATAATGGAAAAAGTTCATCATATGTTGAATCGTTTTTAAAAAATAATGAGTAAGAAAAGTGCCAAAATTAGTAAAATATGACTAGTAAAAAAAGGACAACATAAATAATCGTTTTGGGTTTCATCAATCAATTAGCTATGACCTCGTGCTTGAAGTACGGATGAACATTTATAAATTATTAATATTATGTTAATATAAAATTAAAATATTATATTTATAAATAATCATAATATAACAAAATAGATATAAAATGTGTCACTAAATTATTAAAAAAACTAAATTGTCGTATTATTTGTGATTCAAATATGAGAAACTTTTAATAAATATACATATCATCAAGAAAAACTTTTTAAAATCCCATCATTTTTTTAAAATAACAAATAAATTTTACAAAGAGAGATGAGGTTAATTTGTTAAGATTTAGGATAAAATTTGTAAAAAAAATAATGAAATTTAATCATTGAAATTCTATCAAAAGTGCAGACAATCAATTTTCTTATTTTTTAGTTCATAAACATTAAGTTAAGGTCCTTAGTTCAATGCAATTATCACTCAAAGCCAATGCAAATTACCAACGTTGTTCTTCAGATATTTCTTTGTCAAGTACTTGGAGAAGAGTTTTTTTTTTTTTTGAATAAAATGTACTTGGAGAAGTTAGAATGATATAAAATAGTAGTTTATTTGAGATATTTCTTTTGCCTCACCAAGGTGTTTCAATAGAAATGGTGGTTTAAACTTTCCAAAAAAAAAAATAAAATGGTGGTTTAATATTATTAAAATTCTGAGTGTGGACCTAACTCACCCCAAAAGACCCTCAAGAGGAAAGGATTTGCACCCTCTCACACTCAAACGGGTCATATGCGAGCTCTGATTCCATTTTAGGGCTTCCTTCCATATTACATGCTAAATCCACTAAAAAATAAATGACTAAATACAGTAATAAAAAATAAAAACATAAGCAATAGTCAAAGTTAATAAAAAATAAATATATCCTGTAAACATGTTTCAAACTAAATAAGTAGATACATAGATGCATAGATTTCTAGGGAAAATCCTTCTAACAAAATAATAATATAATTATTCTAATTTTAAAAAATTATTAACATTATATATTAGACAATATATTATGTAATCTTTTTTATATTATTATTATATTACGTTTTTATATTATCTCTTTAAATGAAACCACTTTTGTTTTTTTGAAAGATTAAATGAGCCCATTTAAAAGTAAAAAAAGTAAATATATAAGGACTGCTGATTAATCATATGACCAAACATCAAAGTATACATGAAAAGTTTTACAAAAATAATCTATACTTGATGATAAATATTTTTAACAAATTTGAAATATTAAGTACATCCCCAACGATAGGAATTTCAATGATTCTTCTTGACTATCCTGTTCAGGAATTTGGAAAAGGTATCAATTGCTTTTTAGCGTCTATCATACGGCATCGATTAAGTTTTCCATTCATGCTATATGCTAAGAGATGGCAAAAAAAGGTATCATGAATTAACATAAATTAAAGTAATAGCGCATCTGATTTTATACCTTGCTGTAATTTGAACTAATAATCACTTTATCACAAAATTGTTAGTAATGTCAAATCACAATTATTTTGAGTTCATCAAATAATTAACTCACCAGGAAGCAAATCAAGATAATATAAACATATTTTTAAAAAATTGAAATCACATTCAATGCCTTCCTAAGAATATGCAGAGCTATAGAGTTAGCCCTTCGCTCAAGTAAAAAACATGCCAATAGAATTTTCCGTAGTAATCCAACGTTGAGAAAATATATATATATATATATATATCAGGAATCTTGGATTTAAGAAAAAGTTGAACCTTAAGTAGTTATGAAAAGAAAAGAAAAAACTTAATAATATGATTGATGCACAATATATTGGAGGGCAGCTGAGGAACAGGCCATGCATGATTTGCGTGGTAAATTTATATGGCAAATTGTCGAAATTTATACACAAAATCAACCAATAAAGAGAATCGTCACTCTAATTTGATAACAATCTATACGAAGAGAGAGTATGAAAGCTAAATAATAGCTTGAATAATCGAATCCATTACAATACAGAAGAAAATACAATAAAAAATATTTTCAAGATACGTAAAGGGAAGAAAGTCTATAAAGATATCTGGCTGAAGCAACTCCAGAAAGCCAAAGAAAATTTACCAAAACAACCCATATTTCTTTCGTTTCTTACGAAATCGTAATTGAGTTTCGTGGGGATATTGTATATTTATAAAAAGAGCAAGAGACCTAGTTAAGTTTCAATCCGGATAAAGATTTAAAAATATTTAAGTTGTAGACAATGACGATTTGATTACTTTAAATAAAGATTTGATAAAGATAAAAAAATCAGAAATGATTCTCCTCATTTTTGAAGGAAAAATTATGTGTTTTATTTGTTATTATCACTTATATTATTTTATTTAAATTTATTATTATCATATCTTATATTATTGTTTTTAGCTTAGGAAGAAAAGGAGGAGGGTGTCACGTGGTACTCTTATGACACTCATTATAGCTTGATTTAATATATACATATTATACTTTTAAAAAATATTTATATTATCAAAATAATATTAGTATTAGTGATTAGATCATTATTCAAAATTTTAAATTATAAAAAAAATAAAATTTAAATTTTCTTATTATTCAATTTTTTTTAAAAAAGTTAATCTTGCCAATAATTTATTTTTATTACAACATCAATTCGATTGATCTTGTTTATATTAATTTTAATATAGCCCACCCTAAGTGGAGGAGGAAAATATAGTTATCTCTTGTATTCGACTTTGCATGGGAAGAAAAAAAGGAGGGTTGCCATATGCCATTCTTATGACCCTCACTTTGTTTTAATATATATATATTTTTTCCTTGCCAATATTTCAAATTTATGTTTTAATACATTAAAAAAATTATTTGTAATTTTTTTACTCCTAATTAAATTTTTCAAAATTAAATATTTCAAATTTATTTTATTAGATTAACTTGCTTTTTGCAGGATTCTCAAATCATTGACAAATGAAATTTTATTATCAAATTAAAACTCTTCAATTATCATTACGAAATTAAACTCTTTAATTATTATGTATAAAAAATTCAATATTTTTTTTAAATTAAAATTTTTTGGATTTTATTATTTTAATATATTTGAAAAAATATTATAGTTTTTTTACTGTAAATTAATTTTTTTGTAAATTAAAGTTTTCGAATTTATTTTATTAAATGAATTTTTTATTAGATTAACTTGTTTCCGGTAGAATTCTCAAATCATCGGCCAATAAAGTTTTATTACCAAATTCAAACTCTTCAATTATCATTATTAAATTAAAACTCTTTAATTTTTTATCTATATCAAATGCATTATTATATATTTTTTAATTAAAATTTTTGAATTTATTTTTTTAGTATATTTAAAGAAATTATTGTAGTTTTTAGACAGCAAATTAATTTTTTTTTAAATTAGAGTTTCAAATTTATTTTATTAGATTAATTTTTTATTAGATTAACTTGCTTCTTTTAGAATTCTCACATCATCAACAACAAAAGTATTATTATCAAATTAAAACTCTTCAATTATTATTCTCAAATTAAAATTTTTTAATTATTATCTATATCAAATTCAATATTATCTCTCTTTTTTTAAAATTAAAATTTTTGAATTTATTTTCTCATTTTCTTTTTTTATGAATATCAAAAATTAAAATTTTCGGATTTATTTTTAATATATTAAAAAATTTTGTAATTTTTCAGTTGCAAATTAAATTTTTTGAATTTATTTTATTAAATCAATTTTTATTAGATTAACTTGCTTCTGTTAGGATTCTCAAATTACCAGCTAATAAAGTTTCATTATGAAACTAAAACTATTCAATTATCATTATTGAATTAAAGAACTTTTTAAGGGGTAGGTAAATCTAACTCGGAAATATATATGTACAACGCAAAATAAATCAAAATAATTCATTTTTGATTAGAAACTCTCTCTTCAGCAAATCCTCTCACTTCTCTCTAAAACTTCAAATTTCAACTTCAGATTTAGGAAGATCCGACCGTTGTAATTCAAAAAAAAGGTTAGTACTTCGATCTATACTCATTTATTTGCATTTTTATCGTTTCAAAATTTGAAAATAAACGTTGGATTGAAAAAAAATTACATTTTTTGAGCACTGAAATTTTGGCCGGAAAGTCGCCAGATCGCAGGTAACGGCGACGGAAAATACGCTGGATTGCCTGGACCGGCTATCGGAAAATCGCCAGGTCAATCGGTTCAGCGACCGCAGCTGGCTGTGACCACTGAACCGGGCGATCGTTGTACGGTACCAGTCGCTCGGTCCAGCGATCCAGTTCAACCGACCGCTTGGTTTTCTATTTTTTTAAATTTTTTAATTTTTTAATATTTTTTAAATTTTAAATTCTTTTATTAATGTTTTATTTTAAAAATTTTTTAACTTTTAAATTTTTTAAAATTTTTAAAATTTCTAAATATTTAATTTTTTATTATTTTTTATTTTTTTAAAATTTTAATTAATTTTTTATTTTTTATTTTTTAAATTTTGGATTATATTTTTATTTTTTATTTTTTAAATTTTTAATGTTTTATTTTTATAATTTTTTACTTATTTTTTTATTTTTTATTTTTATTACTTTATTATTTTTTTATTTTTTAATTATTTTATTATTTTTATTTTTTTATGTTCTATTATTTTTTAATTTTTATTATTTTTTATTTTTTTATGTTTATTATTTTTTAATTTTTAATTTTTTATGTTTTATTATTTTTTAATTTTTTGCACTTTTATAATGTTTTTTATTTTATATTATTTTTTTTAGTTTTTATATATTCATTTTTTTAAATTTTTTTTATTTCATTTGTCTATGCTTATGTTATTTTTTTAAAGTTATGATTTCGTTTGTCTATTTGTTTAATTTAGAGTTTATATTATGTTATTTAATTTGTTAATTTTGTAATTTTTTTACTACATTTGTTTATGCTTACGTTGTTATAATTAATGATGATGTTATTTTTTTAAAAATATGATTACATTTATGTTTATTTGTTTAATTTGTAGTTTATGTTATGTTATTTAATTTATTTTTAGGATTTGTTTATGATTATGTTAATGATTATGTGATTTTTTAAAAATAATTATTACGTTTATATTTATTTGTTTAATTTATAGGTTATATTATATGAAACATAATTTGTTTATGTTTATTAGGGAGCCTGTGGACTTGACTGATTATATAATTTTGTTTATTTAGAATTTATGGTGTAGAGTTTATACGAATAATACGGCTTTATAAACAAATGTCCTAAACAAATTGCATAAATAAGCGTTTAAGAAATTTGGATTTAGGTTTGTTATATTGAAAGATTTTGTGTTTAGAGTTAAGACAATGTCATTAAAAAGTGTGAAGTGTTGAAATGGGGTAATAAATATAACTATAATTAATTTAGCTTAATGCACCGTTTTAACTTAATCACATAAAGATGAAGAAAATTGCATTATTTGTATCGTATAAAAATATAATGAATTAGACAAATATTATGTAATATCATTGAGGAAAATGTTTGCTAATTTGTTTAGATGGTTCGGCCCGGAGCACGTAGGAGTGGTGATGATTTAGGTGTTGGGACAGACAGGACCGGTCGGGTTGAAGGTCGTGCAGTGACTGCGTCATCCCGTGGTGTGAGGGGACGCCACAGTACATCAGACATACCGTCCACTTCTACGCCTATTGCACCGGTTATGTATTATGACCCTGGTGCACCGGGGTCTTCCACCTAGCCCCTCTATACCGTTTACGACCCATCCTCTTACCACTTCATATCATCCGTATGCCTCCGTACGCTATGACCCTTATGGATATTCTCAGCCACCACAGACATCATATGATCCATATGCACGTGCTCTTTCTCTACCGATTCGTATGCCTGGCTTGGATCCGACACAACATTTCTCTAGAACTCATATTCCATTAAATGATGTTATTGGTCCAGGGTTGCAGTTAGGTGCACAGTTCTTCGAGCAGCTTACTGGGTTCCTTCTCAGTGGACTCATCTTACAGCGGTGCTGAGTATAGAGCCACTGGTTGTGGCAATTCCTCATCTGATGTTGGGTTGGGTAGGGATTTTGGTACATCCCGATCTGAGGAGGCTGTCAGAGTTGGTCCCCTCCGCATTCATAGCAGTGAGGGCAATGAGGATGAGCGTGAGGATGATGGTGGAAATGATGATGATGATGATGATGATGATAGTGACGATGACGGTGATGATCACGAACCTGTTCCTGTGGTTGAGGCCTCATCTTTCGGCCATAGACCTGCTCCGGCTAAGGGGAAAGGATTGACTAGCAGTTTCATGTCAGTGATGAGTAAGATTGCTGGGTCGCGACAAAAAAGACTCGAGAAGTCGCGTCCTCCAACCAACCCTACACAAAGGAAGAAATCAAAGAATGACGGTTGAGAGCAGACTGGTCCAGCTAATGGCGGTCCACAGGATTCAGTTATTGTCCCTTCGTATAGCGGTCATGTCGCTGGTTGTATATGGCGTGGTCAGGTAATTTGAATATTTTGTATATTGTTTATTTATGATTATAGATTTGAATATTTTGTTTATTTTTTATTATGATGTTTACATTATTTTTGCAGGATAGATGCATTCTAAAGTCGAGGTCCCGCTACGTGTTCCTGACCGGTTGGACCCCTAGTGATCTTGCAGTGGTACAGTTGGCAGGGGAGACAGGACTATCATATTTGAGGTCCTTCATGTTCCAGCATCAAAACTCCTCCTTGCTATCTGCTTCTGTGGAGAGGTGGCAGCCAGACACCAATAGTTTTCACATGCTTTGGGGAGAGATGACTGTTACATTACATGATGTTGAGTTGATTCTGGGTGTACCTTCTTACGGTAACGTCGTTGACCATTATTATTCACGGGAGTAGATAATTGCAGTTATCCAAAGCGATATTGATATCTCCGCCTCTAGCATAGGCATAAATGCTCATGACTTGGCGGGAGTTACTGATTCACCTCGTAATGGACTGTCTACGGAGCAGAGGGCAGCCTATATGTCTTGTATTTACTTGGTAGTTCGCTCTTCACTGACAAGAGTGGAAATAATGTCCCTGGGAAGCTGTGGCCGCTCGTGAAGAATGTTAGTTCTGTTGGTAGTTTTGCATGGGGTGCTGCTACACTAGCCTACTTGTATCGGAGTTTAGGACAGACCTCTCGTGATGATGTGAAGGAGTTGTCTGGCTACTAGTCGCTGCTTGACGTAATATCATTATAATCTTCATCCTGTTTAATTATGTTTTACGTTTTAGGGTTTATTTTTGTTTAATGATAGGGTTGCTGATTTTTTTTATTAATTTTTTTGTAAAAGCTTGGATATACCTGTATTTTCCTATGTTTGCACCTCCGGTGAGAGCGGGAGCAAGGTTGTGCAAACCTTACATCCAGAGGTTTGCGATGTTGGGTCACAAAACGGAGAACAAATTAATCGACTTACGCATTCGTTTAGATACGATGACTGCTGATGAGGTTAGGTGGACTCCGTACAGATCTGATGAGATTACTGATATATGGGTTTCTATGTACCATGGGATGATTGCATACTTTGATTGTGTGGAGCCCTATATGCCTGATAGGGTTGTCAGACAGTTTGGGTGGGTTCAATGCATTGCAACTGATCCTATTTGTCCTTAGGAGCACCGCAGGCCAGCAAATAACAGGGTGTACATGGTGAAGAATGTGTTCATAGAGGCACTTTGGTTGGAGGCACCATCTCATCTGCTTACGTCTACATGGACCAGTATCCCTGCTATACCTCCATCTCGGTGTACAGATGATTACATGCCTTGGTTTCTTCCCCGCACTCATCCACGGATTCAGAATACGGACAGGCTCCCCCGCGGTCTGCTCTTTCACTTCGTCTTCAGAGCATCCAATTTCCTTAAGTATTCTTGCTCATTGATTTCGTCCAACAATTTCTTCCATTACCCATTTACAAACCGTGATGCAACCTCTTCATTTTTTTATCAACTTGGTTAATTTGGCCAACACGTTCTAATTGATGTGCTTTCTACATAGCATATGGTACACTGTACTAAACACTTCGCCGATCACGAGCATTAAACCGCATTCTCTGTCTGTAATAATTACCTTCAGCATAGTCTCACAAACATCTTCTTGATTCTCTGTTGACATTCGTATTTGAAAAGTCTAGATGCTTAATCTGTTGAAGAACCCATCTATAAGTCGTAGCCTGCTCATTTCGCATAAAAGCACTGGCCACAGTGAAATTCTTACCAGTCGGGTCATCCCTACCACTTCCAACAGTGGCATGTTGTACCTATTTAAAAAAAACACATAAAGCAGATAACTTGTTTAGAAAATAAACATAAAACCAAATAAACTTAACACAAAACCGATTAAATATGACATATTTCATTCTACTATTCATTCAAGGGTTACTCCTAAACAGTTAATTTGCAAATAACACGTAAATGTACAATTACTATAACAAATTTAATACAACTTACTTGTTTGTTTTATATGTCGTATCCATTATAAGTACGTATGTCCACGTTCTCAACATTTCAATTGATGTCGGATGTGCAACGACAATATCACTGAGCATGTTGTTGTCCTCACGGTTTCTATAGAAGACCGTGTAATCCCGTATAGCACTTAGGTAGAGAACTTCTTCAACCGTGTTTCGCCCCTGCATCCTGTTCTTCTTAATCTTCGCAACGATATTATATATTTTCTGGGCACTACAAAAAGTCATGCAAATCATATTATTAGAACCTCAATTTAAACCCTAAACATAAAACCAAGATGTATTAGAGTTGATGCAACATACCTGACAGCACAACCCACATTTTGTTCCCAGAAAAATCGTAAAATATTATGGGGTGGCACATGACTCTTCCTGAATTGCTCAATTTGTATCAGTTGTTCCTCTGTCAGTTTTGCTGCTTGAGCATGACCGTGAGTATATACACCTATTGCATGGTTATGCCTCCCATCGTGTACGAATACTTGCCAATTTTCACGCATTGCCATTTGTTCGCCTTTTAATTTGAAGGGACAACCACACTTTTTAGTCCCGTAAGGATCCCGCCTTTTTACTTGAACTTCTTCTTCTTCATCGTCGACTACGGGCTTCTTTTTCGGTTTATTTGCACCTCCACGCTCCCAACCCAGTGTAACATACGGTCGACGGTCGGATGTTCTGGACCTTAAATACCGAGTGATAATCAAATACGTATTCACTCTTATAGCTGTTTCTTTTGCCCAATTAACCAACTCTGGTTTCGAATTTAAGATTTGATCAGTTGCAAATAAATGTCCGTGATCCACGTATTCTTCCGGTTCCAAAAATTCTTCAAATTTACTTGGATCTATGTCGTTCTGTTACGATATAGTACGAAAAAATTAAAATATGAACACATTATATATTAAAAATAAAATTGTAAAAACATTGTAATGAACCAAAATTTCATACAATAACATTTACAAAAAAACAAAAAAAAATTATTTCATATATTAACATTTAAGGGAAAAAAAAACACAGTTCATATAGTAACATTCCCAAAAAAAAAAAATTTTTAAAGAAAACAAAAAATTAACATTCTAAAAAAAAAAAAAAAACACAAAAAAAATTAGCAACATTCTACAAAAAATAGTAAATTCTAAAATTAAAAAAAAAGTTAACATATAAAATAAAAAAAATATATTCTAAAAAAAAATTTAGTAACATTCTAAAATTAAAAAAAAATAGTAACATTCTTAAATTTAAAAAAAACAAAAGTAATATTCTAACAAAAAAAAAAATAATAATAACATTCTAAACAAAATTAGTAACATTCTAAAATTTAAAAAAATGGTAACATTCTTAAATTTAAAAAAAATAACAAAAGTAACATTCTAACAAAAATAAAAAAACAAAAAAATTAATAACATTCTAAAAAAATTTAGTAACATTCTAAAATTAAAAAAATAGTAACATTCTTAAATTTTTTTAAAAAAATAACATTCTAACAAAAAAAAAAAAATTAATAACATTCTAAAAAAATTTTAGTAACATTCTAACATTAAAAAGTAACATTCTTAAATTTTAAAAAAACATAAGTAACATTCTAACCAAAAAAAAAAAAAAAAATAGTAACATTCTACGAAACATTAGTAACATACTAAAATTAAAAAAAAAAACATAACATCTAAAATTAAAAAAATGATATTAACATTCTAAAATTTTAAAAAAACCGAATATTCTAAAAAAATAGTAATATTAAAAAAATGAACATTCTAAAAATAACAATAGTAATATTATAAAAAAAATTCTAAAAAAAAGAATAGTAATATTCTAAAACACAAAAAAAGAAAAAAGGAACATTCTAAAAAAATACTCTAAAAAAAAAACAATAGTAATATTAAAAAAAATTAAAAAAAAAAAAACTCTACTCAGGTCGCCTAGGCCGGCGGTCTGGACGTGTCCGGGTCGCGTCGCTGGGCGATCACCTTCATATTGGGTCGCTCGGCCGGGAAATCGGATCGCGTCCGGGTCGCCACTCCCGGTGATCCGACCCCAAATTGCGAAAAAAAATAATTTTCTTACCTTTAAACCAGTATTTTCTTCTACAAATTCTTTATAATGATCCATATATACCTCCAATACAAGTTCAATGTTAAAGTTTATATTTTTAGAGTAAAGAGAAAGTAAATAAAAGTCACAGAGAAATTTTTTACAGAGAGAAAAAGTAGGGAAGAGGATGGGAAATAATGATTTATTTCGCTATACATTCATATTTTCGAGTTAGATTTATCGGTCCCCTTTTTAATTACTATTTATATCAAATTCATTCTTATATATTTTTTAAATTAAAATTTTTGAATTTGTTTTTTTAATATATTTAAAAAATTCTTGTAATTTTTCGACTACAAATTAATTTTTTTGAAATTAAAGTTTTTCAAATTTATTTTATTAGATTAACTTGCTTCTTGTATGATTCTCAAATCATTAGCAAATAAAGTGTTTTATTTTCAAATTAAAACTCTTCAATTATCATTATCAAATTAAAACTCTTTAATTATTATGTATATCAAATTCAATATTATCTTTTTTTTTAATTAAAAGTTTTGGATTTATTTTCTCATTTCTTTTTTATATGAATATCAGGAATTAAAATTTTTGGAGTTATTTTTTAATATATTTAAAAAATATTGTAGTTTTTCAGCTGCAAATTAATTTTTTTGGATATTAATATTTTTAAATTTATTTTATTAGATTAACTTTCTTTTGGTTAGATTCTCAAATCATCAGCAAATGAAATTTATTACCAAATTAGAACATTTTAATTATTATCCATATCAAATTCATTATTATCTCTTCTTTTTAGATTAAAATTTTCAAATTTATATCTCAATTTCCCAAATAAAAAATTTCACATTTATTTTTTAATATTTTATTATTTTATTATTTATTTTTTAAAAATAAAATATTCTGATTTATTTTTGCGTTTTCTTTATTTTTCTTGATTTCAAAAATTAAAATTTTTGAATTTATTTTTTTAATATATAAAAAAATATTTCGACTGAAAATTAATTTTTTTGGAAATTAAAATTTTCGAGATTTATTTTATTAGATTAGTTTTTGTTAGATTAACTTGCTTATTGCAGAATTTAATCATGACCACAGAAGTTTTATCATCAAATTAAAACTTTTTAATTATCATTAGCAATTTAAAATTATTTAATTATTATTTATATCAAATTCATTATTGTCTTTTTTTTTTTATAATAAAATAGAAAGAAAAAGGAGAAGTATCCACATAAACGTCAAGAGGCGGAATGAGCCATGTAGGATTTATTTATTTTCATATATATATATATATATAGATATATGTATGTTGTTACTCTTTGCAGTGGGTTGGGTTGGCTGTTGGACTTCTTTTTGGTTCTTTAGTAGAGCTACGTTTGAAAGTCCAATTTATAAATTGGATTAGTAGCAGTCCATAAATTGAAAAGGTCCATAGTTGTTTAGAAGCGTATATATTTCACAAACGGGCTTAGCCCAGTGTTATTTCCAAATGCCAATTTCACTTTTTTTAAATTGTGGGCCTTTGTTTTAGTGGTGGGGCTCAGGAAGTTCCTGTCCAAGCACCTCATAGTGTAATGGAGTTGGCCCACCCAAGCACGGAGCTAGATTCCACGAAAGCAACCGAACTCAAACAACAAAATAAAGCACGTGGAAAAAATGTGTAACTCCTCCCTATTTTCTTTACTAGCTTTATTATTACATGGCCACACCTATCATTCAAATCCTTTATTCAGGCCAACTCTACTCAAGAATCCTTCTTTTTATCCGCGCATGAGCCTCCAATTTACAGAATCTTACAGAATCGTTCAATTGTCATAATTTACATCTTTCATTTAGACGTCAAACAATCAGATAAAAATTTTAATAAACAGAGAATTTCGCTTTTTAATATCAACAATCCTTCATTCTATCTTTTTTCTGCAGCATACTTGGCCACCCACATACGATAATAGAAAGGAAGAAGAGAGGAGGAATTAACACAAGAATGACCGGAATAAAGGTATCCTTTGGTTGGACTCATGCATCAGTTTGGCAATATTCTAATCATTTCCCTCTAATGTGCCTCTACTTTTTTCCTTTTGTTGGACAGTCCTTAACATCAAATTCATAACAATGGTGCAAGATCAGGGTTCCACTCATTTTTAGTGTAGAATTTATCTCTTTCGTCTAATATGGTTTATATTTTCATTTGGTTCAAAGTTTGTCTTTCTTTTAGACATATAATTGACTTATGCTAAAATGGTTGAGGTTTTTTTTTAGTTTTGTCACTAAATAATCTAAGATATACTCTAACTGAAATATCTCAAATACTTATCCTCAAGTTGGAGCATGTAAATCACAAATGCCTAACTTTCGATGAAAAAAATGAAACGAAGAAAGTTGCAGAGCTTTGCTAAAGATATCTGCTGGTTACAAAGCACCGTAAATATATCAAGAAGAAATAAAACAAGACAGAAAAGTATTACAAACAAAATGACAGTCTATCTCGATATGCTTTGTACGTTCGTGAAAGACGGGGTTAGCAGTGATATTAATAACAGCCTGACTGTCAGAATGAAGAGGAATAGAGTGAAGAATCGGAACATGAAAGTCCTGAAGAAGATGATGAAGCCATTTCAGCTCACAAAGAGTAACGACCATGGACGGTACTTAGCTTTGGAGGAAGAGGGGGATATTGTATGCTTTTTCTTTGTCTTCCAAGAAATAGGGGAGGAACCAAGGAAAACAAAATAACCAGTAACATGACGGGTAATAAGACAACCCGCCCAATCAGAATCGCAATAAGTA
The DNA here is from genome assembly GCA_028651295.1 of Catharanthus roseus. Taxonomy (NCBI): domain Eukaryota; kingdom Viridiplantae; phylum Streptophyta; class Magnoliopsida; order Gentianales; family Apocynaceae; genus Catharanthus; species Catharanthus roseus. The sequence goes on from JAPQWS010000104.1 coordinate 10,133,728, forward strand.
CTCAATTGAAGAGTGGAATCAGCTTGAAGAAGAATACCTTAGTCAGGATTACCCTTAAGAAAATGAACAATACGAAGGGCAACATCCTAATGTTCCTGACGAGGTGACTGCATAAACTATGCCAATACATGATCGGCGTAAATAAGATCAAGTCGAGTGATAGTCAAATAGATCAACTTGCCCACGAGACGACGATATTGGTCCGAATAAGGATGGAAATTGTAGTTGCTTTAGCGAGATGATGATTAGGTTCCAAAGGAGTAGAGATAGGTTTAGATCTATGAAGACTAGCTTCGGATATAATCTCCAAAGGATATTTTTGCTGACATAGATAAAAACCGGTAGAATTGCAGGCAATTTCGATGCCCAAAAAGTATTTGAGAAGACCTAAGTCTTTCATGTGAAAGAAAGAACTTAAAGTAGGTTTGAAAGTTTGCAATAGAGAGGGCATGTCGGAAATCAACAGATCATCCACATATATAAGAATACAAAGAAAAGCACCATGATGCGCATAAGTAAAAAATGTATAATCGGCATAAGATTGAGAAAACCTGCATTGACGGAGTGAGGCATAGAGCTTAGAAAACCAGCAATGAGGAGCCTGACGAAGGCCATATAACGATTTATTCAGACGACAGACCTGATGAGGAGCAAAAGGCCAAAAGCTAGGCAAAAGACGCATAAATACCTCCTTGTGGAATCCCTAGCACTGTCAAACGGGCCAGATCAGACCGAACCGCATCAAGCCCGAGTCAAAACAGTCCGATCCAATCCGTGTTCATTTTTGACGGGCCAAAATTTATAAATCCATATTTGTTCACAGCTAGCCCGCAAGTAAATGGCCAGCCAGTGGGCTTTGCCAAAAAATTAAAAAAAATTCAAAAACAAAATATTCTTTAAATTTAGTCACCTAATCATTTTTATTTATATTGTACACCCAAAATAAAAAAAATCAAGTTCAATACTCAAAACTAAGGAAAATCCAGTTCAATACCAATATTGTTCTGCAAATACAGAATGAGAATAGATGAGAAGACTGGCTTATTTCTGCAGTAATAATTAAAAGAAATTCAAAAGAGCCAAAAGATGATGAAGAATTGAAGATTAACAAAAATCAGAGAACAAAATAAAAAAAATTCTAATTTTCAATTTCCATTCCATCTCTAATTAATAAAAATGGGACAAATACTACACAAACAAACTCAGAGGAACGGCAAATCTCTCGTTCCATACCAGTCGAGTGGAGCCGGAATTGTCCGACTTAGTGGCAAGACGACGATTAGGATCGATCTAAAAAGATACAATAAGGTTTTAGATCACCCTGCCACCAGTTGACATTTATTATATGCTTACCAGAGACGATCGTGTTATCAAGATCGTACAATTTTGACGGCGATCAAGTGGTGGTTGTTGCCATGTTGAAGCTCTGATTTCTGATAACGTGCGTCGGGGAATTGGAGTGCACAGCGGTGCCAATTTTTGGGACGAAGGAGCGGAATGGAATGAATTTCGTCGGGTTCAACAGAGAGGAGCGTTCGGCCAAGCTAGGTTGAGCAAGGAAATTGAGAAATTGGAGAGAAGCTTGATGGTGAAGAAGAGGAAGAAGAAGAGAAGAAAGGGATGCGGCGCGATATGGTGGGTACGTGGGTGAGGTAAGGGTCGAGAGAGACAGAGAGTGAGGAGGAAGAGGATGAAGGAGAAGAGAAGAGAGAGTTAGGTAGGTTTAGGGTTCTTGAAAATTTTCATTTAGGACCTCAAGAAATTATTAATTCAAATTAGGTCCTAAATCCTAAAAAAAAAAAAGGTCCAGCTTGAGAATTGGACCGAACCGCAACAAAGCGCACTCAAAATAGGCCGGTCCGGTCCAGACTGATTTTTGACGCGTCTAATTTTAAAAATCTATATCCGTCTATTTTACAGACGGTCTGACCAGCCTGCGGGCCTAAGCCTGGATTGACGGTGATAGAGATCCCCATGTAAAAACCCATTGTGGACGTCCATCTGATGGACCTCCTAATTGCGAGTAGAGCAACAGAAAAGAGTGTGTGAACCATTATCATCTCAGCAACAGGTACGAAAAGTCTCAGTGAAATCGATGCTCTGCAATCTGAGTATTTCCAAGAATAACTAAACGTGCTTTATAATGCTCAATAGATCCATCAACTTTGTATTTAATACAGTAAATTCACTTGCTATCAAGAGCATGTTTTCAAGGAGGGAGAGAAGATAAAGTCTAAGTACCATTTTTCTCGAGAGCCGTAATTTCTTGCTGGAAGCTGGAGGAGCCAGATCGGAAGAAGCACTAGAAGCTCATGATTTTCCAAAGCAGCAGAATACGGTGAATTGCTGGATCCAGGAGAAAAAGACTCAACAGTAAAGGGGGCCCACTAGTAGGAGGTGCACATGGAGAAGGAGAAGCAGCAAATGGAGATGGGTCACTGTCGCTGGAAGGATGGCCCAGAAAAGGCAAGAGGTGCAGATTGCCTAGAAAACAATGGTGACCCAACAGGATACGAGCCAATAGGAAGAGAAGGAGTTGGAAAGAACTGTGGCTCCCTGACCGAGGGCTCCCATAACAGCAGCAATTTTGGACCGTGAACTCCCCCTGTCTACAGCAATCTTGGATCGTGTGGTTGCCATCTCACCGAAACGAGACCGATAAAGATAACTCGAAAATCTATAAGGATAACTCGAAAATATTTCATTATAAACATTTCACTTTCTCTCTCTACAAACTTTCTCTCTAACCTCTCTCTAAAAATACTCCAACTTTGAACATTAAAACGAAACTAGAAGAAAATATGGATCATTTTGAAGAATCTTTGCAAGAAAATATTGGTTTTGAAGTAAGAAATAGATTGCTTTTTTTTTTTTCTTTTTTTTTTCTTTTTTTTGTAATATTAACTTTTCATTTTACATTAACAGGGTGATAAAGATCCAAATACGTTTGAAGAATTTCTAGAACCGGAAGAATATATCGATCTTAGACATTTATTTACAACTGACCGAATATTTAGTTCGAAAGATGAGTTGGTGGAGTGGGCAAAACAAATTGTAACGAATGCGAAGACATATTTGATCATAACTCGGTATCAGAGAGCCAGAACATTGGACCGTCGACCGTATGTCACATTGGCTCGCGAGCGCGGAGGTTCAGTTAAAAAATATAAAAAACTAATAGTTGACGATGAGGAAGAAGAAATACTGAAAAAAAGACGTGGACCTTATGGGACAAAAAAATATGGGTGTTCATTTAAACTAAAGGGAGAGCAAATGACAATAAGTGAAAATTGACAATTGTTCGTACACAGCGGGAGGCACAACCATAAAATAGCTGTTTACAGTCATGGTCATGGTAAGGCTGCAAGACCTACGGAGGAGCAATTGCAACAGACCGAGCAGTTCAGGAAGAGTCATGTTCCACCTCGCAATATATCATGATTTTTTCGAGAACAAGACGTTGGTTGTGCAATTAGGTAAGTTATAAGGGAATTATTAAATTATTTTTAATACTTTATTTAAATATTTTAGATTTGTTTTTATTCCATTAATAAATATAAAATTTTGATGTATGTAGTGCTAAAAAAATTTACAATGTTGTTGCCAAGATTAAAGGAACCAGATGCAGGGAAGAAATACGGTAGATGAAGTTCTCCACTTAAGTGCAGAAAGGGTTACACCGTTTTCCATAGAAATAATGAGGACAACAACATACTTAGTGATATTGTCGTTGCACATCCGACATCGTTTACAATGATTAGAATATGGCCATATGTACTGATAATGGATACGACTTATAAAACAAACAAGTAAGTACTATGGTGGATTAATTGTATTATTAGATATCTTTGTTAATTTATTTGCACAAACATTTACATTTTATAATATTTTTTTAGTAAATAGTTAATAATATTTTTAAGTCAGTGAAAAAATATTAGTGAATGTTAATAATTAATTTTCCTGTTTATTTTTTAAGGTACAACATGCCACTATTAGAATGTGTAGAGATGACTCTAACAGGAAAGAACTTCACAGTGGCAACAACTTTTATGTGCAATGAACATGCAACGACATACAAATGGGTTCTTTAACAAATCAAGCACTTATATTTTACATCTGTTATGCCAAATGGTCAGGGTTCAATTATCAATGAAGGAGAGCCTCTAGTCATTCTTACCGATAGGGAAAGTGGATTAATGCCGGTGATTGATGATGTGTTTAGCAATTCATATCATATGTTATGTGTAAGACACATCGATCAGAATGTGTTGGCTAAGTTGACAGAGATGGTGAACGATAAAGAGGTGGCACAACAGTTCGTGAATGGTTCGTGGAAAAAATTAATTAATGAAATAGATGAGGTGGAATATCAGAAAAAGTTGGAAGTGTTGAAGACTAGGTGGCAAAGCAAGCCTGACTTTCTACATTCCCTGTTCAGCACATGGTTGAATCCATTTGCCCATAAAGTTTGTAGGGTTTGGAACTCTCAAGTGTTGCATTTTGGGGTAGAGACAACGAACCGAACAGAGAGCGAACATTCTATATTGAAACTGTGGCTATCAACGTGTCACGGTGATTTGGACACCGTGTTTCTGAATATCGACTCTCTCATACAAGGTTAAATTGCAGAAATTAAATACACTTCAGAAATTTCTAAACTTAAAGAGAAGTATGGCGCTAAAAGTAATCCCATCATGAAGAATTTAAGTAATAAAATTAGTCATTTGGGTTTAAAGAAGATAATGGATGAGTTAAAGAAAGCACCTCAGATGGTTGAAGAACCGGGAAGTAATTGTCTAGATTATTTAAGGAAGTCGCACGGTCTACCATGTGCATGTGAACTTGTTAATCAGTGCCAATATTTAATTCCAATCCAAGAGGAAGATGTTGACATTTTTTTGGAGAAAACTAGAAATTGGTTCTGATATTCCTGAAGAACACGATAGAGATATGGAATCCAAAATGCGTGATCTTACTTCACTGTTACAAGAAATTAATACTGGTCCAATTTCTAATGTCCGGGAAGTTAGGCGACTCATCAAAGGTGTTATATATCCGGTGTTGCCTGATGATCCTTGTCAGCCGTTGTCAACCTCCCCAGAGACCGCAGTCACGAAAGGACTACAGAAGACAAATTCTACCAAAAGGGATAAGTTTCACTAGGAATATGTCTCCATCGCACATAGGAAGATAGGAAAGTCTAGTGATTCAGGTTCTGGGTCTGGTAGCGGTTCAGGTTCAGGTTCTAATCCTAGTCCTCATGGAAGGGGTAGGCCGCCTCGTAGCGGTAGGGGTAGGGGCAGAGGATGTTGCAGTGGTAGGTCCAGTTTATCATCCGTTGTAAGTCCGGATTCACCATAAGTGCCATTCCCTTTCAACAATGCATTTCCCGGGTTTATGTATCAATTTATACAAAACTGGAAGAATGTGGTTGGAGATGGTAATTGTGGATTTAGGGTTGTATCAAGTTTTTTGTTCGGGTACGAAAATCATTGGGTTGAAATTCGTAGAAGAATGAGCTATGATTTACGGCACCGTATGAACGTATATGAGTAATTGTTCGGCTCAGTTGAACGTGTGACAGAGTTGATAATAAAGACAAATTGGGAAAAGGGTTCGATGCCACCTGAATATTGGATGGACACTTGATCATCTTTATGTCATTGCTAACACATTCAATCTGTGCGTTGTATTTCTTGCACGGTCAGACTCAACTACTGTCTTATCTCTTGTTTCTAATATGGATGGTATTGCTGAAACGATATTCGTCGGACTCATATAGGAATTGCATCATTTTATACAGGTATTTATTATTGATAACTTTTTATTATTATTAGTATTATTACTATTAATTGAATTATTGCAGATTGATATTTTATTAAGTGTATATATATTTATTAGTTTTTTTTTTTGTTATAGTTGGTAGATGGATGCCCTTTGCCCCCATTACAGGTGCAATGGGACTATCATCGAGATATAAGAGTTAGCAGATGGGCGGCCCCATATCGTAATTGGATGGCAGATTAGGTTACGAGATACCGTGAAATGTATCCGCCGCAGAGACATTTTATGTAATAATGTTCCAATTTGTAATTTATAATGTATAATTTTTTTAAAGTGTTAATAATATTTCGTATAATTTGTCATGCGAAGCTTTTTTATTTACATTTTTTGTGTAATTATATTAATATGCAATAATAAATCAGAACATGAGGGAATAAATATAATGAACATCACAAAAACTCAGTAATACATAACGAACAAGAATAAAAAAAAGAAATACACAATATCCGAATACATAACGATTTACTAAAGAGTTATGTAATGCTTCCTTAGTATATCTCGAACCGTACATCTAAACTCATCACCATCAATATCCTGTTTATGACACTCACGTGCAATCAAATCTAAAAGAGCCTTTGGTGGCATGGCGGGAGCTACCGGGACATTATAGCCACTGAGAATAATCTTGGGATTCTGAATCCTCGGGTGAGTGTGGGGGAGGTACCAATCCATATAATCATCAGTGCAAGAACTCGCTGGAATGGCAGGAACACTAGTCCATGACTTTGTCAATAAGTACGAAGGTGCCTCGACAAAAGTATTCCTCAAGACATACATCTTGTTTTTCGGTGGGCGGTGTGCCTCCTGAGGCTGGATAGGGTGGGCGGGAATACACTGCCTAAAACAGAACTATCTCAAAACTCGGTTAGGCATGTACGGCTCCACGCAGTCAAAATATGCAATGAGCCTGTGTCATGTGGAAACCCAACAATCACGAATATCCTGAGTCCCGTACGGTATCCACCGAACCTCATCAGCTGTCATCATATCCAGTCTCAAGCGAATATCCAGCAGTTTATTCTCATTCTTATAACCGATCGTCGGAAACATCTAGATGTAGGGCTTGCATCATTCGGAAGAATGTCTAAACGGGAGTGCAAACATGGGAAAATACAAATATATCCACACCTAAAATATAAAATATAAATTCAATAAAAATATATAAAAAGAAATATAAAATAAATATAAATAAACCCAAAACCTTTAAAATATAAAAATAACATAATTAATGTTACTTTTAAAACACATACCTCTAATAGGGACCAGCACTCCGTAAGCTCCTTATCATCAAGCCTGACCCAAATTCCGGTACAGATATGCAAGACAGACAGCACCCCATGTGAACCTCCCAATAGAACTCACATCCCACAAAAGTGGCCACAGTATCGCAGGTACAATGTTGCCACTCTTATCACTGAAGAGTGAGCTACCCAAAATGTACTGTAGGTAGCATGCAGCTCTGACCTGATGTGACTGTGAAGTCTGTCTACTAGTAGCAACAGCGTGAAGCTCCACTGCATTAAACCCTAAACCCCCAGTGAGAGCTAAACCTAGATCATCCTGAACAACCCGTATAAACTTCTCCCTGGATAATCTGTGATCCACTACCGCACCATAAGCAGGCACCCCAAGAATAAGCTCTACGTCGTGCAGTGTAACGGTCATCTCACCCCACGGCATGTGAAAGCTGTTCGTGTCGGGCTGTCACCTCTCAACAAATACCGACGGCAATGCAGCATTGGTGTGCTGAAACATGCACGATCGTAGGTGCGTCAGACTGAACTCGGAAGCCAAGAACTGAGCCTGCAAATCAATAAGGTCCCAACCAGTGAGAGCCATATAATGAGATCGACACTTCAATAAACCACGATCTTGAAGATAAAACAGATAAATTTGTATAGTTATATAATCATATATTTATGTAATAATTATTTTTTCTATTTATCATAATAAATAATATTTGACAGATTAAAGAACAATAACAATAATAATAACATGTCACTTTAACATAAAGATAAATACTTGTCCACGCCCTATCCGACCCGCCACATGTCCACCGTATGATGGGATGAGCTTCGGGTCAACAGGACCTCCCTCTGCTACGCCTATCTGCTCCCAATCGGAAGCCTTCACTTTCTTCCTCTTCTGTGTCAGTGCCGGAACATCACGAGCCACCTCGGGTCTTTTGTTACGAGATCCTGGAAACTTACTCATCACCGACATAAAGCTGCCGGTCAAACCGTTTCCTTTTTTGTGACAAGGACGCCCGTCCGATCCACTAGTCGGTGCCACATATGCAATATATACGGTCTGCTCCTCATCTCCATCATCATTACCCTCATCCGGATCATCATCAAACACCATCCACCATCATCATCACCACCATCACCATCATCATCACCTCTCTCATCTGCCTCTCCCTGAATATGTAGGGATCAGACTCTTTCTTGCTCCTCTCCAACAACCTTATCACCCTCAAAACCCCTATCTGCAGGCCCCGGTACATAAGGATCAAAAGATGAAATACCATACTCAGCATAAGAATACCCGCGTGTGCTGCATGAAGAATCCTGAGGGGCGGCTCCAAGCATCTGATAGAAAAACTCAACCCCTATCTGCCTCAGCTGACCCCTAAACTCCAATATAGGCTCCTAGGTGGCGGATCTATGCGGTATGCGAGGTCGCACAACAGTAGGAGCATGTAAGTATGGATCATATACTGTGTCTGTGGGGTGTGAAGGTGGATGTGCAGATCCATATGGCTCATAGGACCCAGGTGTGTGAGACAGATGGGGTTGGAAGGGAAGTCGAGATGTAAAAGGTACGGCCGGTGGTTGGGTAGAATACTCGGCTTCACCTGTACCATGATAGAAACCAGGTGCAAGAGGGGTTGGAGTAACAGGGAGGTCAGAAGTACTATGTTGCCCCTCACACCTCTAGACGAAGCTGTGACAGTGCGCCCCTCAACTCGACCTGTCCTGTCCGTGACAGGACCAAGATCAGCATCTCCTCTACGGCCGGTCTATTAGTTATTCAAACTCGTTAATACTTGTTTATCATATATTTCAATATTTACTTTAACATCTATTATTATTTTATTATTTAGAATTATCGGTATCTATTATTTCATTTCTACTATTTCTTTCGTTCAATTATTATTCATCACTAATATTCTTTAGTAATAGTTATCAATTTATAAATTATTCAATCTTAGAATTATATCCTAAAACTAAGCCCAAATATAACAATGATTTCAAATTAAAATACAAATAGTTTAGCAATTACGTAACACATTTTCTTATTAAACACATAATCATAAGCAAACAATTTTAAACTAGTTACATTTACGCTAAATAGACAAAATTAAATAACATTCTCAGAGATGTTTATTATTACTTTATTATTCACTTTATCGATTTTTATCCTATTTCATTTTCGTTATTTTATTCATTTCATAATGTTCACAAATCCATAATCATATTAACAATTAAAAATTATCACATAAAATGTGTTAAACAATTAGTCACACTCATTCTACATATACAAAATAAATTAAATAATCAAATAATCATTTATGAACAAAAAATTAAAACATTTAAATATTTTTAAAAAATTTAAATATTTTAAAGAAATTAAATATTAAAAAAAATTTTGGACACTTTCGCACGTTGCTGGCGAAAGTGTTGGAGTACTTCCGTTCACTGACAGCGAAAGTACTCAGGCACTTTCGCCGGTAACGGACGAAAGTCCATGTTTCGGTCAGAAATTTTTTCTTTTAAAAGAATTCGATTTTTTTAAACAGATATTTCAACGATCTAAAACGGTAAAATTGTAAATAAAAGAGAATAGATTGAAAAACTAACATTTTTTTTTCAATTTGGACGGTCGGATCTTCCAAGATCTGAGATTGAAGTTTGTAGTCCTAGAGAGTGTTTATGTGAAGAGAGAGAAAGTGTTTAGGTGAAAATGAAGTTTTTTGAATTTTTTCGAGTTATCCTTATAGTTTTCCGAGTTGCCTTTATCGGCTCCCACCGAAATTGTAAACCAAGCATGTATCAGATTCTGAAGACGAATTTTTAGTAGAGAAAGGAAATTCGTGTTCTAGAAACACAACATCTCGACAACAAAGAAAATCATGGGAATTTAAGTAAAAAAAATTTCCAACCTTTTTTCCCATAAGAATAACCTAAAAACAATACACCTGCAACCCTCAATACGAAATTTGTCTTCAGGAACCCATTTATCATGTACATAAGTTAAACACCCAAATTTGCGAATGTGAGAGAATAAGAGGGAATTTTGTTAAACAAAACTTCAAAAGGTACTTTCCCTTTTAATACAGTGGAAGGGGTCCGATTTAAAAGGTATCCGGTGGTCAGAATACACTTCGAAAAACGAATAAGTAATTTAGCTTGGAAAAAAGAAAAGCACTTGTCACATTAAGAATATGACGGTGCTTCCGTTTAACTCTACCATTTTGCTGTGACATGTGAACCATGGTAGTTTGATGAAAAATACTATGGTCCAAAAAATAAGGGGTTAAATATGTAAATTCTGTCCTATTGTCCGTACACACAACTTTAACTATTTTATTAAATTGAGTATGAACTATAGCTAAAAATTGTTTTAAAGTTTGTGCAACCTCTTTCTTTTCAACCAAGAGAAAAAATCCAAACATACTGAAATAGTTATCCACCACAGTTAGAAAATATGAGGCAATACAAGTAGAAGGAACCTTATAATGACCTTAGAGGTCACAATGTACCAAATCAAATCGTTCAACAGAAATTACTTAAACTTAATGGAAAAGAGTCTCTTGTTTGCTTAGAAGGAAAACAAATAGTGCATTTACTCCTAGAAGGAGATACCATGAAAGTTTTCAGTAAAAAACTTTAATATTTTGATGTGTTTTATTGAAGCCGTATATGTCAAAATATATACAAGTTGAGTCTTAACAAAAGATCTAGAAATATAACACATACATTATAATTATAGACGAGGAAAAAAATATATAAAAGAGTAACTAAATAATCTAAGATATACTCTAAGTGAAATATATCAAATCCCTAGAATATCTCAATAAGTTTAACTAAAGCTCTTAAGTTCAAATTTTGAGAATGTAGTTATATTTTGTGGGAAAACTTTATTGCTTTTGTAATATTGCCTGATTCGTATGGGGATTTGCTCTTATGTATGCACGAATAAACTCAAGATATCTCATGATCTGATAAAAAAATATCTTATTTTATATATTAACTTATTAATAGTTATATAATCTTTACTAATAATATGACATAAAGTATATTATATGATCACTTTGGAACCCTATAATTAGTTTTAAGACAAATTTGAAGTGTACATTTTCTTGAAAATACTTTGATCCAAACTGGCTCAATTAAGTTGTTTAAGCACTCAATTCAAAACTCTTATACTATAAGTTTTCTTTTTCTTTTCACAAATAATACAGTAAATTAGTTCAAATAATAAATATTAAAATCAACACTGATTCAATCACATCCAAAATTTGTGCTTGTCTACCAATTAAAAATGTTGTATTACATTTTTGACCGATTTGAAACCCTATAAAACGTGTACACAGGACCTTAGGCAAATGGAATCTGAGAGCCTCATGAAAACATATTTTAAAAAAAATCGTTTAATTAATCAACATGTGGTCTGTAATTAGGTATTAAGAAATGTGACTAGTTGAGCTTCAATCGCTGATTATAATTAATGAAATGAAAGAAGACTTTCCGTTTTGTTTAAGCATTGGTGCACTAAATTAATCAATACATGTCCCTTTAAAAAATAAAAAACACTAAGCAGCACTGCAACTAATGCGGTGAGAATATTGGTCAAAGAGAGTCAACCTAGTTATGTTAGTTCACTTAGTTAATTACCTACTTCCTATATATATATATATATATATATATATAAACCGTCAGTACTTTGCTTCCTTCATCATCAGAGGAGAGAAGGTGAGATCACTTTGCTTTGCTTAATTGCTTCATCATCAGAGAGAAGAGAAGATGGCTGCTGTTGCTGCTACAAAGGGCACTACTCTTGCTGCGATGGTGATGAATATTGGTGGAGCTAGGAGGAATAAGTACAGTGGCCGTGGGCGGCGGCCGGGAGGAGCAAGGAGGGGACAGGTGAAGGTTGGCATGGCATTGATTTTGGCGAATACTTTGGCTTCGATCTTCTACCCCATAAGAAGTCATCATTCTGATGGAACTCCAACTGGACTTCCTCAGTTTTAATCAACATTGACACGTTGGAGGAGGAGGAGGAGGAGAGTATATAGTTCAAATATTTTAATCAAATATTAGTAAAGAGTGCTTTTATATCTGAGTTTTTGTTATTATCTTTCTGCAAATCAAACGCACTTTTCTAATTTAGAAAATTTAGAAAATGTATATTTAGATAAATTTTGATTTTAAGAATTTTGTGTCGGAGTGGAGTTTGTAAATGTTGAATTGTTTTTATTGTTAATGATAAAAATGTATCAGTTTATATGTTTTGTCAATTGAGTATTGTATAGTTAATAATTAAGGAACAATTTTCTCTTATTCATCACATATTTGATTCGAAAAGACCTTATCTTACTATAAAAATCTCTCTCTTATTAAAATTCTTTAAAATTTTTCCTTTTCTTGGCCTCAATGAGTAAATGAATCCCTGCCCAAAAAAAAAACAAAAAAACAAAAAACAAAAAAACAAAAAAAAAGTAAACAAACGTAATCTATCTTTTCTCACCTTCACTCTTCCCATCCTCATTATTGGTACATAACTACGACCTACCTCAATTTTCCTGTTATTACTGCTACCGCCAGTATTTTATGTATTTTTTTCAGATTGATGATACTTTCCTCAATTTTGTTAATAGCTGCTTCTTTTCTCATCAAAATTCCACTATCCCAATTCTTTTCACTGAAAAGAAATACAAAAGGAAATCGACAGGGGAGTGAGTGTTATTTTTGAAGCATCAACAGATATGGATTTGATTAGAATGTTGAGCAGAGGAAAAAAAAAACTAAAGACAAAAATTACTGCTTTATCATCAAAATCTAGCCATATTAGATCAATTAGTTTGTCTGACAGATCACATCCCACTACAATTATAATTGAAGAGTTGAAAAAGATGAAGATCTTTGAATCTTTTCATCTACAAATTCTAAAGGCAAAGAAAATTGCAATGGATTATCAAGATTGGGGGAGTTAAAACATCAAATGAGAAATGGGGTGATGAATTTCTTGATAAATCTTTGAGGGTTCTTGATATTTGTTGGATTACAAAGGAAATTGTTTTACAATCATAGGAAAACGACAGAGATTTTCAGTCTTGTTTAAGGAAAGGAGTAGGGGATTTAACAATTGAAATTTTAGTATCACAAGAAAAAATACATCTTTTTGAAAGAAAATGGAGAAAGATTCCAAGAAATCAATTCGAATCCTACATTAAATTAATAGGAAATTTTGGAGATGTATCAACATATTTTTGCAATTTTCAAGTTTTAAGAGAGTGAATTGGGTTTGCACTCGACAGGGAGAACATAGAATTGGGAAAGAAGAACATTATAAAGTAATAAAAAAATGACTTTTAATGTTCTATTATTTTCCATAAAAAATGTTAATGAATAAGAGGGCATTATTGGACTTTCACAATTAATTCTAGGGGCAAATTAGTCATTTAAAAACTTTTGTGAAATTATATGTTTGGAAATGTGAAATTGACCCTCAATTGTTAACGACAAAAGAAATGGTAATTAATTAACAAAACTTCAAACTACAGGGTACCTTATTGGAATTAACCATTGTCTGCAAGAAGGAAGAGGAAGTTATGAATCTAAATATTGAGATTTGAGATGATATACAATCTTAGTTAAATCTAATTTTTTACTCATTTTTTTTATTTGTCATATTTTAGACATCACATTTTAAAAAAAATATAGAATTTAAATGTTTTTTCTTGCGTAGACTATAATGTCCTCCAAACTTTTTCTCCTCATTATTATTTCTACAAGCTCCATATTAGAAGAATAAAAAATTGTTCAAATGGGTTATTAATGAGATGGTATAATAAGAAAAGTTTATTAAATATTATCTTGTAATCACAATGATTCCAATATGACAAGTAAAAAAATTCAAAATTTAGTAGAATATGACAAGTATAAAAAGGATCTGAGTAATAATTTTTTATCGAATATTCTTTATCTTTTGTGATTGACGTAACTATTTATTCAAACAATTGTTGATCGCTATCAATATATAGTTTATTTATTTATTTTTTTAGGGTATCAATATCCATATATATATATATATATATTAAAACAAAGATATACTAAAATTGAGGAGATTGAATAAGATGAATAACGCATAAGAAGTATTTTAGTTTTTCTATAGTTATTTTAGATTTCAATTTTAGTTATTTATTTTGTCTTAGTTTTTTATTTAGTTATTTATTTTAATTTTTAGTTATTCTTTGACTTCTTTTTGTATTAACCATTTCATCATTCTTCCTTGGATTCTAATAAAACAAGTGTTTCAAAGTACTTATGTTGTGATGACATAAGTTTCTTATTTTTCAACAATCTTCTCATCAACTTCCTTAACAAGATTACAAACATCTATATTGCCTGGCACTGTGTTGCTCGAAAATAAAATAAATTAGAGTGATTCATTATTCAACCATCATCCTAACATGGAAAGAGTTTATATTATTTTGGAAATCTATAGGCGATCTGATCTTTGAATCTTAAGAATGTAATATACTATTTTAATTTAGAAACAGAGATAAAACTAACGTGAACAGAAAAGCTGCATGCAACACAAGAAACTGTATTATACAAGTCTCAATCATAGACCTTCCTAAGAATTGCATAAAATTTACAGACATTGAGAAAAACCAATATGCTTCTTTTGCGCATTAATCAACTTAAAACCATGACACTAGAATCATATTCAGTTAACAAAACATAACAACAATCATAAAAAATTGAAAAGAAACAAGTTTCTTGAAAAATCTAACCAGAAGGAAAACAAACAATCAATGCTGAAAAACAAGAGCCTAAACAAAGTAAATGATTCTTAAGTCGTCAATTTTTTCTGAAGAAGATATCCCCTCGCAACTCAAAAAATCAAAAAAGGAATATTTTCTAAGCCAACTATTCTTTCTTTAAATAATTAATCATTTTAAAAATTAGTGACCTAATTAAATTTTATTACACTAAAACAAAAGTTACATGAGTAAGTTAAAGGGTTGCTAGGCTTTTTAATCTTTACCCGTATAAAATTCATAGCTAGAACACCAAAAAACCCGGGTTTTAATTTAAATATACTTCTAATAAACTAATAATGATCTTCAAGATTTAATTTTCAAATATATTTTAATAAAATTACTTATGTTTATTCAATATATAACTAGAGTTTTATTTTGTGAATATGTCTATTATATAAATAAAATATATATCTTATCTAATAAAATAATCCAAAATAAAACAAAAAACTCAAAATGACTTTTGATTTTATAAACACACAACGAATAATGAGGAAATTTATCAAATATTATTGCAAAATGGCACTAGCAAATATATCAAATAGTGATCAAATTTCTCAAACAATATAAAAAATGGAGGCGGCTCTTACTATAAATGCCAGCATTTTAAATCAAATATATCAAATAATCCTATATATCAAATATCTTAGCCCATACTTATCAAATAAACTAATAATTATCTTCAAGTTTTACTTGTTAGATATATTTTACTAAAATTACTGATGTTTATTCAATATATAACTAGAATTTTGCTTTGTGAATATTTCTATTATATAAATAATATATATCCTAACATCTACTTATCTAATAAAATAACCCAAAATAAAACAAAAACTCAAAATGACTGCTCATTTTATAAACACACCAGTTTTAGTATTTAAAAATATCTCTAAGTCATCAAATGTATATCCTAACTCCTACTTATTTCCATAGAAAGACGTCTCAGCGATAGAAATTGATAGAAAATGGAATTAAGATAATAGATCCAGATGTAATTGAAAATGCTATTCTCTGCTATTTTAAGTCCGTTTACTCATCTAACAATTCTTCCCATTTTTTGAGAAGTAGGAGTGATTAATAAAACTCTATCCCATGAAGAAATCCTATCTCTAAGTCAGACATTTACTCGGAAAGAGGTGGTTGAAACTTTGAAACAGATGAAGGACAGGAAAGCTCCGGGGCTGGATGGACTTCAAGCATGTTTTCTCTATAAATACTGGGGTCTTTTGGGTGATAAGGTAACTAATGGTTCTTGGGGTTTTAAATCACGGTGATGATATTAGTTCAATAAACGACACAAATATCTCCCATATTCCTAAAATTAAGAACCCAGCTTTTGTTAAGGATTATATACCCATTGGCCTTTGCAATGTTATTTATAAGTTGATATCTAAATCTATTGTTAATAGGCTGAAACCTTATGTGCCCTCAACTATTCACGACAGTCAAAGTGCTTTTGTTGAAATACGTCTCATCACTAATTATATGATTGTTGCTTTTGAAGCCTTTCACTCTATGAATATTGGAAAAATTAATGGGTCTAATCACTTTGCTCTAAAATTAAATCTCAGTAAAGCTTTTGATAGGGTTGAATGGAATTACCTGGAATCCATCATGTTAGCTATGTTGTTCCTTTCTTCCCTTGTTTCCTAAATTGTAAGGTGCGTTCGTTCTCTCCTTTTCTATTCTTATTAATGGTACCCCATCCCCTCCCTTTACCCCTACTCGGAGTATCCGGCAAGGTGATCCCCTATCTCCTTATTTATTTATTATTTGCACTGGGAGTCTTTCTTCCACGATTCGTTATGCTGAAATGCAAGCTTTGTTTTTAGGATTACGTTTCTATCATCGTTGTCCCTCTATCTCAATCTTTTCTTTGCTGATGATAGTATACTATTTTGTAAAGTCAATATTGATCATGCAATAGCTATTCACAAGGTGCTACAAGACTTTGCTGCCATTTCAGGTCAAGAGGTAAACTTTCAAAAATCTTAATTATTTTTTGATAAGCTTGTTCCGATGTCTTTGTAGGATTCCATCATTGCAACTTTTGATATCCCAAAAAGAGACAATGTAGGCTCCTACCTTAGCTTGCCTTATCTTATTGGTAGATCAAAAAAGGCGATTTTTCAATTCATTAAAGATAGGGTCTGGAAAAAATTAAATGGTTGGAAAGTGAAAGTGCTTTCCCAGGCCAGTAAGGTAGTTCTTATTAAAAATGTTGTTCAAGCTATTCCCAACTTTGCCATGTTCTGTTTCCTTTTGCCTGCTTATATTATCAGAGCTCTTAATTTCATAGTTTTACAATTCTTTTGGGGTAGTTCTGAAGGGAACAAAAAACTATGTTGGAAGTCCTGGAAGGATATTTGTAAACCTAAAACTAAGGGTGGGATGGTCTTTCATGGTTTTGAATGTTTTAATTATGCTCTGCTCGCCAAACAATGTTGGCGTATCATGATATCTCCATCATCTTTGATGACACAATGTCTCCAGGTAAAATATTATCCTTATGGTAATTTCCTGGCTTTTTCTCTTGGAGGTAGGCTATCTTACCTCTAGTGTAGTCTACTAGATGGCCGTAATCTTCTATTTCTCGGTTTGAGATGCCGAATTAGCAATGGTCTCTTCATTAATATCTGGCCTGATAAGTGGATCCCCTCCCTGAATGGGTTTTCCTTACTCTTCCATCCTTTAAAAAGAAGGGGAGAGAAAGGTGGCTGGTCTTATTTATTTAAATTAGGGCTGTTGGCTAGAAGATACTATTCAGTCTATTTTTTTGCCTCACGAGACTGATGCTATTCTCCAAATCCCTCTCAATCTTGCTTGGCTTGATGATAAGTTGATCTAGAACTACTCTGCTAATGGTATTTATACATTCAAATCTGGGTATAAAGTGGGGATGGATTTCACAGACAACAGCTCTTTAACAGCTGGCCCCTCTAGCTTGAATCATGATTCCAAGTCATGGAACTATATTCATAGACTTCCTGTCCAACCTAAACTCAGAATATTCCTATGGAAGGCTGTGTTAAATATTCTTCCAACAGGGAAAAATCTCCAGAAACGAGGATTGATTGAAGGAACTAACTGTTCACATTATGGATACTTGGCAGAAGATGATAGGCATGCACTTTTTTATTGTCGTTTTGCAAAACAAGTCTCGACACACATTCCTAATGGAGCAAAAATAGACTAGATTTGCTAGTCCTAGCTTCAAGGATCTCATGCATTTTTTTTCTACTCAGTTTGAGCTACAAGAAGTTGCGATGTTTACTACTTGTATTTGGCTCATTTGGTTTGTAAGGAATCAGAAACTTCATGAGGGTATTAACACTGAAGCTAGCTTCGTTGCTGTTAGAACCATGAAATTTTCAGAAGAGCAAATAAGGGTGAACCAAGCTTTACATCTATTTCTATACTTCTCCCTCTAATGTACATGGAAGCCTCCTTCTCTCGGGATCTTCAAGATTAATACAGATATGGCTTACTCAGAAAACAAAATTAGCTTTGGTATTCTTGTGCGTAATCACCTGGGTATTTCCCTTTTAGGAAGGACTATACTTTGTATGGGATTTTTTAAAGTGGATTATGGGTAACTTTTGGCTATTATCGAAGGTTATTATACATGCCTTTCCTTGGGCGAATCAGTTGATTATTGAAAGTGATTTCCTTCAAGTAGTTAACAACATTCTTTCTACTAGTGAAGATTTCTTGGAGCTCGCATATTTATCTTTCGCTTTTTGAAATAGCATAGATGTGTCTTCTATTACCTTTTCTCATGTGTATAATATATAACCCCCTTTTTCTGCAAAAAAAAAAAAAAAATCCTAATTATGAAATAAAGTAACAATAATCTTCGAGATTTAATTTTCTAAATATATTATAATAAAATATTGGTTATGTTTATTCAAAATCACCAGTTTTAGGGTTTAAAACTATCTCTAATTCATCAAATTTATATCCTAACACTACGAATAAAGTAAACTAAAATAATATTCAAGATTAATTTTTCATATACTATAATAAAATATTGTTGTTGTTCATTCAATATATAGTTGGATTTTGCTTTATGAATATCTCTATTATACATATGTATATATCCTAGCCTATACATATCTAATAAAATAATAATTATTTTAAATATTGAGTTTTTCAGATTTATCATGTTACACACATGGCACTTTTACAAATATAAATAAGTATAATTAGCATAAAACTTTATCACTCACAAACTCTTAGTATTTCACCAATTAAAATAAAGTCACGGTTTTTTCAAAACAAAGGCACCTTTCTATTACACCAAAGGCAAACTTAATTAATTTGGAATTTACGAAGAAAAATTTCTGCATTTCAAGAGGTAAAGTCTATATTTGTTTATTTAATAACTATATTTTATTCAAATGTTTATAGAATCTCATGTTCTTCTAATATTTACTTCCAAAATTGATGGTTTTACTATAAATTTAACATTGTACAATTTTATTAACTATTCCTTAACATTTATGTATTTGGTTTAGGAGATTACGACAAGAGAAGAATTTTCAGTCAATTATGTTCAATTATTTCATAAAGTTTAGCAAATTTATGAAATACCAAATCCAACAAAGAACTATTTTAGAAATCCCTATGGATTTACACGTGTTATTGTAATTTTTCAAAATTCAATAACACTATAATATGAAGAAAATTTGGAGTCATTTTTGTCAAAAAACTGAAGATGCGTAACAAAATGCAGCCAGAAAAGCTATTAAAGTTTTACAACAATTGTTCAATTTTGAAATTCTTGATTTTAATTTGGAACAAAAGCAATTATATGAGAATTAGTGCAATACCATGGCAAATAGGATTTCAATGCTTGACCAAGAAATTTGGGATTTACAAGAAGAACTTCAAACAAATAATTGTTTAACTAAACGATGAAGCATCCTCCATGATTGAAGATGATTTAGATGTAGGCAATGAAAGCAAGCATGATAATTCTTTTGTAAATAGAAGACAAGAAAGTGATCCTAAGATCCCACTGATTATCATAATTTTAGTGACGATTAGGATTATATTACTTTTAGATTAGTTTTTTAATAAAGTATTTTAATTTTATAGATATAATGATTATTATTGTGATCTTCAATTTATTAAATTAAAGTGTGTTCTATGTTTCTTTTAATGTTTTAATGAAGTTGTGTTTTATATTCAATAAAAACAATAATAAATTATTAAAATATACTTGCATAATCATAACAACCATACATATGAAATATTTCAATAAAACCCATTAATCTTTTCTAAATTTTTTGATCAATGTGTTTATTACTACTAATGTATTTTGAATTTATTATTTTTTTGCAGCATTTTAGTTTATCTTTCATCTCAATTCTACATATGTACGATTTCTTCTTTAAGGTAACAGTAAATGTCTTTTTTAGTCTAATTTTAAGCTAAGTTGCTTTTTTATTTTTTATTTTTTTGAAACAATAGTAACTTAATTTTATGTGCTTAGATTGACTAATTGGTACATCTTTCTTTCTTGTAAACTTAAATGAGAATTTATGTACAAATTTGTAAACGCAACTACTGCAAATCAAAATAATGAAGGATATTAAACTAACAATAAAATAACTTATTTAAATTTCGCATTAATTATTTCCATTGAAAAATATATTGAAAATCTATTAAGTGTCTAATTTGGAGACACATAAAATCAAGTATGTAATTTGGGACTATAGTGTATAAAAACAAAATTTGGAGATTAAACCCTAAAACCTAAACCCTAAGAAGAACACTGATGGAACTAATGAGAACAAAAGAGACAATTAACAGTAATTTAAATAAACAAAATAGTAGAAAATAACACTACAAAAATGATAAAAATGTAACTCGTGTGTGCATAGTGTGTGAATATTACAAAACATTACAATAGTCTCAGCAACATATAGCAATTTGTACCCAATAGAGTACCCAACATCAGATGAAAATATAAAAAGAAGTGGGAAAAAGAAAGATACAAAAATGATAAAAACGTAGCCCATATGTGCATAGTGTGTGAAAATTACAAAAAACTACAGTAGACTCTTCAACATACAACAATTGGTACCAAACAATGTACCCTACATCAGATGAAAATATAAGAAAGATACAAAAACACAAAGTAATGTAGCCTGTGTTAAATGTGTGAAACCAAAAAAAATATGTACTATCTGGTCGAGTGTTTCCCTGCCCATTTGCATACTTTTCCGCCATCTGAATTGCAAGAAAATCCTCTCTAAATTAGAAAACAATATCTTAAAAATTAAATGTAAAATAAACTCAGACAAATATTTGTTGCATATATCTGTCCAAACTACATAAAAATTAAAATTGTTCTTCTTACAAAAATATCATGCTAATTAAACTAACAACCAAATAAATACTAGGGTTATAATTTCATGTAAAGTTCAAAAAGTAGTCAAACAATAATAAAGACAAAATATGCATATAAGGGCAGGTTGTACCTAAAAATAAAAGAGAAAAATACGTATCTACAGACAAAGGTATGACCTATATACCGCAGGAATAGAAACGATAAATAATTAATTTGGTTTTAAAAACAATGAAAGTGACAGAACTATAAGTGCTATTCTAGAATGAGTTCCTTCAGCTGAGATCAAAGATCCTACAAATACGGAGCCATATGGTTCCTACCAGACTGCCATGGGAGATAGGTACTTCAGGCACAAATTGCAAAATAAAAAGTTCTACCCCTAATAAGTAGGAGCAGGCAATGCCTCAGCTCTTGCACTTAGTAGAATACTAAACTTTAATATGTACAATCTACGTTTGAGACTACTTCTGATCGGTTACTAATTCTGAAATATCAATCACAACATATAATTCATTCTCACACCTTGGTTTCTTAAAATCTTATCCACTACGATATAATCTATTCTAAGCCTTACTCCAGTTTTCCTTCAGCTACCTTTACACATGTTCACATAGCGTTATCCTTCGAGTATCCAGATAGAATAATTGCAGCTTGCATCATCCTTATCTTAGTTCCCAGCTATTTCTCATTCCTACGGTAATAGTACAAGAAGGGATCCAAATGATTATAGTTCCTGAAGTGCCACTTTGCTACTTATCACACTTAAGATATTTATGATACTTGCTTAGACTTTGAAGGGTTCTCCCAAACATATGCAAGGTAGTCTGATACTGAGTTTTCATATTAGCAAGCTACATTCTTCCATATAATTAAATGTTACAAGAAACAAAGCTATGCATGATGTATAATATATGTCAAAAGGGCACATTGTGCTTATGCTCTCTGAAGATCAATTACATACACACCATATCTTCAGAAAAGAAAAATCACCTAGGTCAAAGACAACTTTCTCAAACAAGAGACGATGCCATCAAGTTTTGAGGTTTGGCTAGTATTCGGAGCGGATAACCCCTTGTTCGTACTCTCCCATCTCCTGGGGAAAAAAATAGGGCTAAGATGGGCTGGTTAGGCGGACCATGATGAAAGGTAATAAAGCACATAAGAAACAGAACATCAAATTATATAAAATAATATGTATGGAAGAGCTTAGTAAAATTTAAAAACTTTCTAAATGGAATGGAGATATTCATCATTGACTGTTTTATCAAAAGTACACAAATGTGCTATTGTGAATATCCTTTGAGGACTACTGTCCCTTAAGAAATAAGAGAAAGGTTTTTCAATACACTTAATGTGTAATAAATAAAAAGACCTTACATAAAGAGCAATAAGTTTCTCTTAATATCTCACACTTCGTTTTGGTCTATGTATGTTACATTCCTTCAAACACTGTATAAATGACCGCAATGACCATGACTACATATGTTGCTACTTCTGAGATCTTTCTGAATTGTGCAAATTTCTCTAAGATGCAAGACCTATGATATCATAATGATGATGGAAATGGAGATGCACATAAATATACATACAACACCAACTAATCACACTAATTGGAAGTAGTTGTTTAAGAAGAAAGTTGTGCAATAACAGAAAAAAAACAGGCAACTTCATCTCAAATTACTGATTCTGCTTCTAGAGAAACGGGAATGCATGATGAAGTTTTTAACCAAAACTTTGTTAAGAACGACAAAACTCATTAATAGCATTGAAAGATATAATTAGTTTTACACATGACATCCACATTCATATTCAGGCGACTGAAGTAGTAAAGGTCAATAACAAACAACAATAAGCACAAAGATTCTTAACTTACCCAAACAAATATGACCATTGCTAAATATGAGGATGCAATGGAGCCGGATTTCGAAATATCACCTGCAGCAATTTTGACACACACTCTGAGTTGTTGAAACTATTCCTCTTATAATCATGACATGTAATTCAAGAACTATCCAAAAGCAAGTAAAACACAATCAACCTGTGGCGCTTCCATAGGATAATGCTCAGGAAAGTCTACTTGAATCTGAAATGTTTTGTTAGCATACAAAGTCATCGAAAATCCATGGACCTCAATTACCCACCTTTTGATCAAATTAATCCACAAACATCAACAAATTACACACTACAGATTCAAGAAAGTATCAACTTTTGTACAAGGAAAAAAGAACTAACATTGAAAAAAGTATTATTAAAGAAGAAAATATCAAATAAAGCAAAAACACAGCCTAGGGCGTAAGACTAAAGATACCTCTGAAGGAGAAGAAGAACAAATATACAATCTTGAGCCCCGAGATTTTATCTGTTTTTTTAGCTACCAAATAATCAAAAACTTAATAAAAGAATGAAAGAAAATAGAACCAATCTAAGGTTCAAAATCAAATTAGATATTAATTAAAAAAAACCCTTTTCTAAACTCAATAGATTAATTTCTTCTTTTCCATAATCAGAATCTCAGCTTTGAAATCAAAAGATCTAAGAAAACAGAAGATTCATTCAGATACAATACCTGAATCAGTGGTTGTTTCTTCAGGAACCTCTTCATTCTCTTTGATTGTCAAACCCCTGAAATCTCTCTCCATTTCAACAAATTTTTCAACTAAAATCACCGAATAACTTTTTATTGACTCGAAAATAAACTTTTCTTATTAAATGTGAACCACCCCAGAATTCCTCCTAACATTTTGATTTATTACGAGAACAAAAATAATATCAATCATTGCCTAAAATAAAGAGAAGAATTGCATTAGAGTGAAGATTGATATATAATATATTGACCCAACAAGTAGTTTTATTTACTTCAATTTTAGTTCATGAGAGACGTAGAACCAATAGAGAAAGACTAGTGAGAATGAATGAAGGATGCAAAGTCGACGCATTAAGATAGCTAATGTCATGAAATTTTACACACAAAGAAACTTGAACACATGGAAATTCTTCGTAGAATACCTAATTCAGAGTTTTCCCTTTTGCAATTAATTGTTAAAATGTTGAAGAACAACCGATTTAGTAGATCCACAAATCACAAAAAATAAAAATAAAAACAAAAGCACGATTAATCAACCATTCAAAATCCCAGCAACAATAGTCAAAATTCAAAACAAACCAAATGAATCAGCAATCCACAAATTAATCAAAACAACATGAACCCTAAACTACTAAAATTGGAAAAGGAAAAACACAGAAGGAGAAAAATGCCGAAGAAACAAAGAGAAGAAAAATGAAACTGAAATACATATCTATAGAGATGGCCTATTACGATGTTATATAGAGATCAATAGGAACTCCATTGAAAATCACGTACAATTTCAAGCAAAATCTGCAGAAATCAAAGAATATCCCGTAACTACTTCGGATTGAACTGAAAATCGTTAGCTGAAATAAAATGCACAGATCTTCAATGCAATTAGAACTGAAATTCTATTCAAAGATTCAACTGAACAAGTTTGGGGACTGTTGATTGAGTCTAATTGGGGACATTTTCGATGAGGTGCGGTGGCGATGAGCTGAGCAAGAATGGCAGAGAGAGAGAGAGAGAGAGAGAGAGAGAGAGAGAGAGAGAGAGAGAGAGAGAGAGCTACGACTATAGATTTGGGGACAAGATTGGAGGAAAGTGAAGAACATTTGTGAGTAAGGAGGAAATTGAAGAAGCAGTTGTGAGTGAGGTGCCGCCAATGGGCTGAGCTAGGAGTAGCACTGTCAAAACGGGCTCAAGCCCGCGGGCTGGCCCAGACCGCCCGTGATATGGACGGATATGGGTTCCTATAATTTTGGCCTGCAAAAAACGAGCTCGGACCGTTTTTTATGCGGGTTTTTACGGGCCGATCCAGTCTGGTTCGCGGGCTGGCCCGTTTGTGAGGCACTATTTTATCTATTATTATATGAATTATTTTAGGACCTAATTTAAGTTATTTATTTTCTTAGGGACTTAAATGAAAATAATTTATTTACTAAACCCTACTGCTGTCTGAAGAAGACAGCCTTCCTTCCTCCCCTCCTCTCCCCTCTCTCATTCTCAGTCTCCCGCAGCTCTCGGCTCTCTCTGTTTCTCATTCTTCTGCCTCCCGCAGCTCTCACCTCTCGCCGCAGCTCTCGCCGCCGCCTCCCGCAGCTCTCACCTCTAACCTTACAGAGGTATCATTCTATCCCCTGCTCTGCCTCCTTCTCTTTCAATCACCACAACCAATACATCAATGATTTTCATATTGCAAGTTTTTCATACTGCCTTATCTATTATGTAATTTTTTTGTTGGGAAAAAGTTTTGAATTGCAGCCAATGAATGATGTCTATCATTTCTTGATGGGAAGAGGCCACAAAATGTGAAATTGTATCTTATCAAAGATCATCCCTCCCCCTTTCCCCTTCCCATAAATATGTTATTTTTTTCAACAAAATGAATGGAAAGAAAGGAAGAAAGAGAGAAATTTTATTTTTATGGAAAATTTTCACTGTTGTACTTGTATGTATATCTTCCCTTTCAAAAAAAAAAAACTAGACATTCAGACCATAGCCGCTTTGAATTTTGACAACAATTACTTAAAAGCATTGCATTTTCCCCCAGAAATGGAAACCTAATATTCTGAATCTCATCATCTAATCCTATCCTATCAAGACTGTCCACAATCTCTACCAAAATTTGGGCAAGAACCCAATAATCCATTACAGACACACATATTCCATTCATTTATTGGAATTGGCTTTAACACATACATAAGCCTGCATATGAATGGAGATTTACTTGGAGGAACCACATTATGAATGGAGTCATTTTTGCAAGATTAGACGTTTTGACATTTTGGAAAGATAATGCATATAGGTTTCCTGAATTGGCTTTAATGGCTTCTGATATTTTGAGCATTCCAATTACTACCGTGGCTTTAGAATCTGCATTCAGTATTGGTGCTCGAGTTCTTAACAAGTATAGGAGTTGTCTTCTTCCCCGACATGTACAAGGTTTAATATGTGCACGTAACTGGTTCCATGGTTTCATTCCTCCTGAGACTGAGAGTAAGTAAAAATTTTCTTCATTTATATTTAATTTATAATTATTATTTACTAATATTTTATTTACTTTGTATTTTTACAGGTAATGATGAAGAAACAATTGAATCGATGTTAAATGAATCATTGTCCTCTAAAGTGGATTCAAATTTGTTGAATGTTTCTGAAGATGAAGATGATGAAGATGATGTTGAAGAATAAATACTATGAAATGTTTATTCTTGTATGATTGTTGGGTAATTATTATGTACTTATTCTTGTTGGAGATTGTTTGTTGTTATCTTGTTTATTTTGGTTTTTGTTTTGGGAATTATTTGGTACAAATTATTTCGGTTTATGTGTTGGGAATTACTTGTTATCTTGTTTATTTCTAATATTATTATGTATGTTTATAAGTTTATAGTTTATTTAGGTTTGTAATATTTGAATTTTAGACCAATATTTAAGTTTTTTTGGTATTTAGGTGTTTCAATATAAATATACTATAATTAGGGGACTAAATTTGAAGAATATCTTTGTTTTTTTGGCCAAGCCCGTGGGCTGGCCCGTTTACCCGCGGGCTTGGTGCGGACGGATATGGGTTCCTATAATTTTGGCCCGCCAAAAACGAGCCCGGACCGGACCGGACCGTTTAGGTGCGGGTTTGATGCGGTCCGGTCCGGTCCGGTCCGGTTCAGCCCGTTTGACAGTGCTAGCTAGGAGGTTGAGGTCAAGATTGAGAGAGAAAGCTAGGGCCATGGAGTTTAATTTGAGGATAAGACTGGAGGAAAATGAAGAAGCAGTCGTGAGTGAGGAGAGAGAAACGGTCATTTCAGAATTTTTAGTTTAGGTTTAAAAAAAATTTAAAAAACACACAAGTAGAAACTTTAGGGTACATTTGGATACTTTCTCCATCTAATATTTTTTAACTTAAGTAGAAATTTCATTTGGGCATCTATTTTTTGGAAAAAAACTTCCATTTGACCTTATTTATTTATTAAATTATGGAGAAGTTAATGGCAATGTCAATTTTTATTGGTAGAAAATTATTGAAAATTGAAATCAAATTAAATAAAAACATTAAGAATAGATTGTCTCCAATTTCCTTACTTCAAATTTTAAATGACTTTCTTCTCAAGTGAAGAAATTTTTAGTTTGAGAGTTTATCCAAATATACCATTAGATTTTAGGGTTTAAAAAAATAAACAAGAACCTAGCTTTAGTGGTTCGTGGTGAAACCGGTCGAGTTTGACTGAGTCTGTGCGGTTTAGTGCTACATCAATTTTCATTATAAATCAAACTGGACAAGTGACGGTTCCCAGTTGAATCAGTCGAACCCGCCTGTTCGGTCCGATTTTTCAACATTGATTTGGACTCACCTCCTTATTCAAACTTTGTACTTTATTTCCATATCATATTAAAATTCCTTTTCAATTATTTAATTTATTATGTTTTTATTTACTTTGCTTTAGAGATTGGTGCAACATGTGGATTACGACTAAGATAAGAAAGAGTGTTGCTTTACTATGTACCATTCCAGTAATTGATAAAGCATTCACATTTTTAATTTGTTTGGTTAAATTTGCTTTAAAGTATTATAATGTTTTATTTGAATATTTGTTTTAATAAATTGTTAGAATATACATATTATTTAAAATATTTTTTTGTATCTATAGATGGATCGTGTAGAGCGTGATAGACGTGCCAGACATGCTAGAAAATTGAGAAAGTCTATCGTCAAAGAAAGAAGGAATAAGAGGAGATCAAGGACAACTCAAATTAATTTTTCAATGGCTGAAACTTATGGTGTGTCACACCATTTCAGTGTTATTTCATGTAATCAACATCTTATAACATCATTAGTCAATCAAAACCTTCCATCCCAATCCTCAACTCAACAAAGTAACTTCATTTGAACAAAATCAGTACAAGAGAACATTATAGTTGAAGATACCATGAATATAGATACTAATTCAGCTTGTCATAGTGAAGAGATAAACTTCTTTAACATAAAATAAAACTAATATCTTGAAGTTGTTTAAAATTTAAAATATGAATAACTAATAATTTATTTCCTTTATAGATTGCCTCAATGGAAGACGTGTCAACGATGAGCCTATGTAAAATACTCATCCACGTACATAAAAATATTTTAATTAAAATTTATATAAGCATAAGTATGTATCAATAGATTTAGTAAGAAATTATATTTGTGTTCAATTATTAGGCAAATTTATGGAATCATGGGATTTCGGTTATCCTAATTCTATTTGTTCCAAGTGTGGAGCGATTATGTGGTATGAAGAAATAAATAGCAAAACAACATGTCTTGATCTCCAAAATTTACTATATGTTGTTATGATGGTCAAGTTAAACTTCCACCACTAAAAGATACTCTTGAGTGTTTGCCAAGTTGTTAGATTATGAAGGTGATAGAAGGTCAAAAAAAATCAAGGAAAATATTAGGCTTATACTTCAACTTTTACCTTTTCATCTATGGGAGGCTCAATTGATAAAAATATTAATAGAGATAGTGGACCGTATATTTTTCGGTTGAATGGACAAAATCATCACAAAATTGGTTCTTTACTATCTCTTAGTGGTCAGTGATTGTAGTTTATGCAATTAAATATATATCTGATACTTCTAATGAGGTTAGTAATAGAATGAATGCTTTTTGTAGAGAAAACGTAGTTAGAAGCATAGATAGTTCAAGAATTGAAAGAGATGCTCGTTGAGTATAATCCACTTGCAAAGGTATTGAGAATAGCAAGGGATAGGTTTGAAGCTTCTGATTATGTTTATGCACAGTGAAGATTAATTGACAATAGGGATAAAAATGGAAGACAACATAATTTGCTAACAACTTCTGAAATTGCTGCCCTTATAGTTGGTGATGAAGAAAGTACTTGCGGAAATCAAGATGTCATAATTAAAGAGAAAGAAGGTGTTTTGAAAAGAATCACAGAATTGCATCCAAGCTTTATGGCTATGCAGTATCCTATTTTATTTCCTTATGCTGAAGATGGAATTCATGTTGATATTCCAAAGGACATTGGAAGCAGTAATGCAAGCATAGTAGAAATCAATAAGTATGAGGCAATATTATGCATATAGGATTCAGAATAGATCAAATGAGGGTACAACTCTACTTCGTGGTGGTAGACTTTTCCAGCAATTTGTTGTTGATGCATTCACTTCTGTTGAAGAGTCAAAATTATAATGGGTTTGTCTTAACCAAAAAACGCTGAGGGGTGAATTTTATAAGGGTTTGTGAGATACTGTAGTTAAAGATGACATAACACTAGCTTCGACCGGTCGATGTTTTGTTTTACCATTTTCGTAGACAGATGGACTAGATATATGGTGCAAAATTATCAAGATGCAATGGGTCTTTGTAGATATTACGATTGTACAAATACTTTCTTAACATTTACGTGTAATTCGAAGAGATTAAGAAGCTTTTAGAATTTATACTTGGACAGAAACCTGAAGATGGACCGGATATTATTGCACGTGTGTTCAAAATAAAGTTGGACGAGTTGATGAAAGACTTGCGGAAAAATAATCATTTTGGCAGAGTTATGGTAGGTACTCATGGTTAAATATTATACATCATTAAATTTAGATTAATTAAGCTAATATTGTATGCTTATTGTATTTTTTGTTTTTATAGCAATATATACAATTGAATTTCAAAAGAGAGGATTGCCGCATGCGCATATATTGTTATTTTTGCACCCTAATGATAAGTATACAACAGAATCTGATATAGATAGAGTAATTTCAATCGAGTTGCCTGATGAGAACACTGACCCTGTTGCATTCAATTCAGTAGTACAGTTTATGATACATGGTCCATGTGGTTGTGCGAATAAAAAGTCTCTCTGCATGACTGATTGTAGATGTTCTAAGAAGTATCAGAAAGATTTTAGTGGACAGACTACTGTTTTAGAAGATGGACATCCTATTTACAGAAAGAGAAACAATAAGAGAACTACTCTAAAAGATGGGGTGACAATTGATAATAGATTGATTATACCCTATAATGTTGACTTAGTTGATGAAGTGGATGAAATTAAAAGGTTTTTAGATTGTCGTTACGTATCTGATTCTAAAGCTTGTGGAGATTGTTAGAATTTGAGATCCACTATAGACATCCTTTTGTTGAGAGATTGACTTTCCACCTACCCGATAAACCGACAGTGATTTTTTATGACGATGACAATTTACATGATGTGATGAAGTGAGAGAATATTCATCATACAATGTTTGCTCAATAAATACATGCTAATAAGAATAATACGTACGTCAAATCGCTTACTTATGTGGATTTTCCTACTGGATTTGTTTGGTATAAAAAAGAAAAGATTTGGTCTCAGAGAAAATTTGGAAAGTCTATTGGTAGAATTTACTATGTACATCCATCGGCAAGGAAAAAATTTTATTTATGTATGTTGTTAAACATAGTAAAATGATCTAAAAGCTTTGAAGATATCAGAATTATCAATGGTATGGTTTATGCAACACTCAAGGAAGTATGTCATGCTCTAGGTTTGTTGGACGGTGATGAAGTGTGTTATCAGGCACCAAGAGAAGCATCCCAACGGCAAACTGGAGAAAAATGCAAGAGTTGTTTGTCACAATTTTACTATTTTGCAAAGTTGCGAATCCTTTAGGATTATGGGAAGGGAATTGGGAAACATGTTCAGATGATATTCAGTATCGACAAAGAAGAATATTAGGTTTCAATCAACTATCTTTCACGTCGAATCAATTAAAAAACCATGCCCTATTTGAGATATAGAAGATATTGAATAGTAACAACATATCTTTAAGAGAATTTCCCATGCTTCCTTTTCCTCAAGTTGAGTTAGATAATAGCTTTACAAACAGATTGATTTTGGAAGAATTAAATTATGACAAACCGTTACTTGCTCAAGAGTATTTTGCATTATACAAAGGATTAAATATTGAATAATTGTCTATGCATATACCGTTTTAAATAATGTGGATAGAGGTTTGGGAGGTGTTTATTTTGTCTATGGCAGTGGGGGAATTGGAAAGACATATTTGTAGGAGGATATTAATAGCTTGCCTTCATTCTTAAGGTAAGATTGTACTATCTGTCGCTTCTTCTAGAATTGGTTCACTTTTATTGCCGAGTGGAAGAAGTACGCATTCAAGATTTAAAATTCCTGTCAATATTGATGATTATTCAAGTTGTGCAATTACTCAGTGATCTCATTTGGCTGAGTTGATTTGTAAGGCTTCTTTAATTATTTGGGATGAGGCACCAATGCTGCGTAGGAATAGTTTTAAAGCTGTAGATCGTTTATTTAGGAATATAATAGATTTGTGGATCCACAATGTCAAAATAAGATATTTGGAGGAAACACCGTTGTGCTTGGGGGTGATTTCATACAAAATTTGCCAGTCATACCTAAAGATAGTAGAGATCATATTATTCGTGCTTCAATAAGCAATTCCAGGGATATATAGTTCCAGTGTAAGGTCTTTACTCTTACAATTATTATGCGATTAAGGAATGTATCTCTCACCTTAAGTGAAGAAATTAAATAGTTCAGCAAATGGATATTAGATTTAGGTGAAGGGAAGTTGCCTTTAGTTACATTAGAATATGAAGAAGAACATACTTTGAATCAGTGTTCCAAGTGATCTTCTAATTGAGAAAGGGCTGAATGCAACTAAGAAAATTTTGAATACAGTCTATCCTGACTTACAAAATAAGTTCAGTGATGTGTAATATATATGCATAGAGCAATCCTTGCACCAATAAATAGCATTGTGGATAATATCAACTCTTATGTTCTTTTATTGCTTCCTGGTGATGTAAATATTGACTTGAGTGCTGATAGAATTTGTCCAAGTACAGCTTCATTTGCTGAACAAGCGGCTTTATATCCTCCAAAATTTCTACATATATTGAAATTTTCAAGAATTTCTAATCATGCACTAGAACTAAAAGTTGGTGTCTCGATAATTCTCTTGCGGAATATAAATCAAAGTTAAAGTTTGTGTAATGGGACAAGATTAATAATTAAAAAGTTAGGAGAAAGTGTGATAGAAGCAGATGCAATCACAGGAATCCTTATAGGAGTTACACATTATATCAATAGGATTAATATGTCTTTGTCAGATTTGAAGTGGCCATTTTCATTTGTAAGGAAGCAATTCCAATAAAAGTTTATTTCACAATGACAATTAACAAAAGTCAAGGTCAAACATTCGAAAACGTTAGTGAATACTTGCCAAAGGTTGTATTTTGTCATGGTCAGCTATATGTTGCTACCTCTAGAGTTACTTCACGCAACGGATTGGAGTTTTATGTTGACAATAACAGAAAGTGTGAAGTTAATATGGTTAAAAATGTAGTATATTATGAAATATTTAGCAATATACATGAAGGTAATAGAGAAATATTCTGAAATATATATTGACATTGTACATGTTACATTGTTTTTATTGATATCATTTGTATTACTTTGCTTTTACTTTAAATACTTTTTTCTATTATTCATTCTAAGGTGTTATATTCTTACTATAGGTGCAACGATATCAGAATCACTACCAATTATTAATTTCTTGAAGATTTAGAATCAGCTGTTGGAAGAAAGAAGATTAAGGTTAAAGTCACTAGAATGTGGGATGCTATGAGCATTGTCACTAGAAAATTAATTTCCCTCGAAATGGTTCTTTTGGATGAACAAATAAGTTTTGAAAATTTTTAATATATTTAACTTTATATGTTTTATAATATATAAATTAAATATTTAAATGATATGGTCATGTACTTATTTGGTTTTTATTAATAGGACTCACACATGCAAGGAATTTTATCGTCTAATTTAATATAAAAGTATAGAAGTCAACTATTCATGCTTATTTTATTACAAAAGTTTTCAAGTTTCTCAAAGCAAATAATCGTATAAACCTGTTTAAGCAAATTACATGATTGTTTTTTGATTTGGAAATGTGGTAATGAATACAAATACTGTCATCGCAAGCATTAAGATGCATAAATTTGAATTCGTTGAATTCAAAGATATCCTTTTCCGTTTTCAAAGTGACATACAACACATGTATTTTCCTTTATGATTGCTATGAAATTTATTTGATAAGTTATAAAATGAATGGTGGATCAATATATTATATTGTTGACGTTATTTGTTTATTCTTTTATTAGATGTTATTGAAATATTGTGCAAGATTAGTTCTCTTCTTGAGAAATTTGTACATGGAAGAAAAGCTACAATTCGGAAAATTCAATTGAAAGATATGAGGTAAAGTTATAGTTTTATATTCATTTGACTTACTTTTGATTTGGATATCGAGATATGCTTATTTTTATTTACTCTAGATATAAGTGATACTCTTTTGAAAGCAACATTTATAGGGTTCAACAGCAAATCATATTAATGATGATATACTCATTGAAATATCAAAAGTCCATGTCTTGAGTAATTTCTTTAACAATTGTAAAAAAGTTAAGAGGTATTACTTTAAATTATATTAATTTATTAAATATTACTTCAAGTATTGAATTTCAATCTGTGTAGATGTGTATAATCTGTCTACAACAACACCAAAAAAGGTTTATGTTAATATAAACATACCTGAGGTTGATGTATATAAGACAAGGTATTTACTTTAAAATTATATTGTTTTTATATTTTTAGTATTACACTTTAGTTTTCTTATTTAATGAATAGTTATAACTTGATTGTAGAAAAAATGATTCGTGTGAAGTTGAGATGATACAAAATCAAAGAAATATTCGAGCCAAATGAAAAAATTCTTTTCAGAAATAGGAAAACAATATTTCTACTTTTTCGTATTATCTTTGATGCTAATCTTGAGGTAATAATACATCATATCTACATTACAAGTATGTTTTAGAATTGTTTCAATATTTTATTCTAAAATGTAATATCAAATATTTATCATTTTAAAGGTGGAGAAATATTACAAGGTTATGATGTTAAGGATTGATATGAATAAAGACTTCTATTACAAGTCGTGTGTAGTGTGTTATAGATAATTGGTGGAGATCGAATCAAAATTCTATTGTGCTAATTGCTCAAAAGATGTTGATTATCTAAAATTAAGGTATTTCAATATAATATTATTCTTGTAAATTATAGTTAACCTATTAACATATACAAATGTGTAGTATAAAAATAATAAATATGTTTCTATTTTTATTTGTATGAATTAACATATGTTTAATGCTATTGATAAATATGTTGTAAGGTATATGTTGAAAGTTTTAGCAAGCAACGAAACTGGAAGTGCTTGGTTCTTCCTTTTTGATAGAGGTTAAAAAAGTTATTGGACATGATATTGAGACAGTTGTTGAACTATATTTAAAAGTAAGATTTATAGTGTAGAAATATTTTAATTAATTATATGAACTATATAGTATTGTATTGTTGTTGTTTAATAAATATGCTACTTATTTTTTTCTTTTCATTGGATAGATGGGCAAGCAACTCTGAAATTAATGATGAACGACCTCATAGTTCATTGATTTGTTTTTCAAGTGAACCTAAATGATTATAATATTAAAAAAAGAGTCAAAGATTTACTGTTTCACGGTTGTTAACGTATAATTTTTAATTGGAGTTCAGCTAAATGCTGTAGGAGGTATGATTCTAATTTAATATTCATTTATTTCTCGTTATATATTATGTCTCATAAATTAATAATATTACATGTTATATTTGTTTTGCAGATTAATACATGGAATAAAAAACCAAATGTAATATCCAACATTATAAATGTTGATGAAGAAACTACATTCAATAACGAAACTAATGAAATTGTCAAGTTTTAAGAAAATATGTGTTACAAGGTATAAAATTTTAAATTGATATGTTATTTATAAAGTTTCATTATATAAATATATATTTAATCTTATATATTCTTTTAATAGGGAGGATCATCATTTGTTATGAAAATAGCAAATATTGGTGAAGCGGAAAATTATCAGAAGAATATTCTTATATTATTTACGCATGTTGATATGTATGTTTGTTAAACATTTCGAATATATTAATCACAAGTACTATGACAGTTGCATTATTTTTAATAGTTCGTTACAAATAATATTGTTTGTGTATGATATGTATTTTTGTTAAATATTTAAGATATTTTGATTACAATACTAAGATATGTTTATTCTTTAATAAATTATTGATATCCCAGAAAAAAATAAATTGCTACATATGTTATATATATATATATAGTTTTAAACATTCACCAATACTTGAAGCACCGGTACATAGCTAGTATAGTTAGTAAGAGCTTGAGCAAAAAAAAAAAAAAAAAATCTTCTCATATAGTTAAGGGTTCTAATTTCAAAAAAGCTTCCAAAGTATGGAGTATTAATTAGGTGCTCTATTCTTTAATTTTGATAATTAGATGCTCAAGTCAATTTTTTGTCTTAAAAATTACGTTGAAAACTCTTAAATTTTATATGACAGCTTTAAAAATTTAAACAATTTTACTCGTTACACAAATCTATTTAAATAACATGGACCGATCACTTTATTAGTTGAAAATTAATTACTACTGTTTCCAACTTTGATGAAATTATAATATATATATATATATATATATAATATATTATCGTTAGAGAAGAATATGATTCAGTTCGTAGCAGCTAAGAAAACTACTTTTCAGAATATCTTTTTTAAATTAAAAGAGAGAGAACATTAACAGGAAATCTACATTAGATTGAGAAATATATAAAATTAGAAGCACAGTAGAGATCCAACGAACAGCAACAAGAATGGCGTGCACATGGTCTTTAATATATGGAGTCGATTCAATGCATTTTTACTATTAAGAAAAATAAACAAATAGAAAAAGGAAAAAATAAAGGACGTAATCAGATCCCGTCAACCCAAATCATGCACCATAAATCTCCAATGGATATGCTTCATCTTGCCTATGAATTATGAAATATTTTAACAATTATGTTGCATGATTCCTTTGATTTCCAACCTGTTACGATTAATTATTACTCCTTTCTGGGGAACAAAATTAGTTCAGTAGTAAAAAATATTTTAGTTCAGTTATAAAAAATATTTTTTATCAGATAAAAATTTTTAAATTTAAATCACACTTTTTTCTTTGAATATATAAAAAGATTATAAATCCTTCCATCTTTTTACTTATCAAATCTAATCAATTTCTATATTTTTTATTGTCACATTGTGAAAAGAATACAACATTTAATGAACTTTTTATCATTATACCTTTCCATAAAACAAAAAAGTTTTACCTTTTTAACTCTTTTAATATTGAAAATATAAAATTAATAACGAAGAGAGAGAGATTAATTTGAAGGGCATTATAATTTATGTAAGAAAAAACATTTAAAATTCTTTTTTTTTAAATTTGTGTGATGTGCAAAACGTGACAACTAATAAAAATAAATATTAATCCCAATTCATATTAAGTATCGGTTTAAGACATTACATAAGAATTAAGAAAATGATTAAGTTATCTACATTTAAAAAATAGATTAAAAATACCCTAATTCTAATATAATAAGGATATATAAAAAAAATATAAAGAAAAATACCATTTAATATTTTGTTTACTTATGAAAATAGCAAATATTTTGAAAAAAAAAAAAAAAAGTCTAAGTGACGTTTTTTCCCAATGCAATAAAGAACCGTATAACGCTATCCTTCTTCCTTCCGCCACAGTAACAAAATTTCACAATCAGTATGAAGTGCAGATTTTCTTTCTTTTTACCGTTGCTTGTCCATGTAGATTTCTGTGCTATTCAATTGCTCATTGTCTCAAATTCCTCTAATCAAATTTCCTTCTTTCTAGTTCCTCCTTTTTAATAATGTGATTTCAGATTTTAAGTTTGTCAATGGACAGTTAAGTGAATCTTATCAGTTGCCTTTTTACAGTTCCCATTGTATTTTTAAATTGTTATCTTAGCTTACTTAATTTACTAATATGGATTCCTCAGTGAATTTTCTTATATAAAAAGCAGAAGTGGATTGGAAGCTTTATAACATGATCTTGACCGAGAACAAACCCCTATAAAGGGCAGGCTTTTTCTTTTTTCTTTTTTACTGTTTGTTAGGCTTTCTTATATGGTGGTGAATTATTGATGATAATATAATTTTCAGAAATAGTGCAGTAACTCTTATTGAATAAAAAGAAGTGCAATAACTCTTGTTTTTTCATTCTTTAAAATATAATTGGTTTGTATTTTTTTAAACTCATATTAGAAATAACTAATTTCAAAAAGATCGAAAAATATAAAATTTACATGTGATACTAAATTGTTTTCTAAATAATTTAAATTTAAAACTTTTAACTTAATATATCAAGTAAATATACTTAAATGAAAAGGATCGAACCAGCAGTTTTCTTTTCTTTTTTTTTTTTTTGGTTGAAAATGCTTGTTTCTGGAAAAAAAAAAAAGGAAAAAAAAAAAAGAAAAAAGTGGTCTATTGATCCAAAGATTCAGGTCAAAGTCGACTGCTTTATTAGGAATTTTTCTTTTGATAAAATTTATTAGGAATCTAGGATGGGATGAGCAGGGCAAGTGCAGACGTAATTGGTCACGTTACAAATTCAGAAGGTCAATATTTGGTCAAGCCTTGTATTGTCCCGATCCGTCGGTCTCTAGTCACTGTTTGAGTGCTTACTATAGACTGTTTATTTTAATTTTTTTTAAATTTGATAAAGTTGACTGTTGGTGTTAATTTGACTAATTTTCATATAATATATGATCAATTATTTCATGACCTCATTCTTTACGTGTTATTTTCCTTAATACTTTTTTTAACTATTATTTTTCCTTGATGGTATATCTCATTCTTTACATCATCTATAAAAGAATTAATGTTATATGATCTAATTAATTTTATTACATTAAAATTTTTTTTTATTTTTATCCCATGATGACCTCATTCTTAACATCATTCCTAGTCTATCGTTTTATTTTCCATAATGGTATATCTTTTTTTTTTTTTTTTTTTAATGGAAACGTTATACCTCATCTTTACACCATTCATAGAAGAATTAAAGTTATATAACCTAATAAATTTTATAAATTTTTAAATCCATTAAATTATAAAAAATACAAAGGCAAAATTTATAGGAAAAAAAGCTACTACCATTCTAAATAATAAAAAAGACTCCATTGTTTCAACATTTGCATGATAAAATTTGCATAATAGATCACAAAAAAGAAATAACATATACTTAATACTAATTTATTATAATTTTAAAATTAATACCTCGTAATTAAGAGATCGAAATTCAACTCCTGCATCATGTAAGTCGTTATTTTTTAATAAAATTATACTCTCTTTATTAGGATTATAATTATAAATAATTTAATTGATATTTATTATAATCCATATCAATAGTGTAAAAATTTTAATTCTAAAATTAATAATGATATATTATAATTTATACATTATACAGAAATAACATAATCTTAATATGCATAAACAATATGATCCCTATATCTATCAATAGTAAATTTAATTACCTAGCATTATTATACTAATAAGTGAAAGTAACACTTGCTTATTGGCAAATTAAGGCAGATTCAAACTGCAAAAGGCAGCTAAAGTGTGGTTCAATGTACCTGCTCCCAAATTGAAAGGGATAAAGTAAAGAAAAGGACTGAAAAGCCACCACCATGGCCCTTCCCCCTCCCTCCCATCAATTATCATCTATAATGATCCCACTACCACCAAGTAACTAAACTAATGGAATAATTAGTTTAGGTACTACTTAGTAGTAAAAGAAAAAAAAAAACACTAATGAAAATATATGGAGTACATAATTAGTAAGTAGTACAGTAATAACGAGACTTTTTTTTTTATCTATCTTTAACTGACATATGTCCAAATAAAATGTTTCGAATTCGAATTATTTTAATAATTTTATATTAAATTTTTAATTTTATACTATAATAGAAGACATTATGCTCTCAATTTTAAATTAGTTAAAAACTAAAAAAAAGAAAAAAAAGAAAAAATGGGAATAAGAAGAAAGGCAGTACTGCTAGGACAATCTTATTACAAATAATATTAATGGCACGTGATTCTTATGCAAGGGAATATTACCTTAGCCTCCTCATCATAGTCATAGTCATAGTCATAGTCATAGATACCCTTTGCCTTCGTGTCAACCAGCATGTTCTATTATTCTATTCTAAAAATCATTTTCCCTCGGTCCCACCTTAACCTTATCAAAGCTATCTGATCTCATTCAATATTGAAATTAAACTCACTTACGGTTCATCTTTGAAATAAAATACAGGAAAAAAAAATTTTTTTTGAGTTCCCTTCAAAGACAAAATTACCCCATTATTCTTTTGAATTTTTGTTATATTGTTTGATGAAAAATACTTTTCACTAATTAAAAAATATCCCAAAATTCTCACATTACCATTTAAGTATGAATTATTTCTTCTTTGTTAGATGTGAACCGAACATGGCCATGTGAGCTACTACAAGAAAGGAAATGTAAGAAAATAAAAGGAAAAGGAATGTAAGAAAATAAAAGGGAAAAAGAGATGTGAAATAAGGAGGTTAATAACGTTAAAAGATGATAAAAATATGTTTTTTAAGAAGAATCAAATAATCAAATAAAGATTAAAAATACAAAATCACAACTATAACACAAAAAATTAAAAATCAAATTACATCTAAAGTTTAATTTATTTATTTTTTTACATGACATGTGAAAGTATTTGAGAAAGAAAGGGTGGGCGACATTGTGCCATCTAACTCATTACCCATCCTTATCTTCTATTTTTATTTTTATGTCAGGTGGGGGAAGATTTTCAATTATCATTCATGTAATCGTCACTTTATGAATGGTGTGGGGCCATTGTTGGGGAAAATGGTAATTATTTCCTAAATCAAAGGGCAATTAGAAATCTTAGAGGTCTATATATACATCTGATACTTGGGTGGATTACTCCAACTCCAAAGCAGAAAGTACTCCCAACTCCCAGAAGACCAAGTTCTCCCACTCCCAAGAAATCATCTCTCGTTTTTGTCTTAATCAAGAATTAACAAGTGAAAGATGGCAGGAACAAGAAGAGTAGCGATGAGCAGCGGAAACTTGTCTAGTAGAAGAAATGTGTATGGGCGGCAAATACCCAAAAGAGGTCAAGTGAAGGTAGCAATTGTGATGGGTTTGGCACACTCTTTATCTTCCATGTTTTCCTTCAGTGCTCGTTCCCAATCTTGCTCAAGAACCCATTTGTCTTAATTTTAATCTACAGAGATTGAGAGAGAAAAATGTAGAAGTTTTGCCAATTGAGAGAGGTGTTTATTATTACTAGAAGTTTATTATGGGATTGGTTTTCTTGTTTTACTAACCCCAATCAGCCAGTTGTAAATCTTTGTAAGTTAATGAAATGTTCCTTTCTCTTGTCTAAAATCAAATCCCTTCTCAATTATGAAGATAACAGTTTGCTTCTGTTTGAGCTAAGGATTAATTGAATGACTGATGAGTTATAATTCTGTCAGCAATTGCTCCTTCCTTGATCATCTTAGAAGAGCATAACAGCAATTGAGAAATTGATGATGAATTAATACTTTATCAATTTAAAGATTTTTTATTCAATACATAATTTAATCATACATATATTGAGATAATTTGAAATGTTCTAAAGTATATTGAAAAGCTTAATAAAGAAATAAAAATTCTACTCATAAATAAATGTTTGGAAATTTTTGGTTTGTCTCATATGCCTTCCTTTATAAGTGCCAATTTCTATAATTTGGATGCAATGAGAATGGTTAGAAATGAAAATTTTCTTTCTCAATCAAGGTATGCATCTACACAGACAAATTCTGGTTTGATAGCCACAATTATATCTTAAGATCTTAAC
The DNA here is from genome assembly GCA_028651295.1 of Catharanthus roseus. Classification (NCBI taxonomy): domain Eukaryota; kingdom Viridiplantae; phylum Streptophyta; class Magnoliopsida; order Gentianales; family Apocynaceae; genus Catharanthus; species Catharanthus roseus. The sequence goes on from JAPQWS010000104.1 coordinate 10,174,940, forward strand.
AACACTCACACCAGCAAACAAAGTGATCCACAGGAAAGTAGATATGAAATTAGAGGTCAAATAGGCAAATCAGAGTAATTAGCAAAGCTTTTTTTGGTTAAATAGGAACTTCATTACTTATAAAATGGTGCCAAATTACAAATTAAATGATGACTTCACCATCATCAGTACTCTAAGAGTCCGTAACTTCCTAACCTTTACATTTTGCTAATATGCAACTTTAGACATAATAACACTCATCGCCTTTCAGTCATTTGGAACTTCATCCTTCGAGTTATGAAAAGCCTTATTCTTCCAGAACCAAAAACTATTAACCGCCTCCCAAAAATCTGGAGTCCAATCATGTTCTAGAAAATCACTTCCCAATCTTCCATTAATGTTACCATCCACCCACATGGTACAACTTTGTTCACCAAAAAATTCATTCCACCGTGCTTGTGGCAGAAGCTGGCACCAAATTTGCCGCACCTCTAGACAGTCTTGAACAGCGTGCAGCCCCGTCTCCATGGTTGCACCACATCGTGAACATTCGGGTTCACTCGCCAATCCCCGTGACCAGTACAAGAGGCCAGTAAGCAACCGATCATGGCCTAATTGCTAGAGTAGCAAGTTAAGACGTTGACGATCTTTTGCTTTCCACACTACAGCCCATTCCCTATCATCACATAGTTTTTCATAACAGCAAGCCGATAGACTTTATCGAGAAACCCCATCCTTGTTAAATTTCCACCTAGCTTCCTCCATCAACGGAGGTCCTTGATCTAATTCGTCCAACACTCATTACAAGAATTCAACAGGTTACCAACCGATAATTTGGCCGCTAAAGGATAGTTACCAATTGATAAGGACAATCACTGTATTTTTGTCGGTAACTGACTATGACGGAATAAAACGTTGATCGGTAGCAATTGCTGATCGTTAACTTATTTTTCTTAATTAAAAAATGTAAATTAAGTAATAAGTTATTGACCGGAAAATTTCGGTCGGTAACTGAGTTTATTTTTTTTAAAAAAATAATTATTTGCCGATCGAAATCGGTCAGTGTCAGTTGATAACTTTGTATTTGTTTAAAAATATTTTATTTATAATTATAAATATCTACTTAAAATTAAAAACTAACAACAACCACAAACAATATAAAATCAACAAAAACATCTATAATACAATCAACTAACGTCTATAATACATAGATAAATATATATCAAAATATAAATATATAAAAAAGTCTAAAATACATAATATAATATCAAATGTCAAATATATAAAAAATACATAACAAATTTATCATAAATTCTAGGTAGATGGAAGTGGGCCAGAGGAGGAGGGAGGACTAGTCGGTGTCTGAGATGTGGCGTCGTCATCCAACAGCGGGAAAGGAGGGAAGAGAGTGGGTACTGAATCCAACTGTACTCCATACTAAAAGGAGAATGAGGTCATGAAGTCGGCGAATTTGTCTTACGCCTGCTGCATGTATCCCTACAACCTCCCCCTCTCTCTCTCTCTCTCTCTCTCTCTCTCTCTCTCTCTCTCTCTCTCTCTCTCTCTCTCTCTCTCTCTCTCTCTCCATAAGGCCTCGTGGGCTGCCGCGGAAGATACCGAAGGTACCGATGACAAGTTGTTGCTGCCTCCCCAGTGCTCCGCAGTAACAGTTGCAGACTGTGAGCTGAAACCCTAGACATGGCCCTTGTTGCTGCCACCAGCAAACTCGAACATCAACTGATCGTCAGTCGGAATGGGCGAGTCAGTCTTAATATGAAGGTGTTCCGCGTTCGCTTTCAACTCCTGATATTTGGCCACAAAAAAGCCATCAATAAGTTATCGTTAAGCAATATACAATAAGTATACAATAATTAACAATAATATGAAAATTGGTTTAAAAGTATTAAAGAACCTTACCCAAAACTTGTCGGATCGTGTATCGAGCCACTGTCCCTTTTGCTGATGCAGTAGGATATACGTGTCCGCCTATGCAATGACCTCATTCTCCTTTTTTGACGCAAATTACATGGGTTGAAATAATTTATTTTAATTTGACAAAATTACCCGTAAATTTTGGAATTTTTGGGTATGAGCAATAGCTTGTAAGTTTTATGAGGAAAAAAGAGTTAAAATAAACATTTTGAATACGAGCACTATTTTATCTTTTTTTTTGTTTTATTTGAAAAAAGTAGACCGTTTATATTAAATTACATTAATTTTAATATAATATATGATCAATTTATCCCATGATCTCATTCTCTACATCATTCCTAGTCTATTATTTTATTTTCCTTGATGTTGTATCTCATTCTTTACATCATTCCTAGTCTACTTTTTTTATTTTTTATTTTCCTTGATGTTATATCTTTTCTTTTTATGAAAATGTTATACCCTCATTCTTTAACCACTCATAGAAGAATTAATGTTATATAATCTAATAAAAGTTTTATAAATTCTTAAATCCATCACAATTAAAAGATAACAAAGGCAGAACTTATAGAAAAAGCGACTACCATTCTAAATTAAAAAAATGAAAAAAAAACTAATGTTTCAACATTTGCATGATAACGTTTGCGTGATAAGGTTCAAGAAGAAAAAAAAATGTGCTCAATAATATTTTTTAAAGCTAGAACTGAAACCTCCCAATACAATAAGAATTTGGGAGTTCAATTACTCCTGCGTCATGTAGTTATGCTCTCTCCGCATTAGGATTATAATTATAAATATAATTTAATTGATATTTATTGTAATATTTATTAATAATGTGACACCTCTAATATTAAATATAATAATAGATTATTATTTATATATTATACACGAATAACATAATCTTAATATGTACAAATTAAGAAAATAGTCCTTATATCTATCGATAGCATATTTAATTACCTAGCATTATACGACTACTAATTAGTGAAAATAACACTTGCTTAGTGGCAACTTAAGGCAGATTCATAGAACCAAAAACTGCAAAAGGCAGCTAAATATGGTTCAATGTACCTGCTGCCAAATTTAGAGGGATAAAGCAAAGAAAAGGACTGAAAAGCCACCACCACCATCCCCTCTCCTCCCAAGTCCCATCGCTTTAAGATCCTTCCATTTTTTTATTTGTTATATTTCACTATTCAAACCAATTAAGAAAATACAGATTTAGAGAAAGTTTGTGTATACATAAACTAAATTATTTTTTTCTCACCTAATTTATTAACATTAAAAAAATTAAAATTTAACTAGAAACTTGCATGAAATAAGAAATGATGATTAGAATAGATATTAGAAATGGTAAAAATTATTAGGCATGTGTAATTAGACATAGAGATTGTACAGAGGTTTGAAATAGTATAATAAAAAAATTTTGATTAACATTATATTATTTTTAATAATGTGACATGTAAAAAAAAACACGATCATATAATCTGACAAAAAAAAAAAATCATATAACCTGGCAATAAAAAAAATAGAGGAAGTATCATATGTAATTAATGTACAAAACAGAGCAAGGAGTCTAACCCATCACCATATTAGGGTTAGTGCTATCTCTACCTTCTGTATGGACATTTACGTTCTAGCTAAGGAAAACAAAAATTTTCTCTAACCCTATACAAAATAGAGAATACTATGGCCTTATAACAGGCTCTCCCTCTCATCGATTATTAATTATAATGATCCCACTACCAAGTGCTAACTAAACTAATGGAAATATGAAATTCATAACTAGGTGGTGGAGCAATGGAGGGACTTTCTTTTTTTTCTTAATTATCTTTTCATGACATGTAAAATAAGACGTTTTAAGTTTAAGTTATTTTAGTGTAATTTTATATTAAATTTTTAATTTATGATATAATCGTGATATTATACTCTTATTTTGAATAATCGAAAACTCTCAAATATTAAAATTAAAGAATATAAAAGTAAGGAATTAGGACAACCGGGAGTACGGCTAAGATAATCTTATTACAAATAATATTAACGGAACGTGATCCATATGCAAGGGAATATTCTCCTAGCCTCCTCATCATAGTCATAGATACTCTTTGCCTTCTTGTCAACCGGCATTTTCTATTACTCTATCTAAAATCATTTCCCCACGGTCCCACCTTAACTTGATCAAACTTATCTCTTTTATTTTTTTAATTTTTATTCGTAATCTATTTCATTCCAACAAATCAAGTAATACAGTAAGAATTACGGATAAGAGAGACATCAAAACTATATATATATATATAGGCTAGTTAATTTACGATCTAAGAGAATCAAGTTATGAGTTACAGTATTAGTCTTTCTATTAACATACGAAACAGATGAAATCAAACATCGAGAGCTAATATTAAAAAATACTGAAGGAAAAGAAATTCCAATGAGTGAGGATGAGCTAGGGGATTCTGAAGTGGGGACAAGCAATTCGTTTCAAGAAAGATTGGAGAAAACTCCTGAGAGAAAATAATTTGCAAATCCAAAACCACAGCTTGTGACTCTAGGATAGGAACGTTAGAACACATGGGCAATGGTTGCGCAACACATATAAAGACTTGACCTGTGGAGGCCCATACAATGATTCTTGCTCCAGCTGAGCCTTCTTTTAGACCGACATCAATGTTAACCTTGTAAGAATCCAGGAGGAGGTCGTCATTAAGGAGACAGCAGAGACAGAGATGAATGCTGGTGACGCTGCAAGCGTAAAGCATTAGCCAAATTGAAATAATGTTGTTAGAATTTGGGCTTGGGCCTAACTCACCCCAAAAGGTACCTCAAGAGGGGAGGACTGCCCAAGTCTTTATAAGTTGTAATTGTTTTCTTTAATTAGCCGATGTGGGATTCTCAACACACCCCCTCACGCCCAAGAATAGACATCTGGTGCGTGGAATTTTGCAGGATTGGACATCTGCGCGGGTGGCCCAACTCGGGCAGCCCAACAACTGGCTCTGATACCACTGTTATGAAATCCGGCACCAAAATCGGCTATTTACTATTAGAATATTCCTATTTACTATTGCAGACCTTGAATCAGGAAGCAAAAAGGAAAGACAGAAAGCTCCTATTCTATTACAAAACGGATTTTCTCGTCTTCAGCGACTTCCAGCCAAGATCGGAGACAGATAGTAGACAGAAATAGTTAACAGTAAATATCAGAAATGAAAAGAACAGATCTTTACCTCGAGATCCTTCAGATCTTAGAAAGGACACCGATAGTCGGAGCTGAACGAGCACTGCGAGTTCGGTCTCATCGCACGCGACAGAGGACTGCCCCAAAGTGCTCTTCCGGGGAAGAACAGTACGATTTCCTCAGCAAACCGGTGGCCTCAAAGAACCGATAAACTCTCAAACTCTCTCTCACCAAAAGGCCCTTTCCTCTCACTGCAGTCACACACACGGTAACCCAAGGGTTAGCCGGCACAGACAAGCAAATGGGAGGCCCGAAGGGTCGCACAGAAAACGAACAGGAAAGACTGATCGAAAGACGAGAGAGGAAGACGCAAGGTCAGAGAGCAAGAGAGAGACAGCGGCGGTCTCAACAGAAAGAATGAGTGAGGTGAGGTGGGGTAGGCTGAGAGAAAGAGAATATATATAGCCATGTCACCTGGGCGGGTCGGGTTGAACCCGGCCCTCCCGGCATCAAGAGCCAGCCCAGCTTCACACTTCAAGAGGCCCACCAAGGTTTATTAAACATCATAGGGATAAATGGGCTAAAGGACAGAATGAAAATACAGTGAAGGTAGCCCAAAGGGCCAACAAACTCCACCTTGAACTTATTTTCATTTATTTTAGCCAACAGTGACTTTAAGGAGTCATCCTTCATCTATATGAAGGAGGTCCCTGCACAAAGAAAACTTGTCAGTTGTCATAATTTTATTACCAAAATCAGCAGGGTTATCATTAGTTCTAATTTTCTCAATATTAACTAAGCCACTTGAAACACTTTCCCTTATGAAATGATACTTAACATCTATGTGTTTAGTTCTTTCACGATAAACAGGGTTTTTACACAAGTGAAGACAACTTTGACTATCAGTATAAATCACAGCTTTAGACTTTAAAACATGCAATTCAGATAATAAGCCTTGAAGCCAGATGGCTTCTTTAATTGCCTCAGTGGCAGCAATGTATTCAGCCTCCGTAGTCGACAAAGCGACTACGGGCTGTAACTGTGATTTTCACGATATGAAATTACCTGCTAAAGTAAAGAAATAAGAAGAGGTAGATTTCCTACCATCCTTATCACCTGCAAAGTCAGAATCCACATATCCAACCAGTTCAAAATTATCAGACCAATTATGATAAAGAAGACCCCTATCAATGGTCCCATTAATATAACGCAACAACTACTTAAGAGCTGCCCAGTGATCCCTACCCGGGTTAGACATGAATTGGTTAAGAAGGCTTATTGGTAAGCAATGTCAGGTCGGGTGGATATCATAGAATACATGACGGATCCTATAGCCATTCTATAAGGTATATGAGCCATGTCATTCTTTTCTCTATTAGTTTTGGGGCAAGTTTTCTCGGAAAGCTTGAAATGGCTCGCAAGTGGTGTACAAACTGGTTTGCATAAATGCATCAAAAATTTGGAAACAATTTTCTGCAAGAAGGATTTCTGGGATATGAATAAGGACCTATCAGCTCTATTCCTACTGATGTTCATCCCAAGGATTCTAGACTCTGAACCTAAGTCCTTCATATCAAATTCAGACTTTAGCAAGGATTTCAAGTGAGTAATCTTATCTCTATGCTTACAAGCAATTAACATATCGTCCACATAGAGTAAAAGATAAATAGCAGTTTCAACATTATCACTGAAGAAATATAAACAGCTATCATAATTGCTTTTAACAAAACCCGCTTTAAGCATAAAAGAGTCAAAGCGTTTATACCATTGCCTAGATGATTGTTTAAGTTCGTACAAGGACCTTTTCAACAAACATGCCATGTTTTCCTTACCCTTTTCCTCAAAACCTAGTGGTTGACGCATGTAAATAGTCTCTTCAAGTTCCCCATGCAAAAATGCAGTTTTCACATTAAGTTGTTCAAGATCAAGATCATAAAAGGCAACAATTGCAAGCATTATCCTAATTGTTTTATACTTAACAACGGGAGAAAATATTTCATTGAAATCAATGCCCTCAACTTGAGAAAAACCTTTTGCAACCAGCCTAGCCTTGAACCTTGGGGGTTCATTGGCAGATTCTGGCTCTTTGATTTTAAAAATCCATTTGCAATCAATTAATTTTTGCTTTGAGGGTTTTTGAACAAGAATCCAGGTTTTGTTTTTATGAAGTGAGGACATTTCCTCTTCCATAGCATGCAACCACAAAGAACGGTTAGGACTCTTTAACACATCTGAAAAACACAAAGGTTCTTTTTCTTTTATATATGATGCAGCAGCAAATGCATATGAGACGATGTAGGAATGTCCATACCTAGCGGGTTTTCTCGTCTCTCTCCTAACCCTATCTCTAGACAGTTGGTAGTCTCTTAGGGCTTGGGCTTGTGCCTCGGGATGATCCTCATCATCCTCATCTGAATTTTCAGATTCAGGGCGTGCTTGGTTTCCATCGCTCGATCGGCTCAGTATATCCGACTCTTCACTGGTTTCGGGTTGGTTGTGAGGCTGTGAAGATTCGGAGGTGTCCTCCACCTCCACAGGAATATTTCCCTCTACGGGAATGTCACTAGGGTTTTTAGGATTGGTTTCCGCCTTTAGGCAAGGCATTTCTAATTCATTGAAGACCACATCCCTACTCACGACAACCCTCACACCCGGCTCGCCTTTGAGCCAAACTTTGTACCCCTTCACCCCACTAGGGTATCCTAAAAACACTCCCTTCCTAAACCTAGGGTCTAACTTACCCTCCTTTTGATGTGCAAAAGCAGCACATCCAAACACTCTAAGGTTTGACAGGTTTGGTGGTTCTCCGGACCACAACTCTAAGGGAGTTTTGAAATTTATGGCTGTTGAGGGTGATCTATTAATGAGGTAGACAGCTGTACTTACAGCTTCTCCCCAGAAAGGTTTTGGGATTCCTGAAGACACCATAAGGCACCTAACCTTATCCATTATCGTACGGTTTATTCTTTCAGCAACTCCATTTTGCTGAGGATTGTGCCTAACAGTCCGATGGTGTAGTATGCCATGCAATGCACATACATCAGCAAATCTTTTATTGCAAAATTCAAGGCCATTATCTGTCCTAATGGTTTTTAGTTTATTTCCAGTTTGATTTTCGGCAAGGCATTTCCATTCAGAAAATTTTTCAAAAGTTTGATCTTTCGATTTTAACAGAAATACCCATACATGCCTAGAGAAATCATCAACAACAGATAAGAAATAAACATTCCCACCATAAGTTGGGACCTTTTCGGGCCCCCACAAATCACAGTGCACATACTCAAGGACAGAAGTGGACTTGTGTGTCTATTGAAAAACTAGTTTTATGCTGTTTTCCAAGAACACAGTGGTCACAAAAATCCAAAGATTCAATTTTGTCACCACCTAAAAGGTTTTGTTTGTGAAGACAATGAAGTCCTTTTTCATTGATGTGGCCAATACGACGTTGCCACAACAGAGTCTCTTCAGGAACGGTTTTGGAAACTAATGCAGATGCTTTGCAAATAGTTTTTCCGATCAAATGGTAAAGACCATCCTTTTTAAAACCTTTGAGCATGACCGGTGCTCCTTTGCAAACTTTCATAATGCCATTTTCGGATTTGTAAGAAAAACCATTGTGTCAAAAACACCAAGGGAGATTAGATTCCGACGAAAGTCGGGCACATATCTCACCTCGATTAATTTCCTGGTCACTCCATCATGCATTTTAATGAAAACATTTCTAATTCTTTTTATTTCACAAATATGATTATTGCCCATGAAATCTTTTCCATGCTCAAGAGGTTCAAAATCTGAAAACCAATGTTTATTCGGTGTCATATGAAAAGTGCATCCTGAATCAAGGATCCAGTGTTCAGAAACAGCGGAAAGGGAAGTGTTAGAATTTGGGCTTGGGCCTAACTCACCCCAAAAGGTACCTCAAGAGGGGAGGACTGCCCAAGTCTTTATAAGTTGTAATTGTTTTCTTTAATTAGCCGATGTGGGATTCTCAACACACCCCCTCACGCCCAGGAATGGACATCTGGTGCGTAGAATTTTGCAGGATTGGACATCTGCGCGGGTGGCCCAACTCGGGCAGCCCAACAACTGGCTCTAATACCACTGTTATGAAATCCGGCACCAAAATCGGCTATTTACTATTAGAATATTCCTATTTACTATTACAGACCTTGAATCAGGAAGCAAAAAGGAAAGACAGAAAGCTCCTATTCTATTACAAAACGGATTTTCTCGTCTTCAGCGACTTCCAGCCAAGATCGGAGACAGATAGTAGACAGAAATAGTTAACAGTAAATATCAGAAATGAAAAGAATAGATTTTTACCTCGAGATCCTTCAGATCTCAGAAAGGACACCAATAGTCGGAGCCGAACGAGCACTACGAGTTCGGTCTCACCGCACGCGACAGAGGACTGCCCCAAAGTGCTCTTCCGGGGAAGAATAGTGCGATTCCCTCAGCAAACCGGTGGCCTCAAAGAACCGATAAAGTCTTAAACTCTCTCTCACCAAAAGGCCCTTTCCTCTCACTGCAGTCACACACACGGTAACCCAAGGGTTAGCTGGCACAGACAAGCAAATGGGAGGTCCGAAGGGTCGCACAGAAAACGAACAGAAAGACTGATCGAAAGACGAGAGAGGAAGACGCAAGGTCAGAGAGCAAGAGAGAGACAGCGACGGTCTCAACAGAAAGAATGAGTGAGGTGAGGTGGGGTAGGCTGAGAGAAAGAGAATATATATAGCCATGTCACCTGGGCGGGTCGGGTTGAACCCGGCCCTCCCGGCATCAAGAGCCAGTCCAGCTTCACACTTCAAGAGGCCCACCAAGGTTTATTAAACATCATAGGGATAAATGGGCTAAAGGACAGAATGAAAATACAGTGAAGGTAGCCCAAAGGGCCAACAAATGTAATAATGTCTCCTGGCGAATCAGACTGTGCTCTGGTGATGGAAATGATGACCCAGAGAATGCAATTTCCTGCCTTCCATATCTGCCAAGTGATGATCACAAATAGCTCCAGAGAGAAATCCTGATTATTTTAAAAACGGGAGCAAATTTATCCAAACATCATACATATTAAAAGCATAAGAAAAAGAATATTAATAACTAAAACCAATTCGCCTCCAAATTTTCCTAGTGTAATAGCAATGCAAAACAAATGCAAATCATCTTCAAAAAAAGTCACACAAAAAGGATGTAAAGACAGACAAGGAACCTTCTTATGCATAAGTCTAGCACGTGTAGGCAATGCCCCAACACAACAGCGCCAAACATATAGCCGAGCACGTGGCGGGATACTCAACTTCCAAATAGCCTTGCATAGAAAACCATTATTACCAAAAGATATTGATGCATGGGAAGAGGCAGATGAAAGTTGGCCGCATTCCATAGACAAGCAGTGCCCTAAGCTAACAATATATTCTCTTGAGAGTGTGAACTACCAGAGAAGAGAGTCTGCAGGCTGGGATAGTGGTAGCGGGATAGATAGAATCAGGTTGATATCCTCGAAGGAAAACTCCTAGCGAGGAAAGGTACATTCCAAGAATGTGATAGGCCTTGAAGGATAAGGTCGGCCACTCTAAGGTTACAAACTGTCATACCTGACTACGAAGTTTAAAAATGTACGGTCGAGGGATCCAAGAGTCAACCAATTCCCAAACAGTAGTGCCTGTATCAATACGCCAACAAAGGCCAAATTTTAAAAAGCCTATGTCTGCTAGCTGACTTTTTCAAACAAATGAGGACGAGTGAATAGGCTTGACGTCAAGGATATTTGAGTGTTATAGTAAGTTTCCTGTAAGGATTTTGCTAAAAGAGAATCAGGGGTCTATATTAGTTTCCATCCCTGTTTTTCTAGAAGAGCCAAAGTTTTTTTTTTTTTATTTGAGGAAAAAATGAAAATTATATTAAAGCTACTTGAACATCAATAGATATAAAAAGTGGAACTACCTCCATCCAAACATTAGAGGGGTAGGTAGAAACGGCCTGAGCGGCTAATAAATATGTCGGGATATTAGCACTGTATCGAACAAAAGATAAAACAACATCAATCTACCGACAAGAGTCAAAACTCCGATTGCATGCCCTAAAGTACCAAGAAGACCTGATTGTGATAAGAGTTGATCAATAACTACTTTACAATCACTTTCAAGCGTGAAATTGGCATAGCCGAATCTCTCTACCAATCGAAGGATCGTATCGGATAGTAATAGTCTCCACATGTTCTGCTGAATGCGAATCTGCTAAAGCATAAGAGAAGGAAATTCACACCTTTCCTTGATGATCTCGAAGAAGACCCCCAAAACTAGCTCTGTCCATAGTCCATGTAACATCCACATTGATTTTGAACCAGCCGTTTTCTGGTGACCTCTAGTGGCATCAGTCTGGAAATGGAATCACATACCATCATATAGTAGATACGAATGAGCCTGCAGGTACTGTTTCACCATGATGTAGATCTAGAACTCATTTTTCTTTTCATTCCATGAGGAAATATTCTAAAGAATACCTATGTCAGCCAAAACGTCCGTCGATGAGACGGTAGATGCTAGGGAATTTGCTATGATTCCATGTACCCATGTCACAGAATCCTGTTGCCTATATTAATATTTGTGACGGAACAAGGATTGTATTTTGAAAGATTATCTTATTTCTACTATTCCAAATACACCATAAAATATAGGCCAACTGGGAAGTATCATGTTTGGAATCTAAATCTCTCTTCCTATACAATATTAGAAGAAAAAAGAATCAACAATACAATTTTAAATAAAAATATAACGAGGTAACATAACATCCCTCGGCCAGAACCCCACGTGCAAATTTCCCTACATGTGGCTCGTCCGTGCTGGTCGACCCAATCATGAGAGTCCGTTTTTCCCATATGAGCGTATTGAACAGAAGACCTGCTCTGCTCTCGATGCAAGGGTACGAAGTTTTATGGAAAAAAGTATTAACATAGTTACTTCTCAATTAATATGTCATTCTTTAAGAAAATTACATAAAAAAACTAAACATGAACCGGAACAAAACATATTAATTGTAATAACAATTAAACAATTACATGAAACTAAACATATTAATTATAATAAATAATTAAACAATTAATAATAACATAAACAACATAAACACTAACTTTAACATAAATAACTCATAAATTAATAAAATAGTAATATAAAATAATTTATATATGAAAATTAATTAATATAAAACATAATTAACCTTAATATCTTAAAAACACTAAAAAATTGAACGGAAGTAACTAATGTACTAGTTGGTTCCATTCAATTTTCTAGCATTTTTAGGGTCATTTTTATTTCAAAACTGATGTTTTCTTGTATAAAATCTTTAAAATTATCTATTTTTATCGTTTAAATCTTCAAAATATTCAACATCAATCTTCAAGAGAAACTAGAGAGAAGTGAGAGTGAATTAGTTTAGAGAGAGAGAGGAGGTTGGATGAAATAAGATTTCGTCATAAAAATTTTATAATTTTATTGTGAAATTTATCAAATTCCTTGAAATGTCATCCATGATCGTCTGCATCACTTTCTGTAAGCTATCCGAGCCTTTGTGTTAAATTTTTTACGGATTTGAAACCTATAGAACGTGTACGAAGGTCCCACGGACATAGAATTCGATAGCCTAAAACCATATTAAAAAAAATAATCGTTTGATCAATATCCATGTGGTATTGGTATTAAGAAATGTGATTAGTTGAGCTTCAATCACAATTAATTAATGAAATGAAAGAAATTTTTCGTTAATGTTTAAGAACTAGTGGAGTAAATTAACTAATATTATGTCCCTAGAAAAAATAAATAAAAAAGGCAAAGCAGTACAACTAATGCGATGAGAATATTGTTCAAAGAGAGTCAACCTATCACCTATGTGAGTTCCCTTTAATTAATTACTTCCTATATAAAGCCACCATCACTAGTAGCAGCCTGCCTTCATCACTTTGCTTAATTGCTTCATCATCAGAGAGAAGAGAAGATGACTGCTGTTGCTGCTACAAAGGGCACTACTCCTGCAATGGTGATGAATCTTGGTGGAGCTAGGAATAATAAGTACAATGGGAGGCGGCGCCCGGGCGGACCAAGGAGGGGACAGGTGAAGGTTGGCATGGCATTGATTTTGGCGAATACTTTGGCTTCTATCTTCTTCCCCATAAGAAGTCATCATTCTGATGGAACTCCAACTGGACTTTCTCAGTTTTAATCACCATTGATACATTGGAGGAGGAGGAGGGGAGTATATAGTTCAAATATAGAATTTTAACCTAATAAATAGTGGTTTTACATCTGAGTTAATATTATTGTTTACAAATTACACATACTTTTTCTAGTTGAGCAAATTTTAAAAAATGTGTATTTAGATAGAGTTTGATTTTAATAATTTTGTATTAAAATTTGTAAATGTTGAATTATTTTATAAGAAGCGAAATATGAATAAAAAAATTAAGATTTAAAATTATATACAATCCTAACTTAAATCTAATTTGTTAACAGCTTTTTAAAATTGTTCTTTTCCTTTTGTTATTCACATAACTATTTTTTCAATTCTAACCTAAACCTAATTTGTTAATAATATTTGGCAAGGATTCTTTGCCTTTTATTATTTACATATGACATAACTATTTATTCAACCAAGTGTTGATCATTATCAATATATACGTTAATAAGGTATTCAATATATCTATATATATATATATATATGTTATAAGAGCTTAAGCAATTACTTAAAAAAAGAAAAAAAGAAACAAAGAAAGCTTAAGCAAAACAAATTAAAATTTTCTAATATATTTAAGGGTTAATTTAAAAAAAGTTCCTAAAGTCTGGGCAGTGTCAATTATATAAACGGTCCTTTAATTTTGACAACAAAATACTTAAATTCACTTCTTACATCTTAAAAATAACATTGAAAACACTTGAATCTTACATAATAACTTTAAAAATCTAGACATTAATTTTGCTTATTTTTTAATATTAGAGTTAAAATTTTTCAAATACCTTAATTTTATAAAACCAAGTAATTCAATTTAGACGGAAACTTGATTGGAGTATTTAATTGTGTAAATTAAAGGATATGGTGCTTAATTTACAATGACCTCAAACTTTGAGCATTTTTTAAAACTAATTAACCCTATATCTAAACAAGTGAAATTGAGAAAAAAAATGCTCTTATATCATTTATGTTTTCCACTCAATGACATTATTTTTTATTAGTCACTTACGCCTAGTAACTTTTTATGAGGATAAAAAATGCCCATATACGACGTCGATGGGTGATTTTCGGCCAAGTTTTATCACGTGGCTTTCGTATGTTATCTTTAGTAAGGGTAAAATTATTCAATCAGTAATCTAATCACCGGCCAACGTTGTGAAAGTTTCTAGTGGGAAAGACAATCCAATGTTTTCTGATTTATTATGTCAAAAATAATTACATTATATATTTGCTTACAAATCCTCTACAGAAAACTATCACTATTAGGAAAATACATAAAACTTAGGATTTATACATTATGAAAATATCTAAATATAGAAACGTCCAAATATAATCTCAATACTCCCGCTCAAGTTGGAGCATGGTGGTCCGTAATACTCGACTTGCACGCTAAATAATAAAATTGAGTAGGATGCAGAGCCTTAGTGAGAATATTAACATGCTGAAATACACTTCGGATATAGGAGGGAGAGATAAAACCAGCCTGAAATATATCCCGGACAAAATAACAATCAATTTCAATATATTTAGTCCTCTCATGAAAGACGGGATTGGCCGCTATGTGAAGAACAACTTGATTACCACAATGCAGCGGAATGGCACAAGTGACAGGAACGTGAAGATCCCAAAGTAAGCGAGATAACCACTTTAACTCGCATAAAGTCATGGTCATAGAGTGATATTCAGCCTGATCAGAAGAACAGGAAACAATATGCTGTTTCTTTGTTTTCCAGGAAATAGGAGAACAGCCTAGAGAAAAAGAATATATAGTTACATAAAAGCAAGTAATTGGACAGGTAGCCCAATCAGAGTCACAGTATGCGATTAGTAAAAGTGGAGCACGAGACTGAAGAAGAATTCTACGACCAGGACTTCCTTTGAGATACCGAACCACACGGAGAATGGCATTCCAATGGCCGCACCGAGGAGTGTGCATAAACTGAGCGAGTGTGTGAACTGTATAGGCGAGCTCAGGGAGAGTAATAAGATAGATTAATTTACCGATAAGTCTGTTATAGCGATCTAGTTTATGAGAATAAGGGTTGGATGCCTTGACCAACTGATGATTTTGCTAAATTGGAGTAGAGATCGGTTTGGCCCCGAGTATGCTAGTTTCAGAAAGAACCTTTAAAGCGTACTTATGTTGACACAAAAATAAACTAGAAAGATTTCGTGCAATTTCGATGCCCAAAAAATATTTGAGAGGTCCTAATTTCTTCATGTGAAAGCACGCATTAAAGTAAGCTTTAAACTTGGTAAGAGAGGATATGGAATTCCTAGTAATCAATAGATCATCCATATAAATTAGAATACATAAGAAAATATTCGGCCGAGAATAAGTGAAAAGGGAATAATCTGCATAGGACTAAAAAAAACCACACTTACGAAGAGCATCAGTAAGCTTGGAGAACCAATATCGAGGAGCTTGGCGAAGATCGTACAAGGACTTCTTTAATCTGCAAACCTAGCTTGGGAGAGAAGGGAAAAAATTAGGCCGAGGACATATATAAACTTCCTCTTTTAAATCTCCATGGAGAAAAACATTATGGACATCCATCTAATATATCAACCAGTTGCGAGCGGCAGCAACAGAAAACAAGGTTCGAACAATAACCATTTTTGTAACAGGGGTAAAAGTGTCTGTAAAATCAATACCTTGGGTTTGTGTATTCCCCAAAATGATCAAACGTGCCTTATATCTCTCAACCATATCGTCAGGTTGATACTTGATTAAAAAAACTCATTTACTCCCAAGTGCACGTTTTCTAGGAAGCAAGGTGATCAAGGTCCACGTGCCATTTTGTATCAAGGCATTAATTTCTTCTCACATGGCAGCGCTACTTAGGATTAGCAATAGCCTCAGAGTATTTGGTGGGTTCCGTTTATGTAGTAATGGATGCTAGAAAATTCCGATGTGAGGAGAAAAATTTGTCATAATTCATAAAGTGTGAAATAGGATAATAGGACTTACCTGAGAGAGCCGAGGAGGGAGATGGAGTGGAAGAATGAAATATAGAAGACTTACAAATTGCATTACAAGCAAAATTTTGGAGTCGAGCTGGGATAGTCTTGACTTGTACTTTTCTTGGACCAGTTGGAGTTGGAGGGGACAGGGGCTCAAACTTGGGCAGGCAGTTCGTTTGCCCACTGGACTAGCCTGGAAGCTGCACAGAGGTGAGCCTAGAAGATGCTGGGCCGAGAAGAGGAGAAGAAGTTGGAGGTGGGCTGGGGACCGTAATTAGTGGATTGCACCCTCCACCTTTCTGCTGGGTTGCTGCAGGTACGACTGGGCCGCTGGAGCAAGGCCAGCATGACTGAATCGGGTCCTCACGTGCTGGAGCTGAATTGGAGATAGAGTGAGCCGCGGTAGGAGCAGCTAGGCCGCGGGAGGGATAAGGCTGGATTGCTAAGGGGCGCTTATCTTCTAGGCTATTGGAAGATGGCCTAGTTGAGTCAGGGCGCCTGGGCTTGTCCAAAGAGTGGGCTACGTTTAGAA
Organism: Catharanthus roseus; assembly: GCA_028651295.1. NCBI lineage: Eukaryota > Viridiplantae > Streptophyta > Magnoliopsida > Gentianales > Apocynaceae > Catharanthus > Catharanthus roseus. The sequence continues at coordinate 10,191,742 of JAPQWS010000104.1, forward strand.
ATGTACTCTCCCTGTCTTGAGAGCTCAGAAGCTGTTCCCCAAAATTGTAAAGTTGGGAAAACTCCAGAGCAAATTTTGGAGTATCCAAGTTATCTTTAAAAGGAAATTTGGTCTTATCAAAGATTACGTCTCTTGATAAAATAAATTTGTGATTTTACAAATAATTAAAACGCCAATCTTTCTTATTGAAAGGATAATCGAGAAAGACACAGAGTCGACCTGCGGGCATGGAATTTATCTTTTGGCAGGTCATGATCATGGATATAGGCTAAACACCCAAAGCTTTTCATGTGAGAATAGGACGGCTTGTGCCCATGTAACAATTCATAAGGCATTTTTCCTTGTAAAAGAGAAGAGGGTGCGATTGATAAGATATCTGGCGGTTAAGAGGCACTCTCCCCAAAACTTTATAGGCAAATTAGATTGAAAAACACAAGGACCGAGCAACATTTAAGATATGACGATGTTTGCATCCAATTGACCATTTTGTTGAGATATGCCTTCAATAGTAGTTTGGTGCATTATTCCATGTGTGGAAAAATATATTTTAGATAGATGAATTCGATGCCATTGTGTCTAGAACTGCTTTTACGGTTTTGTGAAATTGAGTTTTAACCATGGCAAAGTAATCTTTTAAAATAGAAGTGACCTTACTTTTCTCAGTAATCAAATAGATCTAAACTGCCCGAGAGCAGTCATCTAGTATAGTAAGAAAATATGAAGCACCGATGGTAGAAGCAGTTTTATAAGGTCCCCATAAGTTACAATGAATTAAGTCAAAAATGGCAAATGCTTTAGTGATACTTAATGGAAAACAATCACGAGTTTGTTTGGCACGTAAACAAATGTTGCAAAGAGTAGTGGCAGTTTTAAATTTCTTAGATAGTTCAAAAACATTTTCACTACATAGTTTGAAGGATGTCCTGACTGAATATGCCACAATGTACTTGAATAAAAAATAACACTAGAAAAAGTGAATAAAGCTGGTAACTGCAATGGCTTATAGAAGTATATCTCATTCCATTGCTCACCCACTTCAATCGGTCTCATTGAGGTATGGTCCTATATCACACAAAAATTGTAACGCCCTACCCCGTAAGCACCTAGCATGACTTTAAAATTACAGACGTAAAGAAAATAGAGTTTGGACCTATATTGGTGGAATATAGTGTTTTTTACACTTAGTGCTATTTTGGAGATATTTAGGAATGAGAGTAAAATTTTATTATATTAAGGTTTTCTTCTTAACGTCTATAAATGCCTTAAGGAAGGAATCTCGGTAGATCTGGGAAAAATAGAAATAGTGACCCATTGGGTGCAACCCAAAACACCAACCAAAGTACGTAGTTTCTTAGGTATGGCAGGATACTACCGGAGATTTATTAAAGGGTTTTCTAGGATTGCTAGACCTCTAACACAATTAACCAGAAAAGCAACTAAGCTTGAATGGACGGAGAAGTGTGAAAGGGGTTTTCAAGAGTTGAGGAATCGACTAACTTTGGCACCAGTGTTAACTTTACCCGATCAGAACAAGGAATTTTCACTGCATACAGATACTTCAGGGGAAGGTTTAGGAGCTGTGTTGATGCAAGACAAGAAGGTTGTCGCTTATATTTCGAAGAAGTTGAAGGATCATGAACGAAATTACCCAATACATGATTTGGAGTTAGCGACTATCGTGTTTGTGCTCAAGAAGTGGCAACACTACCTGTATAGAGCCAAGTATGAGTTATTTACTAATCATAAAAGCTTAAAATACCTGTTTTCTCAGAAGGACTTAAACATGAGACAACATCGATAGATGGAACTGCTAGAGGAATATCGATGCCAATTAACTACCATCCAGAAAAGGGGAATGTGGTGGCAGATGCCTTGAGTAAAAAAGCAAAGATATCAAGTCTTATCTTAACATCCACCCCACAACAGGATATTAAGAGTGCCCAAAAGAATAATAAGGAGTTCCAGGAGTTTAAAAGTCGTGTGGAAGATAAGAAATTGGAGGATTTTCGAATATTAGAAGATGATGAAAGCCTGTACTTTCAAAATCGGTTGTGTGTGCCCGATGAAAATACACATAATACTATAGGAAGCCCACAGAATTAAGTATTCAATACATCCTGGAGAGAATAAGATGTACAAAGACTTAAAGAAAAAGCTTTGGTGGAATGGAATGAAGAGAGAGATTGCGGAGTATGTAGGAGCCTGTCTTACATGTCAAAGGGTTAAGGCAGAACGTCAAAAGTCAGCAAGACTACTACAACCGCTACCTGTTCCAGAATGGAAATGGGATCATGTGACAATGGACTTTGTCACAGGATTGCCTCGGACTAAGGGGTATGAAGATGCTATCTGGGTGATCGTTGATCGCTTAACAAAGTGGCTCATTTTATTGCCATTAATATGACATACCCTTTGGACAAGTTGGCGCAGATTTATGTAGATGAGATTGTCTGACTTCATGGGGTGCCCGTTGATATTGTATCCGATAGAGACCCAAGGTTTACCTCAAGATTTTGGCCCAAGTTTCAGGCATCTATGGGAACTAATTTAAGTTATAGCACCACAGCACACCCCCAAACCGATGGACGGTGTGAAAGGAGAATTCAAACCCTAGAGGATATGCTAAGAGCTTGCGCCTTAGACTTTGAGAATAAGTGGATTGACATCTTGCTTGTGCTGAGTTTGCTTATAATAATAGCTACCATTCTTCGATAGGAATGGCACCACTTGAAGCATTATATGGCAGGAGATGCAGAACACTATTGTACTGAGATGAAGTCGGAGTTCGATCCCATTGGAGACAAAGAAACTTGATGCCAAAGTTGGAGGAGATGCAGAAACAAGTTAGGATAATTCAAAATCGGCTTAGGACAGCTAAAGTAGACAGAAAAGCTATGTCAACAATCGAAGAAGGGATTTGGAGTTTAGTGTGGGAGATCGAGTTTTCTTAAAACTTACGCCGCATCGCGGGAAGCTTAAATATCAAGGGGAGGAACGTTAAGCCCCCGATATATCGGACCGTTTGAAATTATTGACCGGGTTGGTAAAGTGGCATATTACCTAGCCTTACCAAGTGAACTGACGGATATACATGACGTGTTCCATGTGTCACAATTGAAGAAGTATCATCCTGCACCTGATCATGTTCTCAATGATGACCAATTGGAATTACGAGCCGATCTGTCATACGAAGAAAAACCAACGGAGATTGTAGGACGAAGTGTAAAAAAATTACACGGGAGACAGATTCCAATGTGTAAAGTGGTATGGAGACATAATGAAATCGAAGAGGCAACCTGGGAGACTGAGGAGTACTTGAAGAAAAAGTATCCAGAGCTTATAGGTACGTGACTATTATATTTCGAGGACCTGGGAATAATATGTTTTAGACAGACGAATTCGATGCCATTGTCTGTACAAACCGCTTTTACTGTTTTGTGAAATTGAGTTTTAACCATGGCAAAGTAATCTTTTAAAATAGAAGCGACCTTACTTTTCTCAGTAACCAAATAGATCTAAACTGCCCGAGAATAGTCATCTAGTATAGTAAGAAAATATGAAGTACCGATGGTGGAAGTAGTTTTATAAGGTCCCCATAAGTTACAATGAATTAATTCAAAAATGGCAGATGCTTTATTGATACTTAACGGAAAACAATCACGAGTTTATTTGGCACATAAACAAATGTTGCAAAGAGCAGTGGCAGTTTTAAATTTCTTAGAGAATTCAAAAAAATTTTACTAGATAGTCTGAAGGATGTCCTAACTGAATATGCCACAATGTACTTGAATAAAAAATAACACTAGAAAAAGTGAATAAAGTTTGTAACTGCAATGGTTTGTAGAAGTATATCCCGCTCCACTGCTCACCCACTCCGATCGGTCTCATTGAGGTACGGTCCTCTATCACACAAAAATCGTAACCCCCTACCCCATAAGCACCTCGAATGACTTTAAAATTACGGACATAAGGAAAATAGAGTTTGGATCTATATTGGTGGAATATAGTGTTTTTGACACTTAGTAGTATTTTGGACATATTTAGGAATGAGAGTAAAATTTTATTAAGTGGATTTTGTTTTTAATACCTAGTGTGTTTATTTTAGAAATTTAAGTACTTGAGATTTCAAGAAAAAAAAGAAAACCTTAGCTATTAAGAAATTACCGCCACCTATACTAGCCACCCGTCACCCTCTCACCATTGTCTTTTTTTTTTTTTCTTTTCTTTTCCTCCAACCGCCATCATCATGTATATATATATGTCATGAGTCCTTTTGTTTTTCCTTAGTTTTTCGGCACCTATATATAATATATTAGGAGACTTTTTTTCCCCCTTAAGCTGGTGGGCAGCCATTTGAGGTTAGTGGGTTTTATTTTATTTTATTTTGTTATTATTTGCTTGTTAGTTAAGTTATATATATATATATATATATATAATAGGCTTATTTCTTTTTTTAGGATTTGAATATTTCAAATGGATTTTAGTATATAGTTAATTTTGAGATTAATTTTTAGGTTTTATATTTTAAGCAATTTAGGCGCTTCAAGTATGTATTCAAATTAAAGATTTTTGAGATTACAAGATTTTGGATCTGCTTTAGGGGACAATATATATATATATATATAGATATATACACATCCTAAGTTCATTTTGTAGGATTTCGATATTATTTAGGAATTAGGGCTATTTGATTGGTACCCAGGTATTAAATATTCTTATTTCTTTTTTTAGGATTTGAATATTTCAAATGGATTTTAGTATATAGTTAATTTTGAGATTAATTTTTAGGTTTTATATTTTAAGCAATTTAGGCGCTTCAAGTATGTATTCAAATTAAAGATTTTTGAGATTACAAGATTTTGGATCTGCTTTAGGGGACAATATATATATATATATATATAGATATATACACATCCTAAGTTCATTTTGTAGGATTTCGATATTATTTAGGAACTAGGGCTATTTGATTGGTACCCAGGTATTAAATATTTTTTATTATTATTTTATAGGATCTACCAAATCTGTATCCAGGTGAGTCCACAAACTTCGTTTTGTTATGTTATTTCAAATATTACGAGGCATATAAATATGTTTGAAAAACCTTAGAGGCGGGCGAATAAGGTTTTTGGGTAATTTTTGAGAATATTTTGTAAATTTAAAAGATAAACCTCCAATTTTGTTTGAGAAAGAATTCTAAAACTCTTTATAATAAAATTCCAAACCAAACAAAATCTTGTGGTTAAGCCAATAAAATAAAAAGCTTAGAAACAAATGCACAAAGATTTACAGTGGTTCACTTTCTCAAAGAGTTACATCCACTATCTTGAGCCAACACCCAAGGATTTTCCAAATCCACTATAAACACAATATATACCTGGTACAAATTTGAGGATCACCCTACAAGGGTTTTGCACACAACCTCAATTCACAACACAATATAAATCAAAGGATTACCCAAGGGGTTTTTCAACACAAACCTTTGATATCAATAAGAGAAAGAGATAAGTTTAAGAACAGTGTTACCAATGTGAGCTCGAGAAATAGAAGATACAATGGAATGTTTTTACAAGCTCCTCTTTACTTCTTCTTTGATGAAGATCAACAATGAAGCTCAAGAAGATGTTTTTGAGATTGAAAGTATTTGAAATAAATATCTTTAAAGCTCTTTTAAAAGTCTTAAATGATCTCAATAAATATTTCACCAAACTTTTTACTTTTTGGCTGATAAAAAAAGTCTATATATACTTTCTCAGAAAAATGATCATTGCACTCTGTGTAACAGTAATATTTTTTTATAGTAAACAGGAAAATTGGATGACCGGTTCTTAAAATCAGGCGACTGGTTTTGAAACAAGAAGATTCGGATTTGTCTTGCAAAAAATCAGACGGCCGATTTTTTTTATTCTTAGAAAAAATCGGACTACCGGTTTTAAAACCGGATGGCCGATTTAGAATTTTTACAGCCAGTTTTTTTAAGAGAAGGGCTTTCCTTTCTATTTCAAAGGCATGTATTCTTGACACTCTTTTTAGAGTTAGAAAAACTTTCAAAAGCATCAAAACCTCAATCAAGAATACTTAGATTTTAAGAAAAATTTATATTGAGAAAATCATCAATGGAGCTTCACATATGATCATTAATCAAAGATGAAAGTTAGAGAGTTTTACAAAGAGTTACCATAGCACACCCCTAACTTAAACATAAGTCTTCAATGACTTGATCTTGGAATGGCTTGGTCTTTTCTCCTTCATTTTGCCTTCATCACCAAGATCTTTTGCTTTCTGAGAATGTAGACTTGAGACTTCGAAAGCGCTTCTTTTGTTCTATGAAAGGTTAGCTTAATACTCACGCAAACGTATGTTAATCATAATCAAAATCATAAGTAAATATGCCCTTAGAACTAACAATGTTTTTCGAACCAGTCACAAAATGTTTGCTCCTTTTGGAACAATATAATTCAATATGTTTTTTTTTTTTTTTTGGAGATGTTCTCCACAATGTGTTACATGTTCCTTAGAAAATGCATAAGCAGTGCTCCATATAGATGTTCTCTTTTTAAAACAGACTATTATTGTGGTGAAAAAGAATTTAGTTGTACACAGATTTTGCTGGAAATATTGGAAAATGTTCTAGCTTGAAAAGTTACATGTTTTGACATGCATGAATATAAATCTAGCATTGGCATAATTGTTAAATTTTTATAAGCATGTGGTAACTGGATTTTGGGAATTTTTGCTGAAAGTATTTATGACTTGATTCTGTCCTAACAGCCGAGCAAACGGCCTTTTTGTTTAAAAATAAACGTGAAAAACCCCATTCCGACCAGGGTTAAGCTTCTGGTTATGATCTTGTGTTCAAAAGCATCAGAGGATTGCACTGTACATGGCTAGTCCCCCGTACGAGGGCCTCTTTCGATGGCATGGACGTTTCAAACTCGGGAGAGTGGATCCACTTGAAGAGGGGGACCGCGAAGGGTGTGGTTCAATCGGTCTACATGGACACTGCATCACGCTCTGCGGTGGGGTTCGACCGCTAAGTGGAGAGTCAGGACGGGCTCGAAACTGAGGTTGGTCCCAGGGTCAACCTGGTAGGTGCCCCAGGAGTCTGTAGCCTGTTTTGACCAGTGATATGGGAGTGCAGTTGTTTTGTAATCGAGCGCTCATATGGTGTTTGGATGGTATTGACTACGAGATGCCGAAACTTGGTTCCGATGATCTCGCTTGGGGATCCGGACTTTGCCCGTGGAGCCCCACTGTTACATTACATGTTCTTTTGAATTTAGGTGTAGAAGCTGCGCTATGTGTCTTCATTCGTTCCGACTTTCCAGCTGCGCTCGAAACTTTCATGTAGGATCAAGCATCAGTGTTGTTAAAATAATAAAAAATAAATAAATAAATTTTCTTATAACATTTCATGAACTGTTTTCATAAAACTGCATCACCATTGTTTTAAAGAAATCATGACAGTGCACACACACACGTGGACTCACTTGGCGTTCGCGCTCATGTTTTTCCATTTCATATTTTCTCCTCAGATTAACTCAGGACGGTCAACGGCCCAGCAAGCCGCTGAAGTTTTAGGCAGGGATCAAATATCCCCAGAAGGGCATATGTTTATGTTTTGTCTTTCCTAGGCTCGAACCGTTTGTAAAGTTTTTCTTTTTATTTTATCGTGTAAACTTGTTGATGTAAGATACTTTCATTTTTATATTAAAATAATCATGAGAAGTTTTTTTAAATCTTGTGTTTTGAACGAACTAGTAGTATCCGTTTACTTAAGTTTTCCGCTGTGTACTTTGTGTATATATCTGTTAGTGTTGTTCCAGGGTTGTGTTTTATTTTGGAACTTATAATTTAGTGCCAAGAGGCATGCAGATATCTTACTCAGCCGCAGCTGACCTAGTGGCATGGTTGGGAGTATCACGAGTGGTATCAGAGCATCTAGGTTCAATACTAGGTTTGAAACGTTGGATTTTAGACAAGCTATAAGAGTCAACTGTTTAAAGTTTGAAGTCAACCATATGATTTATTGGCAGTACTGGCCATGGGATTCTATTTTGTAGGGACTAGATGGCACACCACCCCCACAGATGGATATATCAAGAGGGCACGCTCATAGGCGAGCTTAGAAGGACTGCATCATCATCATCAGATTCCCTTAGGGAGATTGTCCAGAGAGGGAACCAATTCCAGTGATTGACCTTTTCGATGATGAGCTGGTAGAGGGACCAGAGATGGCACCAGTGGCACCGGGAATAGGGGTTGGAACATCGATAGAAGAAGACCCTAGTGAGCCCACGTCAGACTCAAAGATGATGACCGAGCCAGAGAGAGGCATCGGCGGACGTTGGAGACATGGGCACCTTTGTAGCAGATAGTTTGCCAGTAACAGTATCCCCTACCCCTATTTCACCTGTGGAGTCTATATCTTATTTTCCAGCACTACCATCATTACTTCAGAGTGGGGTCAGAGAGCATGACATCTGTGGCTATTGTTTGTGGCGGTTGAGGCCGCTGGACAGCAGATTGTGGAGCTGAGAGAGGAGATTTCCCAGGTAGATGCCCTATTCTATACGGCTCGCCAGGCACATCGACAGGCAACGGCGAGGGCCGTTATGCTAGAGGCGGAGCTAGTTCAGGTATGGGAGGCACATGCGGCCCAAGAGATAGAGAGAGATTATGGAGCTGATTGACGAGCGGGACTGGCTTAGGCAATTTATCGCCCAATTCTTTAGTACAACTAGAGATTTAGTGGAGAGATCCCGTGTCGAGTTAGAGTTCCAACCAGGATGTTCTGGTAGCCAACACAGTCAGTCGGAGTAGGTTTGGGATAGGGTACCGAGACTTTTGTGTATATAGTTATTTGGATAGGTGTAAGTGGTATTTTGTTTGATGCTTGGCATAGTAGCCATATGATCGTAGACAGGAGGTTCTCGGGTTTTTGGATATGTATAGTAACCTGGTAACATATTTTGGGGTGATAGGACCAGGATGATCATCTGTCTGTATTTTGGCGTCGCTTGTACTAAAATCCTGAGTTTGAGATCTATGTATATATGTTTATGTTTATATGTACGTATTAATGTTGGTACCTGTGATGAGTTTATAATTTCTTGTTATGGAGTAGCTGCAAACTTAAAAGTTTATTAGTGATGGAACTTTCTGGTTGTTTAGAAAACATGTCAAATTCACGACCTTTCAATCATGTGCACGAGGCTGTGTCTGCAAGTTCTCAAAACAGACAGTTTGAACCCATAAAGGAAAATGCACCTCGTCCAAAACAAGCTACACACACGGTAATTAAGAATTTCATGATTAAAATGATGGAATTGTTAGAAAATTCAATGGCCACGAGGACGAACGAGCGAGTATTGACCACTGGGGTAGATGAAGCACTAGAATGATTTTTGAAGTTTCGACCCCCGGAGTTTTATGGAGAAGCTGAGCAAGAAACCAAAGCAGAACTATTCCTCGAACAGCTAAGTGATATCTATGAACCTTAAGTACAAGGATGCCCTGAGGGTAACGTTCGCAGCTTTTAGGCTCCGTGGCATGGCAAAGGATTGGTGGCTTAGAGCTTTAGAAGCTCGGGCACTCAAGAACCAACCATGGACCTGGAACGATTTTCAAGAAGAATTCAGAAAAGAGTACGTACCTCGATGGGTTCGTGAGCAACGAGAGGATGAATTTCAGCAACTGAGACAGGGTACCCTGGCAGTTACCTAGTATATGGCAAAGTTCTATAGGTTAGCTAAATGCTGCCTAAGATTGATAGATATTGATGAGAACAAGACTCAGCGATTTCTAAAAGGATTAAAGGTTGAACTACAGCGGGCATTGGTACCCTTACCACCAATGGATTTGCAGCAGCAGTTGAAGCCGCCACAAGGACGGAGATGGCAGATCAAGCGGTTATGCAGAGGAAAGCAACTATTGGCTCAGCTGCAACCCACTATAAACGTCCTAGACAAGGACCATGGAAATCTAGAGATTCCAAGAGATCCCGTGGTGAGCAAAGGATCGAAAGTGAAGGTGAGCAAAGGATCGAAAGTGAAGGCCAGTGAACCTTAATCCCTGGAGGAGTCCATAGAGTATGTACATACTGTGGACGAAGCGGACATGTGGCATACACATGTTATCGGAAGTTGAGGTTATGTTTCCAGTGTGGGAAACCAGGGTATACCAAGGATTAGTGCCCTAAGATGCAACAAGTACTTCCGGAGACGTCGAGAAGAGCGGGCCAACCCCCGGCCATGAAAGGAGCCATTGAAGAAAGGAGTGATAAGCCACAAGTGAAAGCCAAAGTTTATGCATTAGATGGACTGCCCGTAGATACTGAAGCAGACATAGTTAAAGGTATGATACAAATCTTTTCTCAGCCAGCAAAAAATACTCATTGATCCTGGAGTTACGCATTCTTTTGTGAGTTTGCATTTTATAAACCACATTCCTATATCTTCTGTTGACATGGATTACCGGTTGTTAGTTAGCACTCCTATGGGTGTAAGTAAGATCATTGAGGTAAAGTATGCGGATTGTTACATCTGCGTTTAAGATGTGACTTTAACTAGTGATTTAATTGCCTTACCCTTTGAGGGTTATGATGTGATACTTGGGATGGACTGGTTGTCTAGGCATTACACTCAAGTAGATTGTCGAGGGAAGTTGGTTAAGTTTAGTAGATCGGGTATGCTAATCCTAATATTCCAAGGGAAGCATATGAAATGAGAGAATCCCTTTTTATCGGGCATGAAAGCCAGAAAGTTGCTATAGAAAGGATGCAATCTACTCAACAAGCCTAAGGAAGAGGTAAAATTAGAAATAATACCCGTAGTGAGGGAGTTTGGGGATGTTTTTCCTGAGGAGTTAACGACTCTACCCCTAGATCGAGAAGTAGAGTTCAGTATAGAATTGGTACCTGATGCTAAACCAATATCTCGAACTCCATATCGGATAGAACAGGAGGAGTTGAAAGAGTTAAAAAAGCAATTACAAGAACTGTTGCAGCAAGGATACATTCGTCCCAGTACATCTTCTTGGGATGTGCCAGTTTTGTTTGTAAAGAAGAAGGATGGAACCCTCAGGATGTGTATTGATTTCAGAGGATTGAACATGATGAAAGTTAAGAACAAATACCCACTATCCCTCATTGATGAGTTATTTGATCAACTCCGAGAAGTGGGATGCTTTTCTAAATTGGACCTAAGACAAGGGTATTATCAAGTCAAGATAAGAGAGAAAGATATTCCGATGACGGCTTTCAACACACGATATGGGCATTATGAGCTTGTGGTTATGCTGTATGGATTGACTAATGCGCCTGCGACATTTATAGACTTGATGCATAGAGTCTTTAGTCCTTACCTGGATAAGTTTTTGGTGATTTTTACTGATGATATTCTTTGTTTATTCACCCAACCCTGAAGCTCATGAACAACATCTAGGAAAAGTGTTGCAAACCTTACGGGAGCATAAGCTGTATGCCAAATTTAGTAAATGTGAGTTCTGGATGAGTCAAGTCACTTTTCTAGGACACGTTATGACCCAAGAAGGAATCTTGGTAGATCCCGCGAAAGTAGAAACAATGAGCCATTGGGTGTAACCTAAAACACCAACCGAAATGCATAGTTTGTTAGCTATGGCAGGATACTACCCGAGATTTATAAAAAGACTTTTCTAGGATTGCTGGACCTCTAACACAATTAACCAGAAAAGCAACTAAGTTTGAATGGGCGACGAAGTATGAAAGGAGTTTTCAAGAGTTGAAGAATCGACTGACTTCGGCACCAGTGTTAACTTTACCCGATCCAAACAAGGAACTTTCACTGTATGCAGATGCTTCAGGGGAAGGTTTAGGAGCTGTGTTGATGCAAGACAGGAAGGTTGTGGCTTATATTTCGAGGAAGTTGAAGGATCATGAACGAAATTACCCAACACAAGATTTAGAGTTAGTGGCTATCGTGTTTGCCCTTAAGAAGTGGCGAAACCACCAGTATAGAGCAAAGTATGAGATATTTACTAATCATAAAAGCTTAAAATACCTATTTTCTCAAAAGGACTTAAACATGAGACAACATCGATAGATGGAACTGCTGGAGGAATATCGATGCCCAATTAACGACCGTCCAGGAAATGGGAATGTGGTGGCAGATGCCTTGAGTAGAAAAGCGAAGATATCAAGTCTTAGCTTAATATCCACCCTACAACAGGATGTTAAGAGCACCCAAGGGAATAATAAGGAGTTCCAGGAGTTTAAAAGTCGTGTGGAAGCTAAGAAATTGGAAGATTTTTAAACTTTAGAAGATGATTGGAGCCTGTACTTTTCAAAATCGGTTGTGTGTGCCTGATGAAACTGCACATAAGTGTACGATACTAGAGGAAGCCCACAGAAGTAAGTATTAATGCATCCGGGAAAGAATAAGATTTACAAAGACTTAAAGCAAAAGCTTTGGTGGAATGGAATGAAGAGAGAGATTGTGGAGTATGTAGCAGCCTATCTTACATGTCAAAGGGTTAAGGCAGAACGTCAAAAGTCAGCAGGACTACTACAATTGCTACCTGTTCTAGAATGGAAATGGCTCATGTGACAATAGACTTTGTCACAGGATTGCCCCGGACCAAAGGGTATAAAGATGCTATTTGGGTGATCGTTGATCGCTTAACAAAAGTAGCTCATTTTATTGCCATTAATATGACATACCTTTTGGACAAGTTGGCACATATTTATGTAGATAAGATTGTCCGACTTCATGGGGTACCCGTTGATATTGTATCCAATAGAAACACAAGGTTTACCTCAAGGTTTTCGCCCAAGTTCCAGGCAGCTATGAGAACCAATTTAAGTTATAGCACTACAGCACACCCTCAAACCAATAGACGATCTGAAAGGACAATTCAAACCCTAGAGGATATGCTAAGAGCTTGAACCTTAGACTTTGAGAATAAGTGGATTGACAATCTTGCTTGTACTGAGTTTGCTTCTAATAATAGCTACCATTCTTCGATAGTAATGGCATCATTTGAAGCATTATATGGTAGGAGATGCAGAACACCATTGTTCAAAAATATAGTTGGAGTTCAATCACATTGGAGACAAAGAAACTTGATGCCAGAGTTGGAGGAGATGCAGAAACAAGTTAGGATAATTCAAAATCGGCTTCATATAGCTAAAAAGTAGACAGAAGAGCGATGCCAAAAATCGAAGAAGGGATCTGGAATTTAGTGTGGGAGATCAAGTTTTCTTAAAACTTATGCCGCATCGCGGGAAGCTTAGATATCCGAGGGAGGAAAGTTAAACCCCTGATATATCGGACTGTTAGAAATTATTAACCGGGTGAGTAAAGTGGCGTATCAGCTAGCTTTACCGAGTGAACTGATAGGTATACATGACATGTTCCATGTGTCACAATTGAAGAAGTATCATCCTGCACCTGTTCATGTTCTCAATGATAACCAATTGGAATTACGAGCCGATCTATCATACGACGAAAAACGAATTGAGATTATAGAATGAAGCGTAAAAAAGTTACGCAAGAGACATATTCCAATGTGTAAAGTGGTATGGAGACATCATGGAATCGAACAGGCAACCTGGGAGACTGAGGAGTACTTGAAGAAAATATATCCAGAGCTAATAGGTACGTGACTAATAAATTTCGAGGACCTGGGAAAAATATGTTTTAGACAGACGAATTCGATGTCATTGTCTCTACAAATTGCTTTTACGGTTTTGTGAAATTGAGTTTTAACTTGACAAAGTAATCTTTTAAAGTAGAAGCGACCTTACTTTTCTCAGTAATCAAATAGATCTAAACTGCCCGAGAATAGTCATCTAGTATAGTAAGAAAACATGAAGCACCGATGGTGGAAGCAGTTTTATAAGGTTCCCATAAGTTACAGTGAATTACTTCAAAAATGGCAGATGCTTTATTGATACTCAACGGAAAACAATCGCGAGTTTGTTTGGTACGTAAACAAATGTTGCAAGGAGCAGTGGCAGTTTTAAATTTCTGAGAGAGTTCAAAAAATTTTTCACTACATAGTCTGAAGGATGTCCTAACTGAATATGCCACAATGTACTTGAATAAAAAATAATACTAGAAAAAGTGAATAAAGCTTGTAACTGCAATGGTTTGTAGAAGTATTTCCCGCTCCACTGCTCACCCACTCCGATCGGTCTCATTGAGGTACGGTCCTGTATCACACAAAAATTGTAACGCCCTACTTCGTCAGCACCTAGCATGACTTTAAAATTACGGGAGTAAAGAAAATAGAGTTTGGATCTATATTGGTGGAATATAGTATTTTTGACACTTTGTGGTCTTTTCGAGATATTTACGAAAGAGGGTAAAATTTTATTATATTGAGGTTTTCTTCTTAAGGTTTATAAATGTCTTTAAGTGGATTTTGTTTTTAATACCTAGTGTGTTTATTTTAGAAATTTACATACTTGACATTTCAAGAAGAAAAAAAACCTTAGCTATTAAGAAATTACCGCCACCTATACTAGCCACCCGTCACCCCCTCACCATTGTCTTTTTTTTTTCTTTTCCTCCTCCAAACCGCCATCATCCTGTGTATATATATGTCATGAGTGCTTTTGTTTTTCCTTAGTTTTTCCGCACCTATATATAATAAATTAAGAGACTTGTTTTTCTCCCATTAAGCGGGTGGGCAGCCATTTGAGGTTAGTGGGTTTTTTTTTTTAATTTTTTTTTATGGTGTTATTATTTGCTTGTTAGTTAAGTTATATATGTATAGATAGAATAGGCTTATTTCTTTTTTTATGATTTAAATATTTCAAATGAATTTTAGTATATAGTTAATTTTGAGATTAATGTTTAGGTTTTATATTTTAAGCAATTTAGGCGCTTCAAGTAAGTATTCAAATTAAAGATTTTTGCGATTATAAGATTTTGGATATGATTTTGGGGACAATATATATATAGATATATATACACATCCTGAATTCATTTCGTAGGATTTCGATATTATTTAGGAACTAGGCCTATTTGAATGGTACTCAGGTATTAAATATTTTTGTATTATTATTTTGTAGGATCTTAGCACCAGATCTGTATCCAGGTAAGTCCACAAACTCCGTTTTGTTATGTTATTTAAAATATTACGAGACATATAAATATATATTTCGAACCAGTCACAAAATGTTTGCTCCTTTGGAACAATATAACTCAACATGGTTTTTTCTTTTTTTTGAAGTTGTTTTCCACAATGTGTTACATATTCCTTAGAAAATGCATAGGAGCGGTGCTCCATATAGATGTTCTTTTTTTAAAACAGACTATTATTGTGGTGAAAAAGAATTTGGTTGTACACAGATTTTTCTGGAAATATTGGAAAATGTTCTAGCTTGAAAAGTTACATGTTTTGACATGCATGAATACAGATCTAGCATTGACATAATTGTGAAATTTGCATAAGCATGTGGTAACTGGTGATGGGGATTTTCCTGAAAATATTTATGACCTGATTCTGTCCTAAAACCCGAGCAAATGGCCTTTCTGTTTAAAAATACATATGAAAAATCCCATTCCGACCTGGGTTACGCTTCTGGTTATGATCTTGTGTTCGTGGCTAGTCCCCCATACGAGGGCCTCTTCCGATGGCATGGACGTTTCAGACTCGGGAGGGTGGATCCATTTGAAGAGGGGCGTAGACCGCGGAGGGTGTGGCTCAATCGTTCTACATGGACACTACATCAAGCTCTGCGGTAGGGTTCGGCCGCCAATTGGAGAGTTAGGAGGGGCTTGAAACTGAGGTTGGTCCCAGGGCAGACCTGATAGGTGCCCCAAGAGTCTGTAGCCTGTTTTCACCAGTGATATGAGAGTTAGGTTGTTTTGTAATCGAGCACTCGTATGGTGTTTGGCAGATATTGACTGCGAGATGCCGGAACTTGGTTCCGATGACCTCGCTTGGGGATCCGGACTTTGTCCGTGGAGCCCCACTATTGCATTACATGTTCTTTTGAATTTGGGTATAGAAACTGCGTTGATGTGTCTTAATTCGTTCAGACTTTCCAGCTACGCTTGAAACCTTCATGTAGGATCAAGCATCAGTGTTGTTAAAGTAACAAAAAATAAATAAATAAATTTTCTTATAACATTTCATGAACTATTTTCATCAAACTGCATCACCATTGTTTTAAAGAAATCACGTCACCGCACACACACGTGGGTTCACTGAGCATTCCGTCTCATGTTTTTCCATTTCATGTCTTCTCCTCAGATTAACAAAGGATGGTCAGGGGCCCAGCAAGCTGCTGAAGTTTTAGGCAGGGAGTTTTTCGATCAAATCTCCCCAGAAGGGCATATGTTTATGTTTTATCTTTCCTAGACTCGAACCGTTTGTAAAGTTTTTCTTTTTATTTTGTCGTGTAAAGTTATTGATGTAAGATACTTTTGTTTTTATATTAAAACGATCATGAGAAGTTTTTTTTAAATCTTGTGTTTTGAGCGCACTAGTAGTATCTAGTTTACTTAAGTTTTCCACTGCGTACTTTGTGTATATATCTATTAGTGTTATTCTAGGGTTGTGTTTTATTTTGGGACTTATAATTTAGTACCGAGAGGCACGCACATGCCCTACTCAGCTGCAGTTGACCTAGTGGCAAGGTTGGGGGTATCACAAAAATTATCAGAGAGAGTGATAAAATACTTTAAGTCACGTGCCAATTGAGCTAATGAAATTAAATTGCACTTAAGTTCAGGAAGCAAACACACACTAAGAAGTTTAAGTCTAAGATTTAAAGAAACCATTCCTTCTTGTAGAGCAAGTATTTTAGCACCATTCGGTAGTCCAACAGTATAAAGACGAATAGTTTTTAAATTTTTAAAAAAATCTTTACTACTAGTCATATGATGAGAACAGCCCGAGTCCAAAATCCATAAAGTTTCCATACCAGAGAGAGTATCAGGCTGAGTAGATTTAGTTAAGAGGCTCATCAAGGTTGACCATTGGTCAACACTTAAATTGGGAAAGTTTCCATTTTTATTGCCAGTCCATTGGTCACCACCAAGATTTGGAAAGTTGCCATTTTTGCTGTTGAAGACACCTCCCTACTTGCTGCAGCTGCGTGTGCCCAGTCCTCGTCGCTACTTCTGCTCGGTGTCGGCGTGCGCTGGGTCCTAGCGGTAGAAGGAAACCACCAACCGTGAGTGGAGCCACTACTCCTGCCACGATTTACTGCTTCCTCTGGATTTGCTGTCCCTATACAAACTCCTCGGCTGGTGCAACTAGGATCAGAAGCTCCTTGATACTGCATGCGCAAAGGATGAGAGGCGTGGCCACCGATCTACACTCCGGTGCCGGCTGAAGGACTTTTGGGCCCCCAGTCTGGGTAGCCAATTAAATGGAAGTACCCGCTGATGTCATGTCCACTGCGGTGGCAGTAAGTGCAGGTAAGCTGTCATGAGTTGTCCAGTTTGGCAACAACGAAGGAGATGCCATCGTCGCCAGTGTCATCCGCTCAAGCCAGATTTTTATGCTACTTTTCTTTGCATATTTTAGCCAAAAATGTTTTTCATACTCGGCATCGGTTCTTGTTGAATTAATTGGGAGCGGAAGGTACTGTAAATGGTATTATTTAATCCCATTAAGAATTGGAAAATTTTTTCTTCCTCCCTCTCTTGTGTAATAACTGCCATTAATTCTGTATTTGTAATGGATGGAAGTTGAGTATAATTTCTAACTCGTCCCATAATTTTTTTAAACGTGAAAAATACACATTTATTGAATCTCCTCCGTGTTTACAGTTTGCCAATGTTGTTTTCAATTCGTATTTCCGCAGCCGGTTTCCAATGAAGAATCTTTCCTTTAAATCTATCCGTAACTCATCACCTCTTTTCGAGTAGTTTAACGAACATCGGAGAGAGGGCTCAATAGTGTTAAGAATCTAAGAATTTTTACCAATGTATTAATTTCCCACCACTCTTCTTCTTTGTCAGGATCGTTTTCTGGACTGGGAATTGTTCGATTGACAAAACCCAATTTTTTCTTTGAACGCGAGGCCAATCACGTGGCTTTCGCCCATTCTGCATAATTGTTGTCTTTTTCATTCTCTTTTAACTGGATCGTTGTTATAATCAGTCCAGGTCCATCTGAGGATGCTACATAGTGGGTATCTTTCTCTATTTTACGAACATGGCTTTCTTCGATCATGTCGTTGTCAATGTTGCCACTGTCTTCCTTGTTGTAACTCATATTGAGAATTTAGACAAGACTAGCTTTGATACCATGAAAGTTTCCAGTGGAGAAAACAATCCAATATTTTCTTATTTATTATGTCAAAAATAATTATATTATATATTTGCTTACAAATCATCTATCGGAAACTAACATTATTAGGAAAATATATATATGTTATGAAAATATCTAAATATAGAAACATCTAAATATAATCTCAATAGGTTGGAATGTGCAAAAATAACCCAATCCATGCATGAACTGGCCAAATGCACGATCGGGATAGTTTGACCCATTCCAATTGTATGTTGACATTTAAATTAGTAGCCAAACAATTTTACCCTTATTGAAGATGACATGTGAGTATACGTGACACAAATTGTCGAAAATCACTCGTCGCTATGTAAATGGACATTTTCAGTCATTGTAAAAAGTTATTTGGCAAAAATTACCAATAAAATAAATAATGTCCTCAAATAAAAAAATATAAATGATTAAATGGTATTTTTCGCTAAATTATCTTTAAATAACATGGTTTCCTAAAACTTTTTAAATAACATGGTTGATCAATTTGCTAGTTGAATACTTAATGATACCAAAAGCTGGTTTCAACTTTGATGAAATCATAATATATATTATCGTTAGAGAAGAATATGATTCAGTTCGTAGCAGTTAAGAAAACTCCTTGTCAGAATATTTAAAAAACATTAAAAAAAGAGATCACATTAATAAGAAATCTAAATTAGATTGAGACATATAAAAAATTAGAAGCACAGTAGAGATCCAACGAACCGTAACAAGAATGGCATGCACATGGTCTTTAGTATATAGAGTCGATTCAATGCATTTTTACTATTAAGAAAAAGGGTTAATATTAAATAACTATTATTAATGTAGTATTCAATCTTAAGTAAGTGTCTATTAAATGATAATTTTTTATTTATGATGAATCTAATTGAAAAAAAAAGGTAAATATCTATCTTACCTTTCTCATACATTTTGTTAAAATCGGTCTTTACCTTTTCAATGGAGGCAATCTGCCCCCTCAATAATATATGCTATTTTCATCTGAAACATAGGGAGAGGAACAAAAATTTTCATCGCCATTTCATTGCAAGGGTGCAAGGGTAGTTTAGAAATATTATATTTTTAAATAATCATCTCTATATATTAACTGTTAAGATAATTTAGACGAAATCCTCCGACTATTCGACTGTTAAGAAATTTAGGACGCAGAGAAGAATAATATTGAATGCTTCAATTGATTGTCTTTCTTATTCATTATGATCTACTATTTATAGGTTACAAAATATCTTAATTCTAATCAATATATGATTCTAACCCGCCACTAATAAGGAATACTGCTATAATACAAAATATCCTAATGTAGAATCAATATAAGATTCTCACCAAATAATCTCTTATAAAATTCAAGATAATATAGGAGAATCATATATTGATGTGATATCTCCAACAGATACTTAAGTGGAAGATGTAAATCAGAATTTGAACCTTAGTTGTTGTTACAACTCTGCAACTCCAGAATCAAGTTAGTTACGTGCATGCATGTACAAAAAATTTTTTAAAAAATAAGTGAATTATTTGTGAAAGAAGAAGTAGGTCCATAATTTTTTTAAAAAATAAAAGGATTGAATTTTTAAAATTTAATTTAAATGGACCCGCCAAATTGGAGAACTTGTAAAACAAATTTGACATATGATTAGCAATCTCTTGCAATTAGGTACTCAATTAACTGAATAGTCAAAGTACTCATTTGGTATATTAACCCGAATAACAACAAACAAATAGAAAAAAAAAAGAAAAAGAAAAAGGGACATAATCTGATCCGGTCAACCCAAATCATACACCATAAATCCCCAATAGATATGCTTCATCTTCATCTCGCCTATGATATAGTTTAACATTTGCGTCGCATAATTCCTTCAATTTCCAACCCGTCACCATATTACAACAGTTTGATGACAAGAAAAATCTCTTCAGGTAACCTTTTAGCTTTGTGTAAAATTCCTTTCAATTTCTGGAGAAATTTCGGACACAAAATAACTTTTTTTTTTTTTTTACTTTATCACGTTTTAAATATCATATAAATTAATAAAATACAAAATTAAAGAAATTTTTTGTGTATATGTCTAAGCTATCCTTAACATGTATCTTTCACTTAATTTATTGACACTGAAAAAATTTAACATTTAAATTGAAACTTATGTAGAATAATGAATGATGGGTGAAATAGATATTGGAAAATGTTAAAAATTATCAGCAAGTAATAATTGCACTTTTCTATATACAAGGATCGAGAGATGTTAACATGTTGAAAGGTATGATGATTTTGGTTAAATTTGCATTGTTTTCAACAATGTGACAAATAAAAAAATACGAAAACTCTCCTAATGTGACAAGTAAAAAAAACGGAAAGAGTAAAAAGCAAAGTTAAGGCTATTGTCATTCTCAAAATAAAAACATTTCTTGTACTCTCTTCCATCATAAATATAAGAAGTTTTAAACTTTTACGCACAAATTAAGGGTCTTTAAAATTTGACAATTTTTAAACTAAAATACCCTTTATATTTATTTATAAATGAGGAAAAAAATAGACAATGTGAGTAAAATAAATTAATAGAAAATGGATAAAAATGAAAAAAAATCAATAAATACGTATCAAAAGTTATAAGAACTTTTATATTCTTGACTAGTCTCGATAAATCTAAAATTCTTTATACTTTTTACTAGAGTGAGTGATTAATATTGTTTTCTATAGAATATTTTTATTTAAATTTTTTTTGTTAGCATAAATAGACCAATAAAATTACTAATTTGTCTAATATATACTTCAAATTCACGTATAATTTTTTAAATTTTATAAGATTATTATATTTAAATTATCATATATAACATATTTTATTTTCATATATGCAATGTTTATATAATGTGCATCCAAAAGTACACACATTAAATTTATCCTACTTCTAAGAAAAAATATATATCCTAAAAAGATTACTCATAATTCACCACATTTCGTTAACAAAGAATACACAGAAACCACTTGGTATCCACCTTAGATCTTGAATATCATGAATCGTTTTTTTGAACGGAAGTATTTATTTGTAAGGTATTGTATGCACGAGAATATAAAATATGCGTACAAAAAATTTTGAAAAAGAGAAAATTTTCTTCAAATTCTCTCTTTCTTTTCTCCAAAAAATTTAAGAACTTCATACTCAAATGTGTTTAAATTTAACACTTGAAACTTGAAAAAAAAATTAGTGTAATTGTTCTATATTCGTTTATTTATAATATTACTAGTTTAAAAAAAACACAAAGAATCGAATTTAGCAGAAGCTGCAAAATTTTTTAGGAGTCTTTGTGACTGAAATTTTGAGAGAATTTTAGCCATTTGGGCCAAAATTTCTGCTACCCAAAACTAAAAATAAATAAATTTACAGAGTAATTTTGGCCAGTTGCAATTTTTTTTTAAAATTTACCTCAAAATTGATATTTTTTTCAACGAAATCTTTAAATCATTCATGTTTTATTTAAATTTCAATAAGATTGTAGAGAAGAGAGAGAGAACGAGGGAGGAAAATTTTTTAAAAGTTTTTGTACATAATTTTTGTATTTTTGTGCATATTTTATTGGTGCTTATATTGAATTAATAATGATCATGTAACTTTTATATTTTTTAAAAAAATTACTAATAAAAGTTTTTATGGCGAGGGAGTGGAGGGGGTCGGGGGTTTGATTAGCCAACATCAACTGTTTATTCAAATCCAAAAAAGGTGGTCCATTTGATTCAAAGATTCTAGTCAAAGTCGAGTACCTTATTAGGAATTTAGGATGGGATGACCATGTCTGGTGCAGACAAAATTCAGTAGTTATACAGTCCATTTCGGCTATACTTTGCATTAGAGGTGTAAATAAGTTAGGTGGTTTGTAAACAGTTCGTTAAAGTAAATTATTCATGAACAATTCAAAAGTCGTTTAATTAAAGTTCAATTCAAATTCATTATTGATTGAGTTTAAGTTGAATTCGAGTTAATTAACTAAATAAATGAGTTGAGTTCGATCTTCATTAATATTGATTCGATGGTTCGTTAAGCATATCAAAAATCAGAATATATAATTTTTTATTTTATTTTAATCATTATATAATTTTCTTTTTAAAATTAAGTTTGAACTCGACACAAATAACCAAACTCGAGTCAAAATTAATAAACTCGATCGAACTCATGTAAACTCAAACTTCGACTTTGCAGGTTTACACACCTAACTTTCACTATCATTACAATAAAATATGGATTTAGTGACATATTTTTAGTGACATGTTTTATCAAATGTAACCATCTATCTATATTATAACGGTTGACAATTGCCACATTAAATAAGCCTTATAACAAAACAATAAATTAATAAATTAAGGTGTTTTTTACAAATTTGAAACTTTGAGGTTTGGGCGATGGTGGAAGATGTAGGCTTTACAGCCCATTTATTCCCAATATTTTTATTATTTTCCAGCCCAGTTTTTCTCACCCATAACTCCATGATGTATTGGGCCTCAACCCAAGCGGAATACGCTAATGGGATGTCTCCTTTGACCGGGTCTTTTGGGATGCCCGAGCAGCTCGGGTTGGCCACTCGGGCCGTCTGCTGGTGACCCGCGGTCCGTCCGCTTGGCTCCTCTTTAATTACTACTGCTGCTTCGTTTCTCGAGTAGACTCTTGCTTTCCTCCTCTGAACCGTCTCTCATTCTCTCTGTTTTTGGAGTCTTCAAGACTCTCGGTTTCTCCTCCTTCTCTTTCGGCTCTGCCGCTGCTGTTCTCTCTCTGTTCTGGTGCTTCTATGCTATTCCCAGTCTTCTTTGTCACCTTTTTGTCTGTTGTTGAGGTTAGAGAGATAGCCGTGAGGAAAGAAAAGAGAGAGAGAGAGAGAGAGAGAGAGAGAGAGAGAGAGAGAGATAGAGGTAGTAGATTGCCGGTGATTTCTTCCCGGTTGAGGCCCGTTTCTGAGGGTTATAACCCCGATCATTATTTTTCTTCACTATCGACACCTCGACGCGGTAATGCCGCTGCTCGGTGTCCGGTTCTGGTTTGGTAACCCCTCGGTTTTAGTTCCTCGGTCATGTCTTTAATTTTCTATTGGCCGCTTCACAGCGGCAGTGGTGAGCAAAACCGTTCTTTATTTATTTGGGTTATTTTTATACTAATCGGGTGTTATTTTTGCAGATTACCTTATTATTGTTCTTTGTTGGTTTTCTGTTCATAGAAAGATTGAATCTTTCTGTTTTTCTTCCGTTGTAATTCTTTCTTTGATAATTTGTAATAGTAATAGTTATTTGTAATAGTAAATAGGAGTTGTTTTTCTCCAACAAGTGGTATCAGAGCCTTAGTTCCGGCTCTTTGGCTTCGACGTCCGACAGAAGCCTTCGGATCTGAGAAGTTTCTCAGAATCCGGCCAGTGAAGTTCCTACTACCCTTCTCTTTTTTTTTTTTTTTACAGTTTTTTTTCAGTTTATTCGGCTTGTCGCCGAGTTTCTGTTTACTATTTAACGGCTTGCCGCCTGCTTTATCTAGTTTATGTGTTTCGGCTTGTAGCAGATTACTGTTTCTGTTTCTGTTTCGGCTTGCCGCCGGTTCTGCTTCTATTGGTTGTTGGTTGTGATGGCTTGTTGCCGATTCTGTTGCTATTACATTTCTGTTTCTGCTTCTGTTCTTTTTCCCTTTGATTTATTATTCCAGTTTTTTGTTGTTTGTAAAAAAAAAACTAAAACCCAAGCCTGGCTTGAGTCCAAGAGACATCAAGTATCTGTGTCTTAGCTGGTTTATTCCTGATTTCAAAAAGTTTTTATTATTTCTGTCTTTTTCTTTAACTGCTGGATCCGTCTGTTTCTGTTCTCTTGGTTATTATTCTGTTTGTTTCCTGTCTTTTGATTAGGAATTTCTGTGTCTTTGTGTTACACTGTTTTGTAATCAAAACCAAACCTAATCAAACGAAATTAAAACAAACAACGCCATTTTTCTTTGGAAAATCTTTCCTCTGTTTTAAGGAAAATCCGGACAATTTTTATTCAAAACTTTTCAAATCTTTCGTCTTTCTGAAACCACCGAATTACACCTATTTGCCCTTAAAACATGTCAGTTCCAAAAATTAAAACTAATAGGTTTGATGGAAAATCTGATTTTATAATGTGGCGGAGGAAAATGAAAGCAGTTTTGGTACAAAACAAACTTGCTCCCGCTATTTGTAGCCCTGAAGAGTATCCGGAATCTTGGAAGGGCGAAATTCTTAAAGAAAAACTAGGTAATGCTCATAGCTGTCTCACCTTGCATTTAACTGATAACGTTTTACGGGAAATTGATGAAAAAGACAATGCTTTTGAAATCTGGACAAAACTGAAAAAATTGTATTTGGGAAAATCTCTTTCAAATAAAATCTATTTAAAAGAACAGCCTTTTGGTTTCAAAATGAATGGGACAAAATCACTTTCTGAAAATATAGATGATTTAAATAAAATCATTTTGGAACTTCAAAACGTCGGAGAGAAAATCTCTAATGAAAATGTTGCAGTCATTTTACTAAATGCCTTACCTGATTCTTTTAATGATGCCAAATCTGCCATTAAATATGACAGAGATGATCTTTCCTTTTTGATGTCAAAAATGCTTTAAAATCAAAAGATTTGGATTTGCAAAAAGAGAACAAGTCTCATGGTGAAAATCTTTTTGTAAGAGGAAGGATTGACCGGAGAGAAGCTCTTAGTCATCGTTTTAAAAGCCGTTCCAAATCACGAGAGAAAAGTAAGGTAAAATGTTTTTACTGTGGGAAAGAAGGGCATATGAAAAACAAGTGTTTTAAATGAATCAAAGATGACAAACAACGTAAACATGGTAAAGAAGGGAATAAAATCGATAAAACCCACGATTTTGAATCAGATGGTAACTCTATGTTTTCTGAAGTTCTGTGTGTTTCTCTTTCTCCTTCATGTACTGATGTTGTTAATCATTGGGTGCTTGATTCTGGTTGTTCATTTCACATGACACCTAATAAACACTGGTTTTCTGATTTCAAACCTTTAAACCAAGGAAAAGTTTTTATGGGTAATAATCAGGTTTGTGATATAAAAGGCATTTGGCAGTATTTTTATAAAAATGAATGACGGCGTGACTAGAAAACTCAATGAGGTGAGATACGTTCCTGACTTTCGTCGAAATCTTATTTTCCTTAGTTATTTAGACTCTTTGGGTCTCTCTTTTAAATCCAAAAATGGAATTTTGCATGTTTGCAAAGGAAACCTAGTCATGCTAAAAGGTTTTAAAAAGGAAACTTTATACATCCTTCTTGGTAAAACAATTTGCAACTCTACTACTTTGGTTTCAAAAACTGTCCCTAAGAAAACTATGTTGTGGCATCGGAGGATTGACCACATTAGTGAAAAAGGGCTTTATCATTTACAAAAACAAAAACTTTTATGTGGTGATAAAATCGATTCCTTGGGATTTTGTGATCACTGTGTTTTGGGAAAACAACATAAAATTAGGTTTTCAACCAGCACACATAAGTCATCTGCACCTCTTGATTATGTGCATTGTGATCTGTGGGGGCCTGAAAAGGTTCCAACTTACGGTGGTAACATTTATTTCCTTTCTATTGTTGATGATTTTTCTAGGCATGTATGGGTTTTTCTTTTAAAAACCAAAGATCAAACGTTTGAAAAATTTTGTGAATGGAAATGTTTTGCCAAAAATCATTCTCGAAATAAACTAAAAAATATCAGGACCGATAATGGTCTTGAATTTTGTAACCGGAAGTTTTCTGACTTATATGCATCACATGGCATTCTACACCATAGAACGGTTAGACATAACCCACAACAAAACGGAGTTGCCAAAAGGATGAACCGTACTATTATGGATAAGGTCTGTTGTCTGTTAGTGTCTTTTGGTATTCCAAAACCGTTCTGGGGTGAAGCTGTTAGTACAGCTGTATACCTCATCAATAGATCTCCATCCACAGCTATAAACTTTAGGACTCCTATAGAACTCTGGTTTGGAAAACCTCCTAGTCTTTCCAAATTGAGGGTTTTCAGTTGTGCAGTCTTCGCTCATTAAAAAGAGGGAAAACTAGTTCCAAGGTCTAGGAAGGGGGTGTTCATAGGATATCCTAGTGGGGTAAAGGTTTATAGAGTATGGTTGAAGGGTGAACCAGGGGTGAGGGTTATCATCAGTAGGGATGTTGTCTTCAATGAGTTAGAAATGCCCTGTCTTAAGGATAACACCATCACCGATAATCCTTCTTGTGATCCTTCTCCTAGTAGCATTCCGGTGGAGGAGGAGACTATCTCCGAACCCACTCTAGAGCCACCTCAGGAACCTGAAATAAATTCTGAGTCTTCTGCTCTTTCTAGTAGTACTCCTGTTCTTGAAACTTCTGACCCTATTCTAGATGGTTCTGATGAGGAAGAGGAACATCCTGAAGCTCAAACCCAAGCTCTTAGGGATTATCAACTCGCTAGACATCGAGTTTGTAGAGTACCTAAGGATCATCCTCGGTATGGTTATTCCTACATTGTATCATATGCTTTTGCTGTTGCTTCTTATGTTGAAGAAAAAGAATCTTTATATTTTTCTGAGGTTTTGAAAAGTCACAATCGCGTTTTATGGTTACGTGCTATGGAGGAAGAAATGTTTTCTTTGAACAAAAATAAAACCTAGATTCTTGTTCCAAAACCTTCAAAACAAAAACTTGTTGATTGTAAATGGATTTTCAAAATAAAGGAGTCTGAGTCTTCTAATGAACCTCCTAGGCTCAATGCTAGACTTGTTGCAAAAGGTTTTTCACAAGTTGAGGTTATTGATTTCAATGAAATTTTTTCTCCTATTGTTAAATGCAAAACAATTAGGATTATTCTTGCTCTTGTTGCTTTCTACGATCTTAATCTTGAACAGCTTGATGTGAAAACTGCCTTTTTACATGGTGATCTTGAAGAAACCATTTATATGCATCAACCACCTGGTTTTGAAGTAAAGGGTAAGGAACATATGGCATGTCTTTTGAAAAAGTTTCTATATGGACTTAAACAGTCGCCAAGGAAATGGTATAAGAGGTTTGATTCTTTCATGTCCAAAATTGGTTTTTTTAAAAGTAACTATGATAGTTGTCTTTACTTTTCTGGTAATGATGTGGATTCTGCTATTTATCTATTGTTGTATGTGGCTGATATGTTGATAGCTTGTCGTCACAAAGCTAAGATCAATGAACTGAAGTCTCTGCTAAAATATGAGTTCGATATGAAGGACTTAGGAGTTGCATCCAAAATCCTTGGGATGAATATTTCTAGAGATAGACCTGATCGTTCTCTCTTCTTATCCTAAAGGTCTTTCCTTCAGAAAATACTATCCAAATTTTCAATGCAACTTTGTAAACCCGTTACAACTCCTCTTGCTAGCCACTTTAAACTTTCCGACAAAACTTGTCCTAAAACTGAAAGTGAAAAGAGAGATATGGCCAATATCCCATACATAATAGCCATAGGCTCAGTCATGTACTCAATGATATCCACCTGTCCTGACATTGCTTTTTCTATAAGCCTTCTTAGCATATTTATGTCAAATCCTGGAAGAGATCATTGGGCTGCTCTCAAGTGGCTATTACGTTACCTAAACCGAACTGTGGACCGGGGTTTACACTACTATAATTGGTCTGATTTTGAATTGATTGGATTTGTTGATTCTGATTTTGCAGGTGACAAGGATTGTAGAAAATCTACCACTTCCTATTTCTTTACCCTTACAGGTAGTTGCATTTCGTGGAAATCCCAACTGCAGCCTGTAGTTGCCGTGTCAACTACTGAGGCTGAGTATATCGCAGCAAAAGAAGCCATTTGGCTTCAAGGGTTATTGAGTGAATTGTATATTTTAAATTCCAAAGTTATTATTTACACTGATAGTCAAAGTTGTTTACATTTGTGTAAAAATCCGGTCTATCACGAACGGACGAAACATATTGATGTCAAATACCACTTTAGTAGAGAAAAGGTCTCTAGTGGTATAGTTGACATAGATAAGATTAGTACTGATAATAATCCTGCTGATTTTGGTACTAAAATTGTAAACACTGATAAATTTATGTTTTGCAGGGACTTTCTTCATGTGCAAGCAATTTGACTCAAATCAAGTCATCATTCAGGGATGGAAAAATATTGTTCGAGGTGGAGATTGTAGGCTTTACAGCCCATTTCTTTCTAATATTTTTACCATTTTCCAGCCCAATTTTCTCCCCCATAACCCCATGATGTATTGGGCCTCAACCCAAGTGAAATAGGCTAATGGGCTGCCTCCTTTGACCGGGTCTTTAGGGATGCCCGGGCGGCTCAGGTTGGCCACCCGAGCCGTCCGTTGGCGACCCACGGTCCGTCCGCTCGGCTCCTCTTTAATTACTGTTGCTTCGTTTCTCGGGTAGACTCTTGCTCTCCTCCTCTGAACCATCTCTCATTCTCTCTGTTTTTGGAGTCTTTAAGACTCTGGGTTTCTCCTCCTTCTCTTTCGGCTCTGCCGCTGCTGTTCTCTCTCTGTTCTGGTGCTTCTATGCTGTTCTCAGTCTTCTTTGTCACCTTGTTTGCCTGTTGGTGAGGTTAGAGAGATAGCCGTGAGGAAAGAAAAGAGAGAGAGAGAGAGAGAGAGAGATAGACGTAGTAGATTGCCGGTGATTTCTTCCCAGTTGAGGCCCGTTTCTGAGGGTTACAACCCCGATCGTCATTTTTCTTCAATATCAACGCCTCGACGCGGCAACATCGCTGCTCGGAGTCTGGTTCTGGTTTGGTAACCCCTCGGTTTCAGCTCCTCGGTCATCTCTTTGATTTTGTGTTGGCCGCTTCACGGCGGCGGTGGTGAGGAAAACCGTTATTTGTTTATTTGGGTTATTTTTATACTGATCGGGTGTTATTTTTGCAGATTACCTTATTATTGTTCTTTGTTGGTTTTCTGTTCATAGAAAGATTGAATCTTTCTGTTTTTCTTCCGCTGTAATTCTTTCTTTGATAATTTGTAATAGTAATAGTTATTTGTAATAATAAATAGGAGTTGTTTTTCTCCAACAGAAGGGATTAGGGTTTATGATCGGCGTCCACTGTTATTGAGCCAATTGAAGCAGTTTGTCTCAAATTTCTCTACCCCAAATAACAGAGGTGAGCACTCAAATAGATTTCAAATTCATAGAATATTTGGGTTTCAACTTGTTATTAATGGGTTAGTAAAATTCATGGTTACCTGGATCTCTATTTTGATGACAAGGGATAAATAATTGGACCGGGTACACTGAGGATCTTCTGTAACATTTTCAATAACATCTCATCTAACATTTTCTTTTATAATATGTTTTTTCTTTTAGGGTTTACCTTTTTTTCTTAGGCTTATATTTTAATTGGAATGTTTTATTAATAAAATATATCAAATTAAGAATGTTACAGAGAGTGTTACAGGAAATGTTGCAGACGATTCGAATCGAATCGGACTAGGTATTTTAATTTCTCTTTATTTGATAATCAAACGTCATGAATTCTCTCACTCGTCCTTTTTGGCTTAGAATATTCTAGGGCTTCGTTTGATTGACGAGAAAGGAAAGTTGCAATAGGAATGTGATTACTTGGAATCTAAATCTGTAAAATGTGAATCCATTTAAATTCCTTTATCATGTTTGGGATCTACGGGAATGTTAAGTAGGAAAATAATAAAAATCCTTTACCATTGTTTAGTTTGATAAAATGTAGGAAGTAATTTATATTTATATCAAATTGTCTAAAATACCCTTTTAATACATTTATTTAAACTACTTAATCAAGAGTAAATAGTTACATTAATAAATTTACATTGTTTTTATTAAATTAATTAAAACCTTAATTAATTTGATTACCTGAAATCACGATTGTATTTTATATCATAGAAACATAAAAATATATTAATTAGTTAAATAAATCAATTTTAATACTATTGGTTGGGATTTTTATAACAAAGTTTTAAACACAATACTTGCAAGCGCACAAGAGCAATGTAATACAAAGGTATTGCACCATAGAGAAAGGCTTAACTACTTAAATTATTATCTTCCTAAATTAATTTTATAAAAAGAAGAATGAAATTTTTATTATCTAAAACTTATTCCTAAATAAGTAAAACTAATAAATAAAATAAATAAATTAAAAATAATAAGAGCTTAACCAAAAAGATGATTTAGAACCTTAAATCCACCACTAATCTATATAACAATGATTTAATTTTATTTAGGAGAAAAGATTAGACCTTTATGTGGTGATCTAGGCTACAAGCTTCGATTCACTAAAGAGATATATTGCGCTTAAATGTATGACATAACTCATCTAACTATTAGCATGACCTATTCAATTCTATGACATAAATCATCTAAAAATTATCATGAACTATTCAATTCTAAAATCCACAATATAACAAAAATCACACATCTCTCATACTCAACACTACAAGAATTAAGCATGGATAAAAGTAACAATTAACCCAAATAATTATTCTACAAGAACAATCAAGATATGTAGTCACATAAATAATATAATAAATCTCTCAAAATAAAACAAAACAAAGTTACACGACTAGAGTTTCATCAAGATTCTAAAAAGAGAAAGAATCAATTTCTTGAAGTAGATCATGGCTTTCTTCCAATTAAAGTCCCACAACTCTTATTTTTTCCTGACGCCACAGCTTGTGTTTTTTTCCTCCTACGGCTGCTTTCTTTTCTTTTGTTGCGGCTGCTTCTGTTTTCTTCTTGTTGTGGCTCCTTTCTTTTCCTCTGCTGCCCTTTCTTTTAAAGCCGTTGGTTTCTTGTATTTTTCTTCTTTTACTGCCGTTGGCTCAAGTATCCAAGGAGTTTGCTTCATGTTTCTTGTATATTTTGCAAATGAACAAATTAAACAATTAAGATATAATAATTGTAACAAGTGAAGAAATAATATCCTTATATGACTATCAAATAAACTTAAGGTGTTTACTAAAAATTGACTTTACCAACTATTTAATATTTATATTTATATTTTTGCATGAGAGAAGACATATAAAAAGCATATACTTTTATAAAATTAAAGATATAATAATGATTCAAAGATTTAATCACTCTAAAACAATTGAATTTTTTAATTTAAAAAAACTAAGTTCTAGATTATGATACCAAATCATATCATAAATTATTGTCCTATATTAAAATTCATATACTCGTTTCTCAGTAAAAAAATAATCCAACAGATCTGGATCCTTGACAAGAATCATCAACTTTATGTCTTTTAGAGAATGATAAGCCTTCAATTTTTCGAAGTTCATCATTAAGTTTGTGTCTGTTCTGAAGCTTTTGTTGATTAGAAGCTACAATAGTTTCAGCCATTTTAGACAACTGATCTACATTTTCTTTAAAGTGATTGGTAAGCATGTCTATCATGCGCTCCAAACCCAAAACTAATCTATCAATGCTCCTCATTCTCTTTCTCTTTCTGGAACCTCCTTCTTCTCTTCCTCGAGTTTGAGCAGTAATTGATTTATTATTATTTCTAGGGTCGAGGTTCTCTTCATCAGATGGTTGAAAATAGTCTTCATTAAGATTTTCCTCCTTTTCTAAATGTTCAAGCATGTCTCCTGGTGCTTAGCTCTATCATTTCCCCAAATGATAGACAATTGATCATAATAAATAAAAAGATTTGTTTCTCATAAAGGAACAATCTGGATGGCTCTATAAATCGTTTAAACATATGAGTTTTATAAAAACTAAAAAAGTAACTTAAAAAGTAAACTTAGAATGATGATTTACCTTGAAGTAATCATCCCAAACGTCTGCAGTTGCTGTTACACATTTTTCCTCATCAGCCAAAACTGCTTCCCTTCCCCCACCATTATTTCGCACGTCATAAATAGCATAGTATTGCTTCTTCAGTAACTTTTGTATCGAGATTCAATACGTGGCTTTTCTTTTAAGTCAAGTCCTGGTAACTTTTCATGAAGCATTTTTTCTATTTCTTTTTTACAGCCTTTCTTGAATCCATTACCATTTTCACCATTAAAAGTTCCTCTTACTTTTAATTCAAGCAAAGCCTCAACAAGTTTCGAATCTTCTTCTGCAGTCCACATATGATTGCTTCCTCTACCTCAACGAGATCCACTAGTCATATATCTAAATACCAAAAATAAAAATAGTAATAATAAGATTTTCTAATAAGTGAACGAACTATATATTAAAAACTACCGAGAATAATATTCTATTGAATAAAAATGATATTGCATTATATGAATGTGCAACAATTATTACAAATCTTGTTTAAAAACCAAACCATTATCCTTTATTTATCTAAACATGCACATTTTTCATCCATTTATTAAACATTTCATTAGCTAAATTCTGTCTCCAAATAGTCTATTCTTCACAAGGTTCGATAGTAGTAATTCCTTCTCTTTTTAACTCAACATCCTCATTCTCTTCATCTTCTAATTCGGCTTCTAATGGATCCACGGGCATCTCTCTTCTTATATGGTTGTGGAGAAGACAACAAACCATTATAATTCTAATTTGAGTCATAATTGGATACCAACGTGGACTCTAAGAGGGACCTAATACATCTTTAGCAACCCAAAACATCTTTCAGTGACATTTCTAGCTGAAGAATGCTTCATATAATAAAATTCTGCGGGAGTAGTTGGCTGGTATCCTACCTTCCAATCACTAAGGTGGTATCTGACCTTTAAATGGTGCTAAAAAGCCTTTTCCATTTGTATACTCTGCGTCTACTAGAAAATAATACGCTAGAATAAAAAAGACAAAATGTAATAACTTCCAAAAATATTTTAGAGAGATACTTATATATGTCAAATAATTATTACTCTATTATTTAACTTATATAATATTTACCATCATATATTTTCAAACCATTTCATCTACTAAGGCATCTCGAAGTACTCTCTCTTCTGCTGCTAACCCTTCCCAACCTGGGAGCACATATATAAATTGCATATCTTGAGAACATACTCCAAGTACATTAATAGCAATATTACTCTTTCTATTTCGATATCTAGGCTTATCAGCTTCTCTCACAAGCACTTTAATATAAGTGTCATCTAGTGCTCCCAAACAATTCTACAACATCAACTATAGTAAGTAACGTATTTTACTTAAATTAACTTATAAAAAACTAATACTCAATATTATTATCTTAAAACTTCCATTTTTTGTCACTAGAATTTTGAGGAACTGGTTCAGGTGATTTAAGTAATACTCCTTGTAGTCTAAGAACAGCTTTTAATACTTTATTAAAATATCTGCTAACCGTCTCTCCCGACCTCAAAAAATTAGTTTTACGATTTTTGAGATAATAAGATAGTATATATATATATGTATAGAAACATTGCTACTTGATCATCAACTATTACATTTCTTAAATCCTTTAATTGACCGATACTTCTAAGCATAATACATAATTTTCCAAAAGTGTATCTATCCATGTGTAGTTCCTCAAAACAAGTGATATCACTTGCATATATTAGTCTATGCAGATATCGAGATTGATCATAATCTCCATTAGAATATGGAGATTTTAAGCAAAATCCTCGATGATGTTGCACCATAATAAGAGAAATTATAAAAAAAAAATTACTATTAACATGTCTAATTGTTCTATTTGCATATTCACTAGTAGACAGAGTAACATCTTTCTCAAATTTAAATCCATCATGTCCATCTTGACTCTGAAAAACTCCATCACCATATATTATAAAAAAATTACCGTTAACATGTCCATAACTATTCGCACATTCCTTAACAATTGAACTAAGCTTGCCAAATCTAGATGGAGATCAATTGGGTGTTGTTAGCAAAGTCTATATTCCTGCTAAACATGGTGTTGGAAATTTCATTTGGCAACTGGCAAAAGCTTATGTTGCAGTGGATGACTCTTGCATTCCTCAGCTCATCACTCATTGATATGACCTTGTTCTCAAACAATAAGTTGTTTTTATCTTATTTTAAATCATAAACTGTTTTTAAACTGTTCTCGACTATTTTTTATATATGCTTATAGTTGAAAAAAGTTGGAAAAATCTATTTGAAAAAGACACCCTGTGGATCAAAACTACTTTTTCTTATTTTTGTTGTCAAAAAATGAAAATGTTGTTTTAAATTTAAAAACAACTTTTCTGTAAGTAGTTTTTTTCAACAACTTTAAAAAAAAACTTCAGTAATCGAGTACAGGCCAATAGAATGTAGAACTGGAAATTAAAATATTGTTAATTGTTACCAGTCTCCTATACAAGGATCTCTTGAATGTAACTATGCATATAAATGGTACTTAATGCTGGAGGAGGGATTGAAGCTACACTTTTTCCTTCTAAGTTTACCATTGAAATATCTGCAGTTGTTTACAAGGATTGGGTTTTTCCTGACCAAGCTCTCCCTACTGATCTAATTAAGAGGCAAGTTTCACCCTCATATCCTTTGAGCTATTCTCTAATTACTTATGACCAACGTCTGAAAGTTCTTAGCAATATGGAAGATTAAAATTTCATTACTACACAACCACAGGATTAGAAATACATTTACCCCAAAAAAAAAAAAAAGGATCAAGAATAGTGTCTTACTGGTTTAACTGTGTAGTCAAAGATATATATATATATATATATAGCGAATCCTGTGCTTGGATGTTGTTATATCTATATATTGGTCTGTCCAATCTCTCACATGCTTTCTTCAAAACTTAGTAGGTTTGGTATGTCTATTTTAGTTTCTTAAGGAACGCAATTTACCTAGTCCAATGTGATGGGACATAAGGTGTTCTGTCACTGAGCTAGCATTACAGGGGGTAGTTATTAGAGTGGCAAGAAAGAGTCTACTGGATTATGCATAATGTTTTCTCTCTGTTACTTCTGAATGAAAAAGAAATATTCTAATCTTGTGAGTTGGGTTTGGTTAGAAATATAACATTGTTAATATGCTTGCTAATATTATATGTATGTGAAAACATTACATTACAACTGGAAATAATATCTTGAATAGTCTTCAAAGGGACTGGTTTTTGTTATAAATTTGAGGTGAGGCCTGTTGTGTTGAAGTTGAAGGTAAATCCGAGATTTTCATATATTTGTCAAGAAAGAAGATAAACAGACTCAAGCCTCAAGGACAAAAATTTATCAGAAAAAGGGAAAAACTTCACCTACTTTATATGTATGTTAAGTCATTCATTTGAATTACAAAGGATTCCAAACAAAACTAACCCAGAATTCTTTTGCATTTGTATACAAAACAGAGACGACAAGGGAAAGAAGAAAGTCGACAATTGATTCAAACAATTAATTTTAAATGTCCAAATCATTAAAACACCAAATTATCTCACTATTTCACTAGAAAACCTACAAACAGAAATTTTAAGACCACAAATATAACTAAAATTTCCTGATAATATATCTAAGACCAGATACAGGCAGGCATATTCATCCCTTCTGCATTAAGCTCAATGTGAAAAATAAAAGTAGCCAAGTTAGATAAAGAAATACTTATTTCTGATTTCAATTCCTGCCTTTGACAATCACTTCTTTAGTTCGATTTCTCAATGACCAAGCCGTCTTTCAGAACAGTTCAAAATCAAACAGTATTGGCTTTTTGTTTGACTCTTTGCTTAATTCTTTCAACTTGTTAGAGCTTTCATTAAGCTTTTTGTAAGCGAAAACGTTATTTGCTTCAAATTCTCAGAGGAATTTTACAAAAGTGAAGAAAAAAAGAAGAAAGGGTCAAAATGGGAGAGGAATTTTATAGAAGCAAAGAGAAAAAGAAGAAATGGTCGAAATGGATTTTACAGAAGTGAAGAGAAAAAGAAGAAAGTGCTGAAATGGGAGAGGACTTTGACAGAAGCAAAGAGAAAAAGAAGAAAGAGTAAAAATGGGAAAAAGAAGACAAGGGGAATTTTAAAATCCAAGCACATATCTTAATTTTAGATTTCTCAGGAAAATAATGAGAATACCACCTCGATCTAGGTATTTTGGTTCCTAGGATTGTTTGACGCAGCGTAAACCGTTCAACAAGGAATTCAAGTGTGAATTCTTAAATTGGAAACAAAATGAAAAATATAATAGTCCTCTCAATAATGAAAATGTGGCTATTTATAATTTAGTCAAAGCCCTAATGACCAAAATAAGTAAAAGACAAAAATGCCCACAACTAACAAAATAAATAAATAGTTAAAAGCTGAAAAAAAATTAAATAAAAATGCCCAAAACAGAAGAGAACACGATCAGTGACACGTTCAGCGGTGACCATGTTACTAATCATATTGTTGCCCGTGTTCCTCACTGTTTCTTCATTCTTCTTTTCTTCTTCTTCCAATTTGTCATAAATTCTTCTGCAACAACTTCTATATCATTCTCTCCCACTTGAGAAAAACTCGTCCACGAGTTTTCTGGATACAGAGGCTCATCATCGGGATAAAAGGGAAAAATATCTGCCACATTAAATGTCTTGGATATCCCCACAATATCTGGCAAACTAACAACATAGGCATTATCATTAATCTTCTTCACGATCGAATATGGTCCATATTTCTTGGATTGCAACTTGCTATACTGGCCAACTGGAAATCTCTCCCTTCGCAAGAACACCATAACCTGATCACCAACAGCAAAAAGCTTCTCCTTGCGATGCTTGTCAGCTGCTTGTTTGTATCATGCATTAGACTCTTCAATTTTCTTACGAATAGCTTCTGTAGTAGATTGCCAATTCTCTACTATATGCTTAGCTGCTATATTATTATCTTGCACCTTAGATAGCTTAAGCAGATCCAAAGCATGTGCAGGTTCTTTCCGATACACTACAGAAAAAGGCGTAATGCCTGTAGTACGAAGGACGGAACTGTTGTAAGCAAACTCAGCCTGCGCCAAAGCAGCATCCTATTTCCTGGGTTGATCACCAACAATGCTGCAAATCAAATTGCCTAATGATCTATTGGTAACCTCTATCTGTCCATCAGTCTGTGGATGAGCTGTACTGCTATAATTCAAAGAAGAATCAAATATGTGCCAAAGTGATCTCCAGAAATGACTGAGAAACTTGCTATCACGATCTGATGTAATAGACTTGGGCATCCCATGCAAACAAACCACCTGTTCAAAATACAGCTTGGCAATACTCCGGGCATCATGAACTTTCTTGCAAGGAATAAAATGGACCATTTTTGAAAAACGGTCAACAACAACAAAAACAGAATCCGAACCCCGCTGAGTACGAGGTAGGCGAAGAAGAAAATCCATCGACATATCCTCCCAAATGTCCTGTGGCACTGGCAAAAGTGTGTATAGACCAGTATTCTATGAATGTCCCTTAGTTATCTGACAGACGTAACATTTCTGCACAATCTTGTTCACATCCCTACGTAAATGTGGCCAATAAAAACGCTCCATCATAGCAGCAATAGTTTTATCTCTGCCCAAATGACCAGCTAATCCTCTACCATGCAAATCACGAATCACCTTCTCCCTTAAAGAAGAAACAGGAATACAAAGCTGATTATCCTTCATCAAAAATCCATCATGAATATGAAAATCATCACAAGGCTGCCTTTCATTACACTCTTCCCAAATCCGTCCAAATTCTGCATCGCCAAAGTACAACTCTTTTAAACACTCGAAACCCACAATCTCATTACTCAAAGTGACCAGTAAAGTAAACCTTCTACTCAAATCATCAGCTACTTTATTCAGAACTCCCGCCTTATGCTTCAACTTAAAAGGAAACTTCTACAAAAATTGAATCCACCTAGCATGCATATCTTTACTAATTCGACTCTGACTATTCAAATGTCTTAGTGCATCACAATCAGAATGCAGAACAAATTCCTGCCCAACCAGATAATGTTCCCAAGTCCGTAAAGCACACACAACAGAATATAATTCTTTGTCATAAGTACTCCACTTAAGTCTAGCATCACTAAGCTTCTCACTAAAGAACGCTACTGGTCGTTTTTCCTGCGACAAAACTGCATCAATTCCAACTCCACTCGCATCACAATCCACCTTTAAAATCTGGCAAAGCTAAAACAAGGGTTGTACATAACTTCTCTTTCAACAGAACAAATGCTGACTCAGTTTTGTCACTTCACTCAAACTTGCCCTTCTTCAAACACTCAGTTAAAGGGACTGCAATACTACTGAAGTGCTTAATGAAACGCCTATAGAAACTAGCCAAACCCAAGAAACTCCTCAACTCAGATATTGTTCTTGGGGCTAACCATTCTCTAATTGCCCGAACTTTCTCATCATCTACCTTAATACCATCTGCACTAACAACAAACCCAAGAAACAACAACTTCCTAGCCATAAAACTACACTTCTTCAGGTTCACATACAATTTATTTTCATTCAGGACAGTCAACACACTCCTCAAATGATCTAAATACTCTTCTTCTAAACTACTATAAATCAGGATATCATCAAAATAAACAACCACAAATTTACCACTGCATGGCTTAAGTACCTGATTCATAAGTCGCATAAAAGTGCTTGGGGCATTAGATAATCCGAAAGGCATTACCAGCCACTCATAAAGGCCATTCTTCGTCTTGAAAGTTGTTTTCCATTCACCTCCCATCCTAATACGAATTTGTTGGTATCCACTCCGCAAATCGATCTTTGTGAATACTTTAGCCCCATTCAGTTTATCCAGCATATCTTCTAACCGAGGAATGGGAAATTTGTACCCAATTGTAATCCTGTTGATTGCTCTACTATTAACACACATCCTGTAGCTTCCATCCTTCTTAGGCTTCAATAAAGTAGGAACAGCACATGGACTCATGCTTTCCCTAATATGCCTTTCTCCAGCAACTCCTGCACCTTCTCCTACAAAATCTCACTCTCTTTCAGACTCATCCTGTAATGTGGAAGATTTGGCAAGCCTGCTCCAGGGATCAGATCAATATGATGTTGAATATCTCTCATAGGAGGTAATTCAGCAGGAAGCTCCTCTAGCATAATCTCAGCAAATTCCTCCAATAATAGTTTGACCTGTTCTGGTACTTCATCAATCTGTTTTTTCTCATCAGCTGCAAAGACTTGCCTTACCACTAAAGCATGCACCACCTGTGACTCCTTAACAGCCTTCTCCATTTCACGCTCAGATTGTGTAATTGTTAGGAAAGACCGTTCCTCCACTATAGAAGCTTTGGCACGGTGACTCGCCTTCATGGGAAGTAGATTAATCTTCACCCCATCTTTTTCTAGCCTGTATATATTATCTCTACCCGCATGCTGTGCGTTAACATCAAACTGCCAAGGTCGCCCAAACAACAGATGACACGCATCCATATCAACAACATCACAATACACTTCATCTTTGTAAGTACCTATAGAGAATGGTACGTTACATCGTTCTGTCACCTGAACCTTCTTTGTTGCCTTAATCCAGCCTATAGAGTATGGACTGGGATGCTTCTCCATCTTCAGTTTCAATGACTCAGCCGCATTCCTACCAATGATGTTTTCACAACTTCCACTATCTATGATCAACTCAAATACCCGACCATTGATAGTACACCTGGTCCGAAACAACTTGTGTCTCTGACTTCCATCTTCTATTTTAGGAGTTAACATCAATCTGCGTATCACACAATTTTGCTCTTTCTCTTTTGCATATGTCTCATAATCATCATCTTCTCCATCAGGACCACAAAACACCTCTTCTTCGTCCCGTTCAACTACATTAACAGGTTTTCTAGTAGGACATTCATTTGATTTGTGACCGGGTTGTCCACAACGATAACACTTGCCTAGAATAGGTTTTGCATAAGGATTAGTGGCTGCCTTTTGCCCCTCCTTTAATTCGGCAACCTTCTTCCCAGGCCCCTTATCATCCTTCCGTTCAGTACCTTGATTCCATCCTTGTGCAACTTTATTCCTATCTGCAAAACTCCTCGATGTCTCTTCACTACTACTCCTCTGAAAATTATCGTTGCCATACGTTCGCCTATTACCTTCAATCCTACTTCCACCTCTATCTCGGAGCATTAACTCGGCTTTAATCACTAAGTTTTTCGCCTCTGTCACACTCTTTACAACCTGTACCGCAATTCTACCTCGAATCTGCAGTTTCAGACCATCCAGGTAACGACTGACCTGATGCACCTCACTCTCCCGCAAATCATTCCTCTGTGCCAACCTCATAAAGTCTGCTGTATATTCCTGTACAGATCTCTGATTTTGCTGACAGTGTTGATACTGCTGAAATAGGATCTGTTCATAGTCTGGAGGCAGAAATTCACTTTGGAGCAATTGTTTCATTCTTAACCACGTCCGAACAGGCTGTTTACCCTCTTTCTGTCATCTATGTAGCAGCCTCTCCCACCAGGCAGACGCACCCTTCAATCTACATGCCACTAACTTCACTCTCTTCTCTTGTGGAATATCCATATATTCAAAAAAATTATCAATTTCGGCAATCCAGTCGACAAAGTCCTCTATGCTTAGATTACCATAAAACTATGAATATCCACCTTCAATCTAAAATCACCACCATAATATTCATTATTATTCTGAATATTATAATTATTATTATACATGCCACCACCTCTCCTAGCAGGTCTGTTTTGATCTTCAGCCAAAATTAGATCCTCCTCCTCGTCGCTGGAATTATAACCAGCAACATGGTTTTGGACATTAGCAGCTACAGGTACGTTGGCAACACCGCCTCGAGCAAGCTGATCTCTCGGTCATTGTCCTCCATCATTCCTATTTCTGTTGGCATCCACCCCAAGGGCGTCAAATCTGTTAATCATCTCTTCAAAGCGTTGATCTAAACGCCGGAATTGTTGATCTAGATTTACTTCCAAGGTTCTTATTGCCATCTCTTGAGCATCCATCCTATCTCGCAAGGCTTCAATATCTGAACGACGTTCTGGATATCATCGTTTCCACCGGACATCGTTAGTACGAACGAAATTCAAGCTCTGATACTAACTGACGCAGCGTAAAACGTTCAACAAGGAATTCAAGTGTGAATTCTTAAATTGGAAACAAAAGGTCTGTAATTGAATGAAAAATATAATAGTCCTCTCAACAATGAAAATATGGCTATTTATAATTTAGCCAAAGTCCTAATGACCAAAATAAATAAAAGAAAAAAATGCCCACAACTAATAAAATAAATAAATAGTTAAAAGTTAAAAAAATTAAATAAAAATGCCCGAAATAGAAGAGAACACGATCAGTGACACGTTCAGCAGTGACCATGTTACTGATCATGTTGCTGCCCGTGTTCCTCACTGTTTGCTTACTGTTTCATCATTCTTCTTTTCTTCTTCTCCCAATTGGTCATAAATTCTTTTGCAACAACTTCTACATCATTGTTGAACAACTTTCATAGTTTACAGGAAACAGATTCCTTTACAAAAGTAAATATAATTTACAAAACAACATAATTTAATAAGTAGGAATCAGATTACTTTCCAAGGTATAGAATCTTAGTCAATCAAACAATGCTTATGTTCTATAGGCTGCTTGAGCACCTTCATTTATAAGATCAAGTTAACTTTTCAATATTCTTCTATAAAAGTTTGCTTTTACCATCAAATTATTACATCTAACATGGCAGATTTTCTTTCCAATATAAATCGTACATCTTTTGAACAATAAGTTCCCCAACTATAAACTTTTCTATATAATTCTAGGATCTTCTTTTTGTTGTTACTATGAATATCTCTTTATTTTGTAATATTTAGAAGAATAAGAAATCATAGTTTCCAATGTACCTGGTGTATTTGTGAACTAATTTTTTAGGCATTATGAGCGTGCTTTTTTAATTATTTTTTTAAATGACTCATTCTTTCGGCATTAAGATTGTTTCGTATTTCTTGAGGACATATAACTTCTTCTTGTTCTATATGCTCAATGTTTTGATAGCATAAAAATTTTCTAGAGTTTGAATTGAATGGCTAAATAATGAAGAAAACATATATGTAGAGTCTTGGGATAGTGATTCTTGAAATCTTGACTAGACAGTTCTCCCATCAAGCTTCTTGCAACCAAGTGAAGTGGCAACGATTTGTCATCTTTTCTACAATTGTTATTAGGGATGAATAGAATTTAAATCTTTCTTATCCTCATATGATCAAGGAAGACAAAACAATGAAGGTGACATGATGATGATTTGAAGACAAGATTGATGTTCTGTGAGACTAAGATTGACCAAAGGCAGTGGAGAGGATTCAAAAAGATCGAAGAGAGGGGTGGCAATGATGATTTCTACTCTAAATAGTAGTGAAGGACATTGGCTCTTCATCGGAAAGATTTCCAAATGATATTTATGGAACACTACTTGGTCTGGTAGGAAACTTAGTAACACAGAGTTAGTAAGGATTTTTTTTTCTCTTTTATTTGTACAAATTGAATGATCTAGTAGACAGATCAACGGTGATATACTTTTTTCCTGTGTGAAAGTGCTTAAGTATAGAATGCAAATGATTCATGGACAAAAAAATAGGTTCTATGTTGTTATTATTATTGTTCAAACTGGACTTGTAGTTATGCTAAATGTTAATGAGGTATTAAATTTTTTTTTATTAAGATGGTTTGTACTTTAAATTGTGCTAAGCTTTGAGGTTACAATTTATTGTTCCTAAATACATATTTTTACTCTATCTTCATGGGTTATGATATTCAAAAGAATTAAATATGCAATTGTCAAAGCACTAAAGAATAAGATAACAGTTAAAATTATCAGTAAAGAAGCTAAATGATGATAATTTCAAGTGTCAAAAATTAAGAGATATAATGATAATTAGATTAAAAAAATTATGCACGATTTTTTACCTCATATAAAGGTCATTAAAATATTCTATTGTAACACTTCTATGTATGTCAAATACTAAAATTCGATATATATTGTAAACTTATGATGACTTCAAAACGTGCCATAGAAAGCACTTTTTAATCACAAATATAACCGTCACTTTTTTTTTTTTTTTGACATTAATGTGACATTTGTAGTTGCCGTGACCTATTCCGACATTAGTATATTCACACTCAGGATCCTCTGTAACATTTCCTGTAACATCTCCTGTAACATTTCCTTTTATAATATATTTCCTCCCTTAGGGTTTATCCTTTTCCCTTAGGGTTTATCTTTAATTTGGTAGGTTTTAGTAATAAAATATACCAAATTAGGAATGTTACAGAGAGTGTTACAGAAAATGTTACAGAGAATCCGAGGTATATTCATAGTTTATTTTAGACGTCACAAAATCTTATGCGTCAGAAAATATGCTTCTTGTGACATCTAAAAACATCATTACATAGGAAAATTGTTGTACTGGATATATCCTAAATTTAAGCAGCTCCATCTCATTAAAACATCAAAAGATCGAAAAATCATTCCAGTCTCAGCAAAAGTAAGTGAAGTACACGCGCGTGAGATGTTCTATAAGTTATGTATTAATGTTATTTAAGTGATGTGTTAATATTGCCTGAAAATATATTGTATTTTCCATCATTTATATGCAATTTTTATGAGTTTTGTCCTAAGTTTGCTTTGTAGTTGTGTTCTACGTTATTATGTACATTTAGGTACAGTCAGTGACTTATAAGTTTATCACCCAGATATGCTGAAAATAATATTAATGTTCC
The DNA here is from genome assembly GCA_028651295.1 of Catharanthus roseus. NCBI lineage: Eukaryota > Viridiplantae > Streptophyta > Magnoliopsida > Gentianales > Apocynaceae > Catharanthus > Catharanthus roseus. Next base: position 10,235,607 of record JAPQWS010000104.1, read on the forward strand.
ATGAGTTACATACTCTATAAAAATGATATTAATGTTCCATAGTTTTCTATTCTGATTCCATCAAAATACTAGTGATGTTCCATTGGTTATATATTTTATAAAAATATGTTCTATGGATTATGTAATACCCTACCCAGTAAGCGCCTACCATGATCACTAAAATTTCAGGGCTGATGAAAATAGAGTTTGGATCTAATGTAGTGAAGTATAGTGTTTTTGACACTTAGTGGTAATTTTGGAGATATTTAGGAATGAGAGTAAAATTTTATTATATTGAGGTTTTATTATTAAGGTTTATAAGTGTCTTAAGTGGATTTTATTTTTAATACCTAGTGTGTGTTTTTTAGAAATTTAAATACTTAACATTTTCATATAAGGTTTCCACCAAAATTTTCACAACTAAGAAACATTCCGCCACCTCCTTAGCCACCCGTCACCTCACCCAAATTCTTCCACTTCTTTTCCTTTTTTTCCTTTCCCCCTCCCCCCCACTAACCGCCATAATGTATACTATATATATGCATGGCTTGTATGCCATTTGTTTTGGCAACAAGAACAATTTGAGGCAGCACTAATATGTAAGGTTAGTTTTATATATATATATATTTCTTTTCCTTTCCTTTATATTTTCATTATAATATCTATATATATAGTTTAAGTGTATTTTTTTTTTCTAGGCTTTAGCATATAGTGAGATCTAATTCTAGTTAGATTATATATATATTAAGTTAATTATTTATTTTAGGATTTAAATATTTTAAATGGATTTTTAGTATATAGTATATAGTTAATTATGGTTTCTTGGGAGAGTATATTTTTTTAAGAGTATAGGATTTTCAATATTTTTAAAGAATTATTATAAGTACGTATATACAGATATATATATATCTCTCTTAAGTCATTTCGTTGGATCTCTATATTTTGGGATAGGATTATTTGATTGGTACCTAAATATTAAGTATTTTTATATTACTATATTTGTAGGATCTTAGCACCAGATCTGCATCCAGGTGAGTGATAGAGTCGATTTTTAGTACAAATAAACACCTTAAGTTTTAATTATTAGCCTGTGAAAATATTTTATTTATTTATTAGTCATAATTATTATATTTAAATTATTTTAGTTATCTTTGTGCAGATTTCTAAAAAAGAATGGAAAATAAAGATTCCATATTAAATTTGGTAAAGGGAAGCTGCAGTATTTAAATCCTTTAAGGATTAGAATTAGAACTTTAGTAGAATCCTTTAAGGATTAGGATTTTGCTTCTCTTTTATCTATATATAGAAGAGTCACACAAAAAAAGGGAAGGAAAAAAAAAAAAAAAAAGAGAAGAGTTGCAGCGACTTTCAATTGGAGAAGAAGAAAGTCATGATCTACTCCAAGAAATTGGTTCCTTCTGTCCCTTTAGCCATGAACTAAATTTATTTTTAGAATCTTGATGAAACCCTAGCCAACTTTGGTTTATTTTATTTTTGGGAGATTTATTCTGTTATTTATGTGATTGCATATCTTGAGATGTTATTGGTTTGATGCAATTAATGATTTGTGATTGTTCTTATAGAATAATTATTTGGGTTAATTGATATTTTTATCCATGCTTAATTCTTGTAGTCTTGAGTATGAGAGATATGTAATTTTTGCAAGTATATTGTGGGTTTTAGAATTGAATAGTTCATGCTAATTTTAGATGATTTATGTCATAGGAATGAATAAGTCATGCAAATGGTTAGATGGATTATGTTATGCATTTAAACACAATATATTTCTTTAGTGAATCGAAGCTTGTAGCCTAGATCACCACATAAATGTTTAATCTTTTCTCCTAAATAGAATTAAAGTATTGTTATATAGGTTAGTGGTAGATTCAAGGTTTCTAAATCATCTTCTTTGGTTAAGCTCCTGTTATCTTTAATTTAATTATTTTATTCATTAGTTTTAATTATTTTAGTAATAATTCTTAGATAACAAAATTTGATTCTTCTTTTTATAAAATTAATTTAGGAATATAATAATTTAGGTAGTGAAGCCTTTCTCTGTGGTTCGATACCCTAATACTTTCATATTACTTTGATCTTGTGCCCATGCAAGTATTGGTTTTAAAACTTTGTTATAAAAATTCCGATCAAGTTTTTGGTGCCGTTGCCGGGGAAAGGTTGAATTAATTGCTTTTGTTATTGCCTCCTAAATTTGTTAGTATTTTTTTTATTCTACTTTTATTCTTGAAAAAAAATATAATTTTTTTTTGTCTTCAACGTTTTTTTATTATTATTGTTTTTTATTTCATTATTTGAGAGTTTCTTCATCATTATTATTTGTGGTATTTTTTTTTATTTTTTTGAATTTGTTTATTAATGCATGGTCATCGTTCGCTCTCTGTTGATTTGAAAGAATTTGATCCTGAGATAGAGCGTACACTTAAGGCACTTAGAGCACAAGGAAAAATTAGTAACACTTGTGAGATTAAGATGGCTGAAAATCCACGAGCATTAAGGGAGTATTTTACTCCTAACACTTATAATTCACCAATAGGTAATAGACTACCTGAAATTGAGGCTAATCACTTTGAAATCAAAGCTTCTACTATTCAAATGTTACCATCTTTTTATGGGCTTGATTCTGAAAATCCTTATAAGCATATTGATGAGTTTTTAGAAATTTGCTCTACTTTTAAACTGCCTAACGTAAGTTATGATGCTATTAGATTACGCCTTTTTCCTCTTTCTTTGAAGGATAAGGCTAAACATTGGTTGCACACACGTGAGAGAATAGGTACTTGGGCTGAGATGTCTAGGGAATTTCTAAAAAAATATTTTCCTATGGGTAAACTTACAAGGTTAAGGAGAGAAATCACTACTTTTTCCCAACAAAATAATGAACAATTTCATGAGAGTTGGGAAAGATTTAAAGAACTTCTTCGTAGTTGCCCTCACCATGAAGTCCCTAAATGGCAGCAAATACAAAGCTTTATTCAGGATTAGATGAGAGAAATCACCAAATGGTTGATTCCTCTTGTGGTGGTACCTTTCTTCATAAAACTGCAGATGAAGCATGGGATTTATTTTAAAATTTGAGTGATAATTCACAACAACACGCCACCTCCTCACGAGTAGGTACATCTAGGCAAATAGGAAATAGAGGAATGTTTGAAGTTTCTCAAAATGTTAATCTTTCTGTGAAAGTTGATACTTTATCTAAAAAATTTGATCAATTATTAGCTTTGAATACATTGCCTACTAATTCTACTAATGTGCAAAGTGTTTGTGCAATTTGCTCTAATCCTTCTCATGTTATCTATGACTATCCTAGTGCTTCACTATTTCCAGAATTTGTGCAGGAACAAGTCAATGCAGCCCAAGGATTTCACAGACAGAATGACCCATATTCAAACACGTACAATCCAGGCTGGAGAAATCATCCTAATTTCTCCTGGAGGCAACAAGGAGGGGAAGTTCAATTAGGCCAACAACAATATCAACAAAACAGACAATTTGGTATGACTACTCCCCCTGGTTTTCAATCTCAAAGGTATATACCTCCTCATCCTCCTCAAAGTGGAAACTCTATTTTTGAAGAAAAAGTATTATCTGCTTTGAAAGGTTTAGAATCTATGACACAAATTCTAGATTCACACATCCAATCTATTGCTAAGTTAGAAACTCAAATAGGGCAACTAGCTAATGCAATAAGTAGAAGAAATGAGGGTAAGCATCCTAGTCATCCAATAGAGAATCCTAGAGCTAATGACCATGAGCAAGCTAAAGCTGTAATTACTATTAGAAATGGGAAGTTGGTAGATAATAAAGTAGGGGAACTTATTAAAGATAGTGAGTCAAATAATAATGAAACCAAGAGAATTTCTATGACTAAAATTGAAAGGAAGATAGAGAAGGAACTAGCTTCTTCCACTAATTTTAAGACTCTAGAATCATCTCCTACGGCTTCATATAAACCAAAGGTTCCTTATCCAGAAGCTTTATTGCCACCCCCACATCTTAGAAAGGATAATAAAAGGGAAGATAATTTAGAAACTCTCAAACAAGTTAAAATTAATCTTCCACTTTTAGAGGTTATTAAGCAAGTCCCATCCTATGAAAAATTTCTTAAAGACATGTGTACTTTTAAAAGAAAATCTAAAACCAGTGTTTCTAAGAAAATATTCCTAACTGAACAGGTGAGCTCTGTTTTGCAATATAACACTCCACCTAAATATAAAGATCCTGGTGTCCCTACTATCTCATGTCTTATTGGTAATCATAAAATAGATAGGGCACTCTTAGATTTAGGTTCTAGTGTTAATTTGATTCCATACTCTGTTTATGAAGAGTTAGGATTAGAATAATTGCAACCAGCTGATATAGCCTTACAATTAGCTGATAGGTCTATCGAGGTACCTAGGGGAAGGACAGATAATGTTCTAGTTCAAATTGATAAAGGTGTCTTCCCTGTAGACTTTGTAGTCCTAGATATGGAACCTGGTAGATCTTCTCAAAATCATATCCCCATTATTGTAGGTCGTCCCTTCTTGGCTACTGCTGACACCACTATTAATTGTAGAACTGGGGTTATGGATGTCTCGGTAATGAATATGAGGGTCAGATTAAATATTTTTAAAACTTCTTCACAACCTTCTATAGAAGATAATTCTGATTGCTATTTGGTAGATGTAAATGATGAATTAATTAAAGAAACTCTACCTTTAATGTGTTCAAAAGATTATACTTTTATTGAGAAAGAAAACCTTATCTGCACTGAAAATGTTAATTCTAATCTTGCCTACATTGCTCCGCTTGAAAACTCTTCTTTGATTGTGAATCATGAGCTTAATATGAGAGAAATAGATCCTGGCTGAATGCAAAAGAATTAGGGAGTCTGGCTGAAGACTTTAAAATTAGTGTTATTTTTATTTTATTTTTTTTTATTCCACTTGATTGGTAGAAAGGTATGAAATGTTTGTTTTGTAGGGTAATAAAACAACTTATCATTATCATGGAGATTACAGAAATTATTTACTGCTCTTGCAGACATGCATTAATATTCCCTCTTCTATCAGGTTGTATTGTTCTTTTCTTTGTCTCTTCTCCTACTCTTGGTACTCTTTTATCACATTGTGGACAATGTTGGGTCTAGGTATGGGGGAGAAGATACTTTTATTCTGATATCTACTACTTTTTGTAGTATTTTTTTTCTCGTATTTCTTGTTCAATTATTTTTTTTTATTTTATTTATTTTTCTACATTATTTTTTAAAAAAAAATCAAAAATATGATTTCACTTAAAGGATGATTCTTTTTGAGTTCCTTTAAAAATGTCTTGAATGAGTTGAGAAAAGTACTTATTTTCTTGTTTTTAAGTAGGGTGACGGACTTATGTTCTATATTTGTTATAACTTTTGCATGACTTACACTTGAGCACATGGGTTATTGTTAGTATTTACTAAATCCTTTACATTATTTTTGAGTTACATAAAGTTGAGAATCTCTTCCCTATATTCTAGAACTTACTTGAGTACCTCTTGAGGCGAAATAGAAAGGTTTTCTCAATTTGACTCAGAGACGATGGTCATAGGCCTTCTTTGAATCGTTTGTGCCTTTCAAGCTTACCAAATCTCATGATTTTTTTTTAGTACCCTTTTTGAGCCTTAAATCTGATTTTCTTTCTTTAAACTACTTAAATACTAACCCTTAATCTTGTAGAGAGCTTAATGTAAACTTCTAACTTGTGCTTCAATGGTGGGTTATTATTTTTTATGTTATGGAAAGAGAAGAAGTTATTTTGAAAAAAGGGAGAAATATATATATATATATATATATATATGACTTGTGGTGTTGAAAAAAAAATGTATTGAGCTGAAAAAAAAAAAAAAAAGGAAAAAGACAAAGAAATAAAAGTTGATACATGATTGTTACAAGTCATAAGGTGCAAAGAAAAAAATTCAAAAGGCCCGAATTTGTGAATATAAGAAAACGAAGGGCCTTAATGATGAAATTTTGAGAAAAAAAATATGGTAGTTGGTGAATGTATTACTGAAAAAAAAAAAGGAGCAAAAACAAAGTTAGAAAGTTTGTCGAAATTTTAAAGTATCCATCTTCTTTATAAGCTCTCTTTTCTTTGATTTTGAATTCCTTACCTTCGCTTGATAACCAATGCCTTAACCTTACATTACAAGCTTTAAAGTCCTACCTGATCTGAGTTGAGTTGAGAATCCTTGATTAGTGGAGAGAAGGTACGAAGAGTGAGCCTATGAAATGAACTCTTGTTGAGATTTGTTCTCTATATGTAATTTGAAAATTTTATTTAGTATTTATTTCATACTCTCTGATGACCACGATCACACATTACACAAGTTATGCATTAGTTATGGGAGATAATTGAATATTTGTTTGTTTACTTAAGCTTAAAAATGAGAGGAAGAGTATTTGTCTTGATAAGTTTGAGATATTGATGGAGGGTACTTAGTTTGGATTATTCTCTATCCTTTATAAAGTTTGCTATTTATATGATTTTGTGGGTACGTCGTCTGCAAATCCTCACGAGACCATACTCGTCCACTAAGGGTAACTTAGGGGTTTAAAGGGCTTGTTGCACATGCTAAGTGCAATCGTGAGTCCTACGAAAGTGGCTAGTTAGTTTTTCTTTTTATTCTTTATTTTTGCTTGAGGACTAGCAAAACTTAGGTGTGGGGGAGTTGATAGAGTCGATTTTTAGTACAAATAAACACCTTAAGTTTTAATTATTAGCCTGTGAAAATATTTTATTTATTTATTAGTCATAATTATTATATTTAATTTATTTTATTTATCTTTGTGCAGATTTCTAAAAAAGAATGGAAAATAAAGATTCCATATTAAATTTGGTAAAGGGAAGCTGTAGTATTTGAATCCTTTAAGGATTAGAATTAGAAATTTAGTAGAATCCTTTAAGGATTAGGATTTTGCTTCTCTTTTGTCTATATATAGAAGAGCCACACAAAAAAAAAAGGGAGGAAAAAAAAAAAAAAAGAGAAGAGTTGCAGTGACTTTCAATTGGAGAAGAAGAAAGCCATGATCTACTCCAAGAAATTGGTTCCTTCTGTCCCTTTAGCCATGAACTAAATTTATTTTTAGAATCTTGATGAAACCCTAGCCATGTAACTTTGGTTTATTTTATTTTTGGGAGATTTATTCTATTATTTATGTGATTGCATATCTTGGGATGTTATTGGTTTGATGCAATTAATTCTTTGTGATTGTTCTTGTAGAATAATTATTTGGGTTAATTGATATTTTTATCCATGCTTAATTATTGTAGTCTTGGGTATGAGAGATATGTGATTTTTGCAAGTGTATTGTGGGTTTTAGAATTGAATAGTTCATGCCAATTTTAGATGATTTTTGTCATAGGAATGAATAAGTCATGCTAATGGCTAGATGGATTATGTCATGCACTTAAGCACAATATATTTCTCTAGTGAATCGAAGCTTGTAGCCTAGATCACCACATAAAAGTTTAATCTTTTCTCCTAAATAAAATTAAATCATTGTTATATAGGTTAGTGGTGGATTCAAGGTTCTAAATCATCTTCTTTGGTTAATCTCCTATTAGTTTCAATTTATTTATTTTACTCATTAGTTTTAATTAATTTAGGAATAATAATAAAATCTCATTCTTATTTTTATAAAATTAATTTAGGAAGATAATAATTTAAGTAGTTAAGCCTTTCTCTGTGGTTCGATACCCTTATACTTCCGTATTACATTGATCTTGTGCACTTGCAAGTATTGGGTTTAAAACTTTATTATAAAAATTCCGATCAGTGAGTCCACAACCTCCATTTTATTATGTTATTTCAGAAGTTACGGGTTATATAAATATGGTTTCTAAACTTATCATAAAATATTTACTATTTTTGGAACGGTATAACGTGCCATGTTTTTCTGAATTGGAGATGTTCTCCATGATGTGTTACATGTTCATTAGAAGTGCATAGGAGCGGTGCTTCATATAGGTGTTGTCTTTTTAAAACAGATTATTATTGTTATGAAAAAGAACTAGTCTGTACACAGATTTTCTGAAAATATTTATAAGTTGGAAAATACTCTGTTTTGAAAAGTTATATGATTTGGCATGCATGAATGTAAACATAGTATGTTTGTAAAATCTGCATAAACTGAAGAATGCTTTGGTCCTGAAAAGTTACATGTTTCAACATGCATGAATATAGGCCTGACATTGGCATAATTGTGAAATTTGCATAAGCATGTGATGACTGGCGGATAATGACTTTTGGTGCTCTGAAATGTTTATGACTTGATCTGTTCTGATGGCCGGGCAATTGGCCTTTCGATTTGTAAATACATATGAAAACCTCATTCCGACAAGGGTTAAAGTTTGGTGGAAATCAAGTGAACGGACGCGTTAGCGGATTGCACTGTAGGTGGCTAGTCCCCCATACTAGGGCCTCTTCCGATGACGTGGACGGGTTTTTGACTCTGATGGTGGATCCACTTGAAGATGGGCATAGTACCTGGAGGGCGTGGCCCAATCGGTATTTACGTGGACATCGCATCATGCTCTGCGGTGAGACGGTCGCCTAGTGGAGAGTCAGGAAGGGCTCGAAACTGAGGTTGGCCCCAGGGCAGACCTGGTAGGTGCCCCAGGAGTCTGTAGCCCGTTTTGACTAGTGATATGGGAGTGCGGTTGTTTGTAATCGAGCGCTCGTATGGTGTTTGGCTGGTATTGACTACAAGATGCCAGAATTTGGTTCTGATGGCCTCGTTTTGGGGATCCGGACTTTGTCCGTAGAGCCCAACTGTTGCATTACATGTTCTTTTAAATTCGCGGCGTAGAAGCTGCGCTATTGTGTCTTGATTCGCTCAGACTTCCCAGCTGTGCTTAAGACCCTCATGTAGGTTCAAGCCTCAGTTTTGTTAAAACATTAAAAAAGAATGTTTTATTATATTATTCCATGAACTGCTTTGTGAAACTGCATCATCATTATTTTAAAGAAATCACTATACCGCACACACACGTGGACTCACTGAGCGTTCGCGCTCACGTTTTTCCACATCATGTTTTCTTCTCAGATTAGCTCGAAACAGTCAGGAGCCCAACAAGCCACTGAAGTTTTAGGCCAGGAGTTTTTTGAATCAAATCTCCCCAGAAGGGCATATGTTTATGTTTTATCTTTTTAGACTCGAACCGTCCATAAAGTTTCTTTTATGTTGTCGTGTAAGTTATTGATGTAAGATACTTTTGTTTTTATAATAAAACGACCATGGAAAGTTTTTTTTTAAAGATTCTGTGTTCTGAGCACACTAGTAGTATCTAATTTACTTAAGTGTTCCGCGTACTTTTTGTGTATACCTATTAGTGTTGTTCTAGGGTTATGTTTCATTGTGGAGCTTATAATTTAGTGCCGAGAGGCACGCAGATACCATACTCAGCCGCAGTTGACCTAGTGGCAGGGTTGGGGGTATCACAATTATGTGTTCTATGAAAATAGTATTGATATTTCATGAGTTATGTGTTCTATAAAAATGATATTAATATTCAATAGTTTCTGTGTTCGATTTTCATCAAAATACTATTGATGTTGCATGAGTTATATGTTCCATAAAAATAGCATTGATATTCTATGGATTATGTGTTTCACGAAAAATAGTATAATGTTTCATGGGTTTTAAGATTCCATGGTTTCTGTGTTCGTCTTCCATGGAAATAGAATTCATGTTCCATGGTCATGTGTTAGTGTACCATAGAAATAGTATTAAAGTTTCTTGGATTCTGTTTAAAAGTTTCATGGAAATAGTATTGATGTTCCATAAGTTATGTGTTAATGTTTCACGAGGATATACTCCATGTTTCATGGGTTCTATATTAGGGTTTCATTGAAATAGTATTGATGTTTCATATGTTATTTGTTAATATTCTATGTAAATAAAATGCATGTTCCATGTAAAACATATTACTTTAACATCTCATAGAATTTCGATAACATATCACTTTAAAAATCAGGAAAAACATCAAATCCATATGAAAAGGGGTTCTTCCTCCATCTCTTCTCCATAACACAAAACTTTATCACTCACATATACTGAAAATATAAAATATACAGCTTAATATTTGATAAAATGTTACATATATAATTAATCATGGAACTACAAAATAACCGATTGAAATGTAGAATTTCGATAATATATCACTTTAACAACTAGAAAAAATATCAATTACACAAAAAAAAAACCAATTCTTCCTCCTCATATCCTCCAATAATGAGTTTTATGCATTCCTCTATAGATTAATTACTTTATACAATTCAACAATAACATACGAAAACGTAAACAAATAACTAGAAAGATATTGACGCTAATCAAATGAGATGGAAACGACATTGCTACTTCATTGGAACTTGCTGTGGTGAACGTCGCTAGTACAATTGTGAAAATCATTCTTTCGAAAAAAATATAGAGAGGAAATGGTAATTTGATTATAGATCTCTAAGAAAATCTAGTAAGAAAAAAAGAAAGAATGAATAAAAGAAGAAAGAAAAATGAGATACAAAACTGCAAACATTAGAAACGAGATAAGGGCGCGTAAATTGAAAACCCAACTAATTTCTACATTTTTAACCATATAAATAGAACTACATAGTTTTATTCGAAATGTACCTAGCATAATATATCCGAGATATATGATATAATTTGTAGAAGAAATTGGTCACATAATGAAATTGGGAAGGTCAATATTTGGTCAAGCCTTGTATGGTCCCAATCCGACTGTCTCCAGTCACTGTTCGAGTGCTCACTGTAGACTGTTTACTTTTTTATTTTATTTGAAAAATTAGACCGTTTAGATTAAATTACATTAATTTTTATATAATATATGATCAATTTATCCCATGATCCTATTCTCGTTACCAAAAGGCAAAATCCCTCACCCTCAGGGTCCAGGTGGAGGATGCAAATCATGGTGACTTAGTGGCCTTACAGATTGAAGGTCAGGCCCTGGCATGCACAAGGAACCACACCCCCTCCCAACATTGGGGAGGTTGAAATTCTCATACTGCCGCTGCTAGGATTTGAACATTGATCCTTGTTACTAACTCTGAAATCCCAAAATCAACTGAACTACGTCCATGACTTCATTCTCTACGTCTTTCCTAGTCTGTTATTTTATTTTCCTTAATGTTATATCTCATTCTTTACCTCATTCACAGAAGAATTAACGTTATATGATCTAATAAATTTTATTGAATTTTAAAAAGGTTATTAATTTTATCCCATGACCTCATTCTTTACATCATTCCTAGTCTATTTTTTCTATTTTCCTTGATGTTATATCTTTTTCTTTTTTATGGAAATGTTATAGCCTCATTCTTTAACAATTCATAGAAGAATTAATGTTATATAAGTTAATAAATTTTATAAATTCTTAAATTCATCAAAATTAAAAGATAAAAAAGGCAGATCTTATACAAAAAGCTACTACCATTCTAAATAAAAAAATAAAAAAACCTAATGTTTCAACATTTGCGTGATGACATTTGCGTAATAGGGTTCAAAAAGAAAAATAAATATGTGCTCAATCATATATTTTAAATTTAGAACTGAGACCCCCCAATAGAATAAGAATTTAGGAGTTTGATTACTCCTACATCATGTAGTTACTCTCTGTATTAGGACTATAATTATAAATATAATGTAATTGATATTTATTGAGAGCTAATATGTAGAAAATATTGAAGGAAAGGAAATTCCAATGAGTGAAGATGAGCGAGGGGATTCTGAAGTAGGGATAAGCAATCCATTTCAAGAAAGATTGGCGAAAACTCGTGAGATAAAGCAATTTGCAAACCCAAAACAGCAGCTTGTGACTCTAGGATAGAAATGTTAGAACACAGGGACAATGGTTGCACAACACATATTAGGAATTGATCCGTGGAGTCCCAAACAATGATTCTTGCTGCAGTTGAACCTTCTTTTAGACTGAGATCAATGTTAACCTTGTAAGGACCCCGAGGAGTGGGTCGCCATTGAGGACGCAGTAGAGATAGAGATGAATGCTGGTGATGTGCAAGGGTAAAGTATTAGCCAAATTGAAATCATGTAATAAGGTCTTTGCGCGAATCAGACTGCTCTCCGGTGATGTGTAAAGGATGACTCAAAGAGGATGTAATTCCGTGCATTCCATATCTGCCAAGTGATGGTCACAAATAGCTCCAGAGAGAAATCCTGATTAGTTACTAAAATCAGGAGCAAACTCAGCCAAACATCATATATATTAAAAGCATTAGAAAAAAGAGATTGATAACTAAAACTAATTCGCCTCCAAATCTTCCTAGCATATGAGCAGTGCAGAAACAAATGCAAATCATCTTCAAAAAAAAGACACACAAAAAAGAGATAAAGAGGGACAAGGAACTTTCTTGTGCATAAGTCTAACACGTGTAGGCAGTGTACCAACACAACAGTGCCAAACAAATAGCAAAACACGCGGTGGGACGTTCAACTCTCAAATAGCCTTCTATAGAAAACCATTATTACAAGAAGATATTGATGCATGGGGAAAGGCAGATGAAAGCTGATAGTGTCCCATAGTCAAGCAGTACCCTGAGTTAACAGTATATTCTCCTGAGAGTGTGAAGTGCGAGAGAAGAGAATCTGCAAGCTGGGATAGTTGCAGAGGGATAGACAGACCCAGGCCGATATCCCCGAGGAAAAAATCATGGCAAAGAAAATGTTCATTCCAGGAAAGGACGGGCCTTGAAGGATAAGGTTGTCCACTCTAAGGTTACAAACTGTTATACGGAAGTACGACAGAGGTTTAAAAGTGTAAGGCCGAGAGATCCAAGAGTCAACCTATACCCCGAATAGCAGTGTTTGTACCAATACGCCAACAGAGGCCAAATTTTAACAACTCTATTCCAGGTAGCAGACTTTTTCAAACAAATGAGGACGAGTGAATAGGCTTGGCGTCAAGTATATCTTGAGTGTTATTGTATTTTGCTTGTAAGGAACTTGCTAGGAGAGAATCAGGGATCCACATAAGTTTCTATCCCTATTTTGCTAGGAGAGCAAAAGTTTTTGGTAGGAAAAAAGGAAAATTATATTAAATCTGCTTGAATGGTAGTAGATATAAAAGGTGGAACCACCTCCATCCAAACATTGGAGGGATAGGTAGAAACGGTTTGAGAGGCCAATAAATGTGCCAAGATATTGGCACTAAATTGAACAAAATATATAACAACATCCAATCTATTGACAAAAGTAAAAATCTGCCGATGAACATGCCTTAAAGTACCAAGAAGACCTGATTGTGATAAGAGCTGATCAATAACTGCTTTATAATCACTTTCAAGTGTGAAATGGGTATAGCCAAATCTCTCAGCCTATCGAAAACCACCCCAGATATTAATAGTCTCCGCATGTTCTGATGAATGCGAGGCAACTAAAGCATAAGAGAAGGAAATCCACACATTTCCTTGATGATACCGAATAAGACCCTCAAAACCAGCTCTGTCCACAAATTCATGTAGCATCCACATTGATTTTGAATCGGTCATTTTCTAGTGGCCTCTAGTGGCATTCGTCCGGAGATGGAATCACATGACGGATGATCCTGCAGGTACTATTTCACCATGATGTGGATCTAAAACTCCTTTTCCTTTCCATAAAGAAATATTCTGAGGAATGCCTATGTCAACCAAAACGTCCGCCAAGGAGACGGAAGATGCTAGGGAATTTTCTCTGATCCATGTATCTGAAAAAATTCGTTATAGAATCCTATTGCCTGTAATAATATTTGTGATAGAACAGGGGCTATATTTTTAAAGATAATATTATTTCTACTATTCCAAATACACCATAAAATATAGGCAAACCGAGAACTGCCATATGCCAACGAGTCAAGCATTCGCTTATGTATAGCTTGAATATTGACAGGGTTGCGGAAAAAACTCATCAAGTGAGAAAAATCTGATCTCAACCATGTCTCTTCCGCTACCCAACATTGAGAAAATACATGCAAAGTATCCTCCACACTCTCAGAGCAAAAGGGACATCAAAATGGAACAGAAGATATTTGAAGTGAGAGATTCTTAAGCATCAGGAGAATATTATTGTATAACTGCCAAAGAAATATCTTTATTTTTGGGGCAGTGTACAGCCCCCACAAACTGCTCCAAAAATGAGTAATAGCTGCTGAAGAAGAACAGTTCCCACTGCCAAACCTATTTGTAGCCTGAAGAATTAAACGGTAAGCTGAACGCATGGTAAATTGTCCTGATTTATTAAAAGTCCCAATCTGCTCGTCTTGAGGCCAATCATCACATAAGGGCACTTTAAAGATTTCTTCAGCCTCATGAGAATTAAATTATTTTTGAATGAGATCCTTCTTCCAGGTACCTCGCTCAAAGTCAATACGACTAGCGAATGTCAAAATGTGATCGAAAACAGACAAGATAAGCGGGGAGGAGAGTGTAAATATGTGGGGCTTGGTGAGCCATTTGTCCTCCTAAATCTTAACATATGTCCATTACCAATTCTCTATCTGATCCCTTGTAAAAGGTGCAGACGCGTAGTAAGAATACCCCGCCTTATATAAGAGAGACATTGACCTTGGGTTGTTGTCGAGAAACAAGCAAAAAGGTAATATTTAGCCTGCATAACTCTTGAAAGTAAGGATATGGGATCTTTGAGATTCTCCAACCTTGCTTACAGAGCAAGGCCAAATTAAAAGATTCCAAATCCTGAGACCCTATTCCTTCTTTGCTCTTTGGTTGACAAAGGTCGGCCCAAGCTTTCCAGCAGATCTTCCTATGCTTAAGAATCTCCCCTCCACCAAAAATTGCAGATGAGGCCAGTAATAAAGCTTGTGATAGAGGATGGAAGAAGAAAAATGGACATTGCATAAGTAGGGATAGCTTAGATACTGACTTGATAAGGACTTCTTTTGCAACTTGAGATAAAGTTTTCTCCTTCCAGCTATTCAACTTCTTCCATACTTGGCCATAGAGATAACAAAAAATATCATTTTTTGATCTTCCATTCATAAATGGAAGTCCAACATATTTGTTATTCCCTCTTCCTTACAGTGTACAGAGAAAAGTGCAGATATCTTGTCATATTGAGTCAGAGGCCCCTTTGCTAAAAAATAAAATGGACTTATCATAGTTAATAGTCTGTCCCGAGCAGTCCGCATAATTCAAGAAGATTTTCTTCAGTTTTGCAGCTTGACAGATGTTTTTCTTCACAAAAAAAGTGAATTAATCTGCAAAAAAGTAGATGTGAAATAGTAGCACATCCTCCAAAATCAGGTCCCTTTAATTCCCCAGCCTCCTCCGCAGAATGTAAGAGCTGAGAACCCTTCAGAGCATAAGATAAAAAGATATGGAGATAGAGGATCACCCTATCGGATTCCTCGAGAGAGTGAAGGTTCGAGTCGGGACATCGTTCAGTAGAACTGAGTAAGAGACAGTCATAATACAGATCATGAAAAGCTTGATAAATGGCTTGGGAAATGCATTTTCTACATCAGAATTTCCAAAAAACAACATTCAACCTGACCAAAAGCTTTACTCATATCAAGCTTTAAAGGCATATGAGGTGATACTTTTGAGTTATTACCGTTAACTTGGTGGAAAACTTCAAATTCTATAATAACATTATCAGTTATCAGTCTACCAGGTAGGAACGCACTCTGAGCTTCACCAATGATTGAATTCATTACCTTTTGAAAGCGATCTGCCAAAACTTTTGAAATAATTTTGTACAAAACATTGCAGAGACTGATGGGCCAAAAATGTGCCATCATCATGGGGTTTTTTATTTTAGGAATAAGTGATATAAGTATGATTGATTTTTTATAAGTCCAAACATCATTAAGCACTTTTATGTGAAAAGAGTAACGTCATCTCTGACAGGATGCCAATATTTCTAGAAGAAACAAGCATGCATGCCATCTGGTCCCGGTGTTTTTTGAGAGTGCATATGCTTGATGGAATGAATTACTTCCTCTTATATAAAAGGCACATGATCTCACTCTCTATGAGTGTCCTAGTGACAAGAATGTTATCAATAGAGGAGAACCTAGCTTGAGATTGAAAATTTTTCAAAAAATAACCTACCGCAATATTTTCCATTTCAAAAGGTCATCCTCAACTTTTTGCCCCATATCATTGATAAGTGTGTCAATAGTATTTTTCTTTTTCCTTTAGGAAACTTTATGATGAAAATATGTTTTATTGCAATCGCCTTCTTTTAACCAAGATACACGGCTTTGTGTGTGCCAAATAAGTATATTTTAAATCTTTATTAATTCTCAATCTCCTTAATGAGGCCAAGTTCTTGGGCATTGGAATAGCAAGGAGACCTCGTTGCTTTTGGACAAAGTGTAAAGCCTTGATCTTTTCTGGAAGCATCTTTTGAAAGTCCCTTAATGTTTGCCTACTCCAGTGATGAAGCTGCAAACAAATAGAGATTAAATTGTGGTTGAAATTAATAATTGTAAGGGGTTGTGGGGTGTTCCTGAATTGTTGTATAGCTTCCACGCCCTATCTGGTAAGTACCTTGCATGACTTTAATAAGTGCGAGCATCACGAACGCATAGGTTTGGATCTAACGTAGTGAACTTACGAATATATAGTATGCACGTATTAGCAAATTAAATACTTGGTAGTCTTATATAAGATTTAAGGTGGTAAATTTAATAAAATGATATTAAGATCGAGAAAAGATGTTTTGAAAAACAAATAACATTACGATTTGTATTATTATTTTTTTATGGGATGATATTAGTTATGTTAGATCATTATTTTTTAAAGATTAAACTAATGTGATTTTCTTTATCACTATTATTATTATTAACCTTACTAATCATATTATTCCGATTATCATTTTATTATTATTATTGTTGGCCCTTTGGGCTACCTTCACTTTATTTTCATTCTTTTCTTTGGCCCAATTAATCCCTATGATGTTTTAAAACCTTGGTGGGCCTCTTGAAGTGTGAAGCTGGGCTGGCAGGCTCTTGATGCCGGGCGCCCGCCCAGGTGACATGGCTATATATATATATATATATATTCTTTTCCCAGCCTACCAAACCACACATTCTCTCATTCTTTCTGCTGAGACCGCCGATGCCTCTTTTTTCTCTGACCTTGTGTCTTCCTCTCTCTTCTTTCGATCAGTCTTCCTGTTCATTTTCTGTGTTGGGTTACCGTGTGTGTGACTGCAGTGAGAGGAAAGGGCGTCTTTTGGTGAGAGAGAGAGAGAGAGTTTGAGAGTATCAGTTCTTTGAGGCCACTGGTTTGCTGAGGGAATCGTGTTGTTCTTCACCAGAAGAACACTTTGGGACAGTCCTCTGTCGCGAACGGTGAGACCGAACTCGCTGTGCTCGTTCGTCTCCGACTGTTAGAGTCCTTTCTGAGATCTGAAGGATCTCGAGGTAAAGATCCTATCTTTTATTCTGATATTTACTGTTAACTCTTTTCTGTTTACTATCGGTATCCGATCTTGGCTGGAAGTCGCTGAAGACGAAGAAATCCGTTTGTAATAGAATAGGAGCTTTTGTCTTTTCTTTTTGCTTCCTGATTCAAGGTCTGTAATAGTAAATAGAGTTTTGTAATAGTAAATAGGCTCTCTGTTTCTGTGTTTTGGTCGCCGGAAATCATAACACTGGTATCAGAGCCACGGTTGACGGAGCAACTGTCCGGCTACCACTCGAGTTCAGATCTACGCAGGCTCGGTAAAGGGAAGACACTAAACCTTCCTTTCTCTGTTTTTCAGTTTCTGCTTCTGTTTTGGTATGATTAATTGCTGTGATCGTTTTTTCTGTTTAACTGTCCCTGTTTTTCCTGCTCCTGTTTTTGTTCACTATTAATGTTCTCGTAGACCTGTTGTTCCTAAATCTGCTGTGATTAATTTCTGGGTTTCTGTTTTGTTCATTATCATAACTGCAGTACTTCTGTTTATCGATTGTGTTCTGTTTCCAGTAATTTTTTTTAAAATCTAAAACCCAAGCCTGGCTGGAGTCCAAGAGACTCCCAGTATCTGTGTCTTGGAGTTTTTTCATTATCTGTTACGAACACTGCATCAATTGTGATTGATTCTGTACTGTGGGCGTTTAGTGTATTTTTTTCGCTGTTTCTGTGCACTGAATCGCTGTTTCTGTTTCGGTTAAACCTTGTGTTCATCCGCGCTGTTTTTGGTAATAAAACTCTACTGCGTTTACTGAACTGTGCCGTTTTTCGTTAAAAGCAAAATCCGGGTTTTTTATTTGTGTGACAAAACTTCCTTTTTTTTCAAATCTTCCATTTGTCTCTCCATCGATTACTCCTATTTGCCAGTCAATCATGTCTGTTCAAAAGATTGAAACTGACAAGTTTGATGGCAAATCTAATTTTGTAATGTGGTGTAGAAAAATGAAAGCAGTTTTAGTCCAAAATAAAATCGTACCCGCAATCTTTAGCCCCGAAAAGTATCCGGAATCTTGGAAGGGTGAAGCGCTTTCGAAAAAACTTGGTGATGCACACAGTTGCCTCACTTTGCATTTAATCGATAACGTTTTGCGAGAGATAGACGAAAAATATAATGCTTTTGAGATATGGACAAAACTTGAAAAACTATATTTGGGAAAATCTTTATCCAACAAGATTTATTTAAAAGAACAGCTGTTTGGTTTCAAAATGAGCGGGTCAAAATCTCTTTCAGAAAACATCGACGATTTAAACAAAATAGTTTTCGAATTACAAAACGTCGGTGAAAAGATTTCTGATGAAAATGTTGTTGTGATTTTACTGAATTCCTTGCCTGAATCTTTCAATGACGTTAAGTCTGCTATTAAGTATGGTAGAGATGACTTGACTCTTGCTGATGTGAAAAACGCTTTAAAATCAAAAGACCTTGATTTAAGAAAAGAAAACAAATCCAACGGAGAAAACCTTTACGTGAGACGGAGGGTTGATGGAGAGAACCTCTTATTCACTGCTCTAAAAGTAGAGGGTGGTCGAAATCACGAGATAAGAAAGTGAAGTGTTTTTACTGTGGTAAGGAAGGTCATATGAAAAATAAATGTTTTAAAATGATCAAAGAGGAAAAACAACGTAAACAAGGTAAAGGGAGTGATAAAAATGACAAAACTCTCGATTTTGAATCAGATGGTAATTCAATGTATTCAAAAGTTTTGTGTGTATCCTTTTCCCTTTCCCCTGTTTCTGAACACTGGATCCTTGATTCAGGCTGCACTTTTCATATGACTCCAAACAAACATTGGTTTTCAGATTTTGAACCCCTTGAGCATGGAAAAGTTTTCATGGGCAATAATCATATTTGTGAAATAAAAGGAATTGGAAATGTCTTTATTAAAATGCATGATGGAGTGACCAGAAAACTAACCGAGGTGAGATATGTGCCCGACCTCCGTCGGAATCTAATCTCCCTTGGTGTTTTTGACACAAATGGTTTTTCTTACAAATCCAAAAATGGCATCATGAAAGTTTGCAAAGGAGCACTGGTCATGCTCAAAGGTTTTAAAAAGGATGGTCTTTACCATTTGATCGGAAAAACTGTTTGCGAAGCATCTGCATTAGTTTCCAAAACCGTTCCTGAAAAGACTCTGTTGTGGCACCGTCGTATTGGCCACATCAGTGAAAAAGGACTTCATTGTCTTCACAAAGAAAATCTTTTAGGTGGTGACAAGATTGAATCTTTAGATTTTTGTGACCACTGTGTTCTTGGAAAACAACATAAAACTAGTTTTTCAGTAGGCACACACAAGTCCACTTCTGTCCTTGAGTATGTGCACTGTGATTTGTGGGGGCCTGAAAAGGTCCCAACTTATAGTGGGAATGTTTATTTCTTATTTGTTGTTGATGATTTCTCTAGGCATGTATGGGTATTTCTGTTAAAATCGAAAGATCAAACTTTTGAAAAGTTTTCTGAGTGGAAACGCCTTGCCGAAAATCAAACTGAAAATAAACTAAAAACCATTAGGACAGATAATGGCCTTGAATTTTGTAATAAAAGGTTTGCTGATTTATGTGCATTGCATGGCATACTACACCTAGGACTGTTAGGCACAATCCTCAGCAAAATGGAGTTGCTGAAAGAATGAACCGTACGATAATGGATAAGGTTAGGTGCCTTATGGTGTCTTCAAGAATCCCAAAACCTTTCTGGGGAGAAGCTACAAATACAGCTGTCTACCTCATTAATAGAACACCCTCAATAGCCATAAATTTCAAAACTCTCTTAGAGTTGTGGTCCGGAGAACCACCAAACTTGTCAAACCTTATAGTGTTTGGATGTGCTGCTTTTGCACATCAAAAGGAGGGTAAGTTAGACCCTAGGTCAAGGAAGGGAGTGTTTTTAGGATACCCTAGTGGGGTGAAAGGGTACAAAGTTTGGCTCAAAGGCGAGCCGGGGGTGAGGGTTGCTGTGAGTAGGGATGTGGTCTCCAATGAATTAGAAATGCCTTGCCTAAAGGCTGAAACCAATCCTAATAACCCTAGTGACATTCCTGTAGAGGGGAATATTCTTGTGGAGGTGGAGGACACCTCCGAATCTTCACAGCCTCACGACCAACCCGAAACCAGTGAAGAGTCAGATATACCGACCAGTCAGCAGCCGGAAACCGGCACGCCTGAATCTGAAAATTCAGATGAGGATGATGAGGATCATTCCGAGGCACAAGCCCAAGCCCTAAGAGACTACCAGCTGTCTAGAGATAGGGTTAGGAGAGAGACGAGAAAACCTGCTAGGTATGGATATTCCTACATCGTCTCATCTGCATTTGCTGATGCATCATATATAGAAGAAAAAGAACCTTTGTGTTTTTCAGATGTGTTAAAGAGTCCTAACCGTTCTTTGTGGTCGCATGCTATGGAAGAGGAAATGTCCTCACTTCATAAAAATAAAACCTGGATTCTTGTTCAAAAACCCTGAAAGCAAAAATTAATTGATTGCAAATGGATTTTTAAAATCAAAGAGCCAGAATCTGCCAATGAACCCCCAAGGTTCAAGGCTAGGCTGGTTGCAAAAGGTTTTTCTCAACTTGAGGGCATCGATTTCAATGAAATATTTTCTCCCGTTTTTAAGTATAAAACAATTAGGATAATGCTTGCAATTGTTGCCTTTTATAATCTTGATCTTGAACAACTTGATGTGAAAACTGCATTTTTGCATGGGGAACTTGAAGAGACTATTTACATGCGTCAACCACCAGGTTTGAAGAAAAGGGTAAGGAAAACATGGCATGTTTGTTGAAAACGTCCTTGTACGGACTTAAACAATCACCTAGGCAATGGTATAAACGCTTTGACTCTTTTATGCTTAAAGCTGGTTTTGTTAAAAGCAATTATGATAGCTGTTTATATTTCTTTGGTGATAATGTTGAAATTGCTATTTATCTTTTGCTCTATGTGGACGATATGTTAATTGCTAGTAAGCATAGAGATAAGATTACTCACTTGAAATCCTTGCTAAAGTCTGAATTTGATATGAAGGACTTAGGTTCAGCGTCTAGAATCCTTGGGATGAACATAAGTAGGAATAGAGCTGATAGATCCTTATTCATATCCCAGAAATCCTTCTTGCAGAAAATTGTTTCCAAATTTTCGATGCATTTATGCAAACCAGTTTGTACACCACTTGCGAGCCATTTGAAGCTTTCCGAGAAAACTTGCCCCAAAACTAATAGAGAAAAGAATGACATGGCTCATACACCTTATAGAATGGCTATAGGATCCGTCATGTATTATATGATATCCACCAGACCTGATATTGCTTACCCAATAAGCCTTCTTAGCCGATTCATGTCTAACCCGGGTAGGGATCATTGGGCAGCTCTTAAGTGGTTGTTGCGGTATATTAATGGGACCATTGATAGGGGTCTTCTTTATCATAATTGGTCTGATAATTTTGAACTGGTTGGATATGTGGATTCTGACTTTGCAGGTGATAAGGATGGTAGGAAATCTACCTCTTCTTATTTCTTTACTTTAGCAGGTAATTTCATATCGTGGAAATCACAGTTACAGCCTGTAGTCGCTTTGTCAACTACGGAGGCTGAATACATTGCTACCACCGAGGCAATTAAGGAAGCCGTCTGGCTTCAAGGCTTACTATCTAAATTGCATGTTTTAAATTCTAAAGTTGTGATTTATACTGATAGTCAAAGTTGTCTGCACTTGTGTAAAAATCCTGTTTATCATGAAAGAACTAAACACATAGATGTTAAGTATCATTTCATAAGGGAAAAGGTTTCAAGTGGCTTAGTTAATATTGAGAAAATTAGTACTAATGATAATCCTGCGGATTTTGGTACTAAAATTGTGACAACTGACAAGTTTTCTTTGTGCAGGGACCTCCTTCATATAGATGAAGGATGACTCCTTTGAGTCACTGTTGGCTAAAATAAATGAAAATAAGTTCAAGGTGGAGTTTGTTGGCCCTTTGGGCTACCTTCACTTTATTTTCATTCTGTTCTTTGGCCCAATTAATCCCTATGATGTTTTAAAACGTTGGTGGGCCTCTTGAAGTGTGAAGCTGGGCTAGCAGGCTCTTGATGCCGGGCGGGCCGGGTTCAACCCGACCCGCCCAGGTGACATGGCTATATATATATTCTTTTCCCAGCCTACCAAACCACACATTCTCTCATTCTTTCTGCTGAGACCGCCGCTGCCTCTTTTTTCTCTGACCTTGTGTCTTCCTCTCTCTTCTTTCGATCAGTCTTCCTGTTCGTTTTCTGTGCGACCCTTCGGGACTCCCATTTGCTTGTCTGTGCCAGCTAACCCTTGGGTTACCGTGTGTGTGACTGCAGTGAGAGTAAAGGGCATCTTTTGGTGAGAGAGACTTTGAGAGTATCGGTTCTTTGAGGCCACCGGTTTGCTGAGGGAATCGTGTTGTTCTTCACCGGAAGAACACTTTGGGACAGTCCTCTGTCGCGGACGGTGAGACCGAACTCGTTGTGCTCATTCGTCTCCGACTGTTGGAGTCCTTTCCGAGATCTGAAGGATCTTGAGGTAAAGATCCTATCTTTTATTCTGATATTTACTGTTAACTCTTTTCTGTTTACTATCGGTATCCGATCTTGGCTGGAAGTCGTTGAAGACGAAGAAATCCGTTTGTAATAGAATAGGAGCTTTTGTCTTTTCTTTTTGCTTCCTGATTCAAGGTCTGTAATAGTAAATAGAGTTATGTAATAGTAAATAGGCTCTCTGTTTCTATGTTTTGGTCGCCGGAAATCATAACAATTATTATTATTACTATGATCATTGTCAGTGCTATTATTATTATTATTATTATTATTATTATTATTATTATTATTATTATTATTATTATTATTATTATTATTATTATTATTATTATTATTATTATCACTAATAAGAATGATACTGAGAAAAAGAAATTCTTGGAGCCTTTCCTATTTTATGCCACTTAGACGACTCTCACCTCTAATCTTTCTCTAGATACACACACGTGTATCTCTCACTTCTACTTAGCAAATAATCACTTGAAATCCTTCTTACTCAAGTCTTTTTTTTTTTTTCCACCGCCTTGGTCATCCTATGTATAAAATATATGAGACCAAACAATTCATCTTTTTTCTTTTTATTGTTTTGTTTCCTGTTCTACCTCCAGTGACCAACCTAATCATGCAAGGCTTTTATTTTCTTGTAAATTTTAATTTCTCCGTAAATCTCTTTAAATTTTAAATTTGATATTCTTAGATAGAATTCTTCTTTAGAGTCTTAATTGGTTTAGAACTTTTATTTGGTTAATAATTAGGAAATGTCAAGGAAGATTTTGGAATTTGTAACTCGAGTTAATTTCGAGTTTGTCTTTGGTTTCAAGTAAGTAGAGATTAAAACATAATTCTTTGACTACTTATTAATATTAAGAAATTTGAATATGTTTGAATTCAGTAGGTATATTGGGGTGAACAAGTGAAGTACTTTTGTATAAACATTGATGATGAGATTTGGAAGATTGATGGTGTGTACTTAAGATTAAATACTATTTTTCACAAGACTTTGTGTGCTTTAGATAAGTACTTTAATTGAAGATCCTTCAAGGTTATCAAATTTAGATCTTCTTTAAAAATTAATATGCACTCTAAGTTCATTTCGTAAGGTCTCTTTATTATTTTAGGGAATAGGATTATTTGATTAGTACTCAATTAACTATTAAGTGCTTTTATTACTCTATTTGTAGGATCATAACGTGAGTTCTGTGCTTAGGTGAGTCCACAAACCCTGCCTAGTTATTTTTCAAATGTTGTTGGCGATATATATATATGACTTCTAAGCCTATCATGAAATATTTACTGCTTTTAGAATGATATAACATAGCATGCTTTTTAATTTGAGATGTTCCCCATAACGTGTTACCATGTTCCTTAGAAATGGATAGGAGCGGTGCTCCATATATGTGTTCCTTTTTAAAACAAATTATTATTGATTGGAAAAGAATTAGTATCGTGCACAGGTTTTCTCAAAATATTTATGAGTTGAAAATGTTCTAGTATAGAAGAGTTGCATTGTTTGACATACATAAATGTAGTCCTGACATATTTGTAAAACCTGCATAAGCATGAGTTGACTGGCGGATAGGGATTTTGTTATTCTCAGATGTTTATGACTGGAATTTGTTTGGACGGCCGAGCAAGTGGCCTTTTGGTTTGTAAAATATATATATATATATGAAAATCCCATTCCGACCTGGGATAAAGTTCTGGATTTGATCATGTGTTCGAAAGCGTCAGAGGATTGCACTGTATGTGGCTAGTCTCCCGTACTAGGGCCTCTTCCTATGACGTGGACGATTTCAGACTCTGGAGGGTGGATCCACTTGAGAGAGGGCATAATACCGTGGAGGGTTTGGCCCAATCGGTATTACGTAAGACATTGTATCATGCTCTGCGATGGGATAGCCGCGTTGTAGAAAGTCAGGAGGGGCTTGAAATTAAGGTTGGTCTCAGGGCAGACCAAGTAGATGCCCCAGGATCTATAGCCTAGTTTTATGTGAATGGAGAGTGCGGTGGTTATGGAATTGAGCGCTCGTAAGATGTTTGGCTGGTATTGACTACGAGATGCCGGAACTTGTTTCCGATGACCTCATTACGAGTTCCAGACTCTGTCCATGGAGCCCGACTTTTGAATTACCTGATCTTTTGAATTCGGGTGTAGAAGCTGTACTAATGTCTTGATTCGCTCACACTTTCCAGTTGCGTTCGGACCTCTCACATAGGTTCAAGTGTCGGTACCTTTAAAATAACAAAGGAAAATCCTTTCTTATAACATTGCATGACTGTTTTCGTAAAACTATTTCTTTATTTTCCTAAGAGTATTACCAAAACACGCACTCGTGGACTCACCGAGTGTTCGCGCTCACGTCTTTCCGTATCATTTTTTTTTCTAGTTGACTCAAGACAAACAAAGGCGCAATAACCCGTTGAAGTAGTATGCATGTAGTTTTGAGATAGGGTCATTTCCGGAAAGGACATGTGTTTTTGTTTTTATTTTTCTTATGCTCAAACCGTTTGTGACGTTCTTCTTTTTACTTCTTCGTTTGGATTTGTTTGTATAACATATTTTCTCCCTATATTAGAAATATCATAAAAAGCTTCCTTGAAGCTTATGCACTAAACGTTCATATTCAGTTTACTTAGTCCTCTGCTGTGTATTATATGTATATTCTTCTGAGCGTTATCCGGTTTTTGCTTTGGTTTTGGAACTTGTAGTTTAGTACCGAGAGGCACGCTGATACCCTACTCAGCCGCAGTTAACCCAGTGATGGGGTTGAGGGTAGCACACAAAGTGGCTCAGATTGTTTTGGTCTATTTCACCATTGTCTCCTCCGTCATCTGGGATAGGGAAGATTAGCAAGAATAATAGGAATGTGATCTGACACATGACTGGAAAGATGGTAGTTAACTATAGTTGGAAATAAAGAGATCCATGATAGAGATGCTACAAACCGATCTAAGCATTCTAGGACAAGCCGGAATCTTCCCGATGGTTGCTCCATATAAAGAGATTTCCTTCAAAAACCAATATCATGTAGCCTACAATCTAATAAGGCATCTTTGAAAGTGATTATTTGAGCATTAGAATGTGTACGATTTACCATTTTTTTCGTCATAAGATAAAATCTCATTAAAGTTACCCCCACAAAGCTAAGGGAAAGAATGTAAATTGCTAAGGCACCTTAAAATGGTCCACGAGTGATTTTCAGTTATCTGTGCTTGGGTTGCCAAAAACACTAAGTAGGCGTAGAATCAGTTAGAATAATTTATACATCAATATGACACAAAGAAGAGGACAAAATATGTAAATTAATAGAATCAGAGTTCCAAAACAAAACAAGCCCACCACTAAGGCCATTTCTTTCGACAAAATAACAAGCTGAAAAACCTAAAGAGATTCTAATAGATTCTAAAGAGCACTTATTACAAATAGTTTCAGAAAGAAAGAATTTGGGGATTATTGTGCATCCTCAAAAGGTCCTTAAGGAATTGAATAACCCGAGATTTCTCTAAACCCCGACAATTCCAACAAACAATACTCATAGCTCTAGACGAGGCTGCTTAGCAACCTCATCGTTTTAGCATTACCAAAAAAAGAAACAAAGTCTTGGTCCTTTTCAGTAGATTTTATTTTGAGTTTTTTACTAGGTTCTCCAAAGGGTTTAGGCTTCCTATTGGCATCTGATTGTTCAAAATCCAACTTCCTCTTAATGTTCTGTTGCTGTTTCTTCTGCCAGTCCCTCTGTATTATAGTTATTCGTCGCAGGGGTGGTGAAGCAGTCTGCTTGGAGTGCATTGGTGCTGGATGGTAACCATGGACAGCCTTTCTCCTTCAATCATTTGCTACGGCAGCTTGATGTGGGACGCGGCCAAGGGCTGGTTTCTCCAAAGTCTCAGCAAAGATGTGATTTATGTGAGAAATCTGGCCTGATTCCTCCACTTTTACTGTTAGCAATAATTCTTAATCTTCATGGAACTTGGTATTAACCGCTAGCCATGGACCACACTCCTGTTTATTCTTCTCCTTCCTTGATGCATTAAGAGGTAAAGTGGGACAAAAGGGAAGAGTGTGATCCCAGTGACCATACCGGAAACATAGTCTCGGCAGTCACTCATACTGTACCAGTCCAACAACTTTCGATTTTGAGGGTGTTTCCAGTACAAAAACTCATCAGATCGGAATGTGGTGGTAAGTTAAGCTCGAAACTGGAAGAAATTATTCCCCTCCCGATCTTGCTTGATCTAAAACTTGGTGCAATAAAGAGTGTAGAAGCAATTTTATATCCCACAATAGTATGGTACTTCGAGGAAGATAGGCGATGTGAAAAGTGAACGGACAAGCCGTTAGTAGACTCTCAAAATCTTAGTTGGGTTCTTCCATGGCAGGATCCCAGGCCTTGATAATAAATAGGTGATTTTCAAAACACCAAGGCCCTCTTTCAAGGGCCTTCTTTCCTGAATCTTCTTCTGGGAAGAACAATTGATGAACACCTTCCTTGAATTTGACAATATTGAGATCCAAGCAACCTCAAACCTGGCACATAACCAATCGGTAGGCTTTGACATTCAACGTCTTGCCCGAGATGAATCGTCAGCATAAACCATATTCATCCATGCCGGCTTTGAAATCGTTCTTCGCAACCTTAATTGACAACTTCTCCGAGCCACGAAGAGAAAAGTTTTGGAATTTGGCCGGTAAAGTATTATTGAAAGTTTTCAGTGGGGAAAACAATCAATGTTTCTGTCTCATTAATATAAAATAGGTCACATTATATACTTGTCAATACTTGTGACAAATCCTAAATAAATTATAACTAGGAAACTAAGTCCATGTACAACTAAGAAACAAAATATACATGGTTTAGGATTTATAAGAATAATTATCATAAATAAACATAAATATAACAATTCTAACCATAATACAATTAATCTTAATCCTTAATACTCCCCCTCAAGTTGGAGCATGAAGGTCTGAAATTGCCAACTTGGAAGCTAAATAATGAAAATGAGTAAGATGAAGAGTTTTAGTCAGAATATTGGCCGGCTGAAATTCATTGCAAATATAAAAAGGAGAAATAAAGCCAGCTTGAAATGTATCGTGAACAAAGTGACAATTAATTTCAATATATTTAATAAGTTCATGGAAAACAGGATTTTCTACGATGTGAAGAGCAGCTTTATTATCACAATGTAACAGAATGGGACGAGTAATAGGCACATGAAGATCACGAAGCAGGCTAGATAACCACTTTAATTCACATAAAGTCATCGCCATGGAGCGATATTCAACTTCGGTAGAAAAGCGAGAAATGGTATGTTGTACCTTTGTTTTCCAAGAAAAAGGAGACCCACCAAGTGAAATAAAGTAGTCGGTAACAGAATATCGAGTAATTGGGCAGGTAGCCCAATCAGACTCACAATATGCAGTCAGTAAAAATAGAGATTTAGATTGAAAAAAAATACCATGTTCAGGACTACCCTTCAAATATCGAACCAGTCAGAGAATAGCATCCCAATTGGCCAGCCAAGGACACGTATGAATTAAGCTAGGATGTGAACAGCATAGGCAAGTTCAAGGCGTGTAAGAATAAGATATATCAATTTCCAATGAGTCTTCAATAGCGATCGCGTTTATCAAAATAAGGACCGGATGCCTTAGCCAACTGATGATTTGGTTCGATTGGTGTAGAGGCCAGTTTGGCACCGAGCAAGCCCATTTTAGAAAGAATCTCCAAAATGTATTTGTGTTGACATAAAAATAAACCCAAAGGATTTCTTACAATTTCAATTCCTAAAAAATATTTTAGGGGACTCAAGTCCCTCATATGAAAGCACGCATTCAAGGAGGCTTTGAATACATTAATAGAAGATAGGGAATTTCTAATAAGTAACAAGTCGTCCACATAGATGAGAACACATAAGAAAATATTATTCCTGCAATATGTGAAAAGAGATTAGTCTGCATAGGATTGAGAAAAACTACACTTACGAAGGACGGTAGTAAGTTTGGAGAACCAACACCTCGGAGCTTGACGAAGAACATACAAAGACTTCTTTAGAAGATAAACCTGTCCGTGGAAGGATGGGTAAACACCAGGTGGGGAGCCGCATATAAACTTCATCCTGTAAATATCCATGAAGGAAAGTATTGTGGACATCCATCTGATGTGTGGGCCAGTTTCGAGCTGTAGCAACAGAAAGTAAGGTGCGAACTGTGACCATTTTAGCAACATGAGCAAACGTGTTTGTAAAATCAATACCTGTTGTTTGTGGGTTACCCAAAATCACCAAGTGGGCTTTATATCTCTCGATGGTGCCATCTGCCTTATACTTAATGCGAAAAACCCGTTTACTCCCAAAAGCACATTTTCCAGGCGGCAAGGATGTTAAGGAACACGTGTCATTCTTTTCTAGTACATCAATTTCTTATTGCATGGTGGCGCACCATTTAGAATTAGAAACTACTTCAGAGTAGGTGGTGGGCTCGGATTCTGTGGCCACAGATGCTAAAAAATGCCTCTGTGAAGAAAAAAATTTTCCATAGTCCACAAAGTGTGTTATTGGATAAAGAGACATACCTGAGAGGTCTGAAGAGGGTGAGAGAGCAAAAGAAGAATAGGATATATAAAACTTCAATATGGTATTGCAGTCAAAATCTCGGAGTTGAGCAGGAATCTTTTTAATGCGAGTACTTTTTCTTGTACCAAGTATTTCTGTAGGCTGGCTGATAGGTGGTGCTGCTGGGCCAAGGGGAAAATCTAAATCTGCTGGAGCATTTATAGTGTTTGGGCTGGAACTTGATGTTGCTAGACAAGGCAGAGTAGACTGGAGCGTGGGACTGATGGAAGGTGACTTAGCTAGGCCAAACGTAACTGGATCGGGGCGGACTGAAGCTATTAGGCCAGACACAACTAGATCGGGCCGCATAACTAAAGCTGGTGCGATTGAGCCAAACAAACCGCGTTGGGCCGCGCGTCTGGCTTGATCATCTATAGCTGGACCGGGAAGTGCTGATTGGGCCGCACAGATTGGAATGGAGTCTTGATGTCTAGGCTATGGGTTGCATTTGGGATGCAGGATTTTTGGAGGGGCTGGCTGCTGCTGGTCCAGCATGGAGATGCTGTGTTGCATCTGGGCTGCTGTCCTTTTGGGCTTGGGTATGGAAAGTTCACTCCCCCTTTCTGGTGAGCCCAAAATTTATTCTCCAAAACTGTAAAATTGTGCAAAATCTGGATTACTTTGTAGGGTGTCCAATTTTTCTTTGTATAGAACTTGGTCGCATCAAAGATTACATCTTTGGAAAAAATGAACTTCTCCTTTTGTAAGTCACAAATTCACCAGCATTTCTTGTTAAAAGAGTATCCGAGGAAGACACATTCTACTGCGGGCACGAAATTTATCTTTGGATAGATCATGATCATGGACATAAGCTAGATACCCAAAACTTTTGTTGTGAGAATATGATGGCTTTTTCCCATGTAGCAACTCATAAGGAGTTTTTCCATGTAACAACAAAGAAGGTGTGCGATTGATAAAATATCCGGCCGTCAAAACACATTCTCCCCAAAATTTTGTTGGCAAATTTGCTTGAAATCACAAAGGCCAAGCGACATTTAGAATATGTCGATGCTTGCGTTCAGCCCTACCATTTTGTTGTGGAGTGCCAGCAATAATTGTCTGATGTATCATACCATGGGCGGAAAATTACAAGTTTAGACAGGTAAATTCCGTACTATTATCACTTCAGACTACTTTTAGAACAGATGCTACTTTACTTTTTTCAGAAATTAAATGTATCTTAATGGCCCTAGAGTAATTATGCAGTATAGTAAGAAAATATGAGGCTCCTATAGTAGACGCAGTTTTATATGATCCTGACAAATCATAATGAATTAAATCAAAAATTCAGATGCTTTACTGCTACTTAAAGGAAAACACTCACGAGTCTGTTTAGCACGCAGATAAATATTGCAAGGAGCAGTTCTAGTTCTAAAAAAATATTCACTACAAAATCCGAAGGATGTCCCAACCTTGAATGCCACAATATGCTAGAATCAAGAACATTGCTAGAAAAAGCATATAATGCTGCCAACTGCATTAATTTGTAGAAGAAAATCCCATTCTTTTGCTCACTCACTCGAATCGGGCTCATCGAGATATGGTCTTGTTTAACACAAAAATTATCAGAAAGAGTAACAAAACATCGAGAGTCTCGGGCCAATTGAGACAAGAAAATTAAGTAACATTTAAGCTCAGGAACTAAAAACACACTGAGAAGTTTGAGTGTAGGATTTAAGGAGACCATTCCTTCTTGTAGAGCAATTGCCTTAGCACTATTAGGCAGGTCAATAGTATATGGGTAGATATTATTTAAATTGCTCATAAAATCTTTCCTATTAGTCATATGATGAGAATATCATGAATCCAAAATCCATAAATTTTCCATACCAGATAATTTTTTGGATTGAGTGGCATTATTGTTATTTATGATGGTCAACAATTTTGACCATTAGGCTTGTGATAAATTGGGAAAGTTGTTTGATAACCCAACTTTCCCACTGCTATTTCCAGCTGAAAATTCC
The DNA here is from genome assembly GCA_028651295.1 of Catharanthus roseus. NCBI lineage: Eukaryota > Viridiplantae > Streptophyta > Magnoliopsida > Gentianales > Apocynaceae > Catharanthus > Catharanthus roseus. Next base: position 10,267,190 of record JAPQWS010000104.1, read on the forward strand.
TCTGCTAAAGCACCTTACATCGCAGTTGAAACTTCGCCCATTCCAGCTAATAAACCTTCGCGTCGGACGGCGGTGTTGGCCCAGCCATCGATGCTGCCTCTTCCCCCAATCTGCTGTTGTTGTGTCTTACTGTTACCTGCAGCTCGGCTAGAGAAGAGGCGTCAGTTTCTGCCTCGTCCTCTTGCAATGAATGTTGTACCTCGGTCGTGATCGGTCGGAGCTGTGCAGCTGCCAGCGTTGGAAGTCAAGTTTTTTGGCCACCAATCTTGGTACCTTATAAGTTAAAAACAACATGTAATATCATGGCCACTCCTATTACAGTGGCTACAGAACAATCTTGAGCAGTCCGTTCCGAAACAGCAAAGGAGGCAGCACCATCAACGCCATGTTCTGGCGTTCGGGCTAGATTGCGGTGTTGTTCTTCTTTACATATTTGGGCAAGGACCATTAGCACCTTTGGCATGGGTTCCTGTTGTATCAGATGGGAGCGAACAGTACCGTAAATTTCACTATTTAGACCCACTAAAAATTGAAAAACTTTTTCTTCCTCTCTTTCATTTATGATAGCAGTCAAAATTTATGTATCTATGGTGGATGGGAAGTTGAGAATAATTGTCCAATTCATCTCATAACTTTTTCAAAGGTGAATAGTATACGTTTATCGAGTCCTCTATTTGTTTACAATTTGCTGATGTCGTCTTCAACTTGTATTTTCTTGGCCCGTGTTCAACCAAGAATTTTTCCTTTAAATCTGTCCATAATTCATCTGCTCTCTCGGAGTAATTTATATAAGAACAGAGAGAAGGCTAAATAGTATTGAAAATCCAAGAATTTACGAGAGTGTTAATTTCCCACCACTCTTCTTCTTTGTTTAGGTTATTTTTTGGTATGGGAATTATTCCGATGGTAAAACTCAATTTCTTCTTTGACCGCAAGGCTAGGCGCATTGCTTTCGCCCATTCTGCATAATTACTGTCCTTTTCGTTCTCTTTTAACTGGACTATTGTTATGATCAGTCCGGGTCCATCTGAGGATGCTACATAGTATGCATCTTTCTCCCTTCTACGTGCATGGCTTTCTTCTACTATATCATTATCAACATTACCAGTATTGTCATCACTCATTATGAGAGTTTTAGACAATATGTCTCTGATACCATAAAAGTTTCTAGTGGAAAAAACAAAATTCTAAATAAATTATGACTAGAAAACTAAATTCATGTACAACTAAGAAACTAAGTATACATAGTTTAAGATTTATAAGAATAATAATCCTAAATAAACATAATAATAACAATCCTAACAATAATATAATTAATATTAATCCTTAGTAATTATCCATTATAAGAGGATGCAATGCAGGCAGTCATAACACAATCAAAAGATTTCAGCAGACGTCTGTGAAGTAGTCTTGGTCCAGGAAAGAAAACAAACCAGAGAGCAGATGGGAATATAGAGGCGAGAGCAACTCCAAAAGATCAGAATATACGGAAGCTGGCGGTAAGCCCGACCGAGATTTTCATTGCTAATGGAAGTATTCTGTTAAATCACTATCATCTTTGAAAACAAAATTGAATTCCCTGCAAAGACGAGGTTACCCCCTTATTCTTTTAATTTTTATCAATAATTTGCAAACATTTTTGTTATATTGAAAGAATAATCCAATTATCCTTTTCAAATCAAGCTCAATATTTATTATTTGATAAGAAAATGACCCAATTAATCCTTATAATTTAAGTATTGATATGATATGATTCTTAAAATTTATTTTCTATCGTTATAATCTCTAAATAATTTAGCTGTCAATTCGTAAAAAAAACAAAAAAAAGTCACACGAAGTACTCACATATGGCAATAACAATATGAATAGTAAAATAAGTATTATAAGTCATTCTGTTAAAAATTACACACTTGGTGTGCAATTTTGGATTGAGAAAGAGCTTTTATTTTACTAAACTTCAAGTGTTTTGTTTGAAATGAATTACTTATAATACTTATTTTACTCTTTAGGTTATTTCATATGAGCATTTTGTTCGATTTTCTTGACTGAAAATTAAGTATTCGATAGTAAAAAAATCTTATTAAATTATCTTAAATTATTTAAGAATTATAATATAATAAAAAATATTTTTAAAAAATTTACGAACTGAATTGACTATTTTTCCTATTAAATGAAAAATCTATACTTTTCATACATCTGAAACTACTGTAGATTCTCACATCATGATTTAGCATGAATTCTTTCTTGTTTGTTGAATGTGAAAGGAACATAGCCACATGAATGTTAACTACACCTACTCTACTAGTAAAGAAAGGAAGAAAAATAAAAAGAGAAAGATATGTGAAAAGAAGAAGGTCAATAACGTCAAAAGATCAGGTGGGGGAGCTTATGGTTCATGCCATTCACTTTTCACTTTATGGATGGTGAGATGCCACTGACGTTAAAGAATAATTATTGAATAACTCTGAGGGCAATTGAAAATCTTCAAGCTCTATATATACTTATCTCATAGCAAATGTGGATTACTCCAACTCCAAAATAGACAAGTACTTCCAATTCCAGAAAGTCCCATTTCTCCCTCTCCTAATCAAGAATTCACAATAAGTGAAAAATGGCAGAAACAAGAAGAGTAGCAATGAGCAGCGGAAACTTGTCCAGTAGAAGAAATGTGTATGGGCGTCAAATACCCAAAAGAGGACAAGTGAAGGTAGCCATTGTAATGGGTTTGGCTCGCTCTTTATCTTCCAAGTTCTCCTTCGGTGGTACTCGTTCTCAATCTTGCCGAAGAACCCATTTGTCTTAATTTCAATCTAACAGAGATTGCGATTGAGAGAGAGAAAGTAGAAGTTTTGGCAATTTAGGGAGGTGTTCCTTATTACGAGTTTGGATATGGAGATTGATTTTCTTGTTTTACTAACTCCAATCAACTAGTTGTAAATCTTTGTAACTTAATGAAATTTTTTCTTTCTTGTTTTGAATCAAATCCCTCCATTCTCCATCGTGAAGATAATTGTTTGCTTCTGTTTGAGCTAAGGAGCACAGTAATTGCTTCTGCTTGATCATCTTAGAAGAGGCAGTCCTAAATATCAAAAAATTTAATAAAAATAATTTGAAATATTTTAAAATGTATCGAAAAGTTTAATAAAGATAAAAATTCTACTCATAACAAATGTTTAAGTATAATATAATTTAAGTAAATATAATGAAAGTATTTTGAAAGAACTTTTCTTAATTATATTATAATTTAAGTAAATATAATGAAAGTATTTTGAAAGAACTTTTCTTAATTATATTACGGGTAGCAATATTCCTCCCCCTTTTAAAAAAAACTCCATAAGATTTTTTTTTAATTTTATCTTTCGACAATAAATTTAAAATTTATTTTTACGTCTGTTTAAGAAGTGTTAATATTTAACAAAACAAATTAATAACCTTTTGTATTTTAAGATGAATCACGTAGAAGGAATCAAAATTTCAGAAACCAACTAAGTAAATTTCTATGGAGACCAACATTCAACTTCCCATGCTGAACATTCAAAATAACAAAATAATAGTTATGTACTAATGAAAGATGAAGAAGACACATGATGCTATATTTTGGATAGTGCCAATACAAATCTCTGTTTTTCTGTTCAATGATGTTCCCGTTTCCAGAGGGTATTTAAAAAAAATGAATGTATTGACTGACTTTGCTATCTTGTTAAATTCATCATATTCTGGAATTATCTCTTCCAAAGACGAGTGTTGTTGCCCAGTTCACAGCTACATAGAACCTGTTCCTCCAACTGATAACCCGAGTCAGGTAAGCAGATCGCCAAATGAGCCAGCTCACAAACCCTGCAAGTGATATTCCCTTCTCATCCTGCCAATTGCCAAACACCAACAATCATCATAATCATTCCAAAAGTAAAAAAAAGAAAAAGAGACCAACCCACAATCCCTTTGCCTGTATATAATTCAAGGTTGGATTACCTTGGACTGGCGGAGATCAACCAATGCCTTGTAACGACCTACAGATGCCATGCTTCCCAGGTGTTTGTAAACAAAGGGCTCCCCTAAAGGTATATCTTTCATAGAGAATGCCTTTCCACCATTTTGCTTTCCAATTTTATTGACCAATTCAACCAGATATTTTCCTTCCCTTTCTGCTACCTGTGTTAAAGATTTAGAAAACAGTTCAAACAAATTAATTAAACAGCAGAATGAAAGCTAGTTCAAGAAATGCAAAAGTGCCAACCTGAGCCAATGCTGGAAGCACTTGCTTCCCTGTTTGTTCAAGAAAACCAGCACAATCTCCTATTGCAAAAACATCCTCAACGGAAGGGACCTTAAGCCAATCATCTATACCGATTCTGTGAAATGTAATGCATTACTTGATGGATCTAAAGAAATTCTAATGGAGAGGAACTGAAGAAATGCAAGGAACTTTATGTACCTTCCACCTGGAGACTTGGGAAGATCTGCTAGTGATTTCACAAAATCAGAGGGGCCAACCCCAGTGGACCATACAAGGAGACCATAAGGAACATCACTTCCATCACTCAGAACTATTTTCTTTGGATGGACCTCTCTTACAACACCTCGTACAAGGCGAACACCACACTGCTCAAATGTTAAACTTTGTTAATATGCAAATTCTTTCACAGAAACATATCATCATTGGGGGGAAATGCAAGAAAACATAGTACCTTTGTCAAGTGCTTTGTTGCATATTGCCTTAATCCAACATCAAATGATGACAATATCTCATTTGCCTGGTCAGGAAAACAAATCAGAAGATTATAACTAAAAAGAATGCATTCTCTACAACTGCATGAAATCAAATTTTCTTACCTCAATGAGAGTGACGCGAATATAGTTTTTCACATGAGTATATCGCTGACGGACATCCCTCATGATAAAATCACTCAATTCACCACTGAACTCCACCCCAGTAGGACCGCCTCCAATAACAACACAGTGTAAAAGCCTCTCCTTTTCTTCCTCTGTTATGCCTGTATAAATGCAAAAACTTTGAAAGTTTAGCCTGATTTTCTTTTCATAATTCGACCATTATAACTAGGATACCAAAAACTGTGGAACCCAATAATGATAAGGTACAATGATACCATACACTGAAACAAAATAATAGATTGTTACGAAAAGCCAACAAGCCTAGAATATCAAGCTTTTCCAATATTAATTGATATGAATTTACGGATTGCTGATCAGCTAAGCCGTGGATAAGGATGTCACAATTAAGATTATAGTTGCTTAGAAAGATTCTAACTTTTAAAAGAAAAAGGAGAAGGAAGAATCACCTGGATTTTGGGAGAGCATCAGGTTCAACAGAAGCTTCTTCCTAATTTCTTGAGCATGATTCACTTCACGGAGGAAAAAGGCATGTTCCTTTACTCCCTTGATGCCAAAGGTTAAGGGTTCTGCACCAGCAGCAATGACAAGCTTATCATATGCCACTTTAAAATTATAAGGCTTGTGAGACTGAGACAGCTCGCCATTGTTTATGGACTGACAATAAACCTGTTGGAATGGATAAATGGTGCACATTAGCAGCACATTTCAAGCAGACATGCAAGTGTCATACGAAACTCCAGATTACTTACTTCATGTTTCTCTGTGTCAACACCAGTGCAAGATGCCAGGAAGAAGTAAGAATTGGGATCCTTTGCTAGTGCTTCTTGAATCTGGCTGACAGGCTCAGCAACAGAACGAAACTCTAGTGTACCAACACATGTTGACGCAAGTAAAGGAGTAAAAACCATGTGATTCCTTGGAGATACACAAACAACATCATATATCTTTGTATCAAGACCCTTAAGGAATCTGCATGCTGCCCATCCACTGCCAAGAACAACCACTCTTGGCTTTTCACCGGGTTTTGTGGCTTCAAGAGTGGGATACTTAGTGCTTTCTTGCTCCGAATCAGACTCCTCAACTATCCTCTGTGCATGAGCAAAGTGATGTTGAGGGGTCATCTTAATACCCCTGCCCCAAAAACTAGAGTAATCTACTTTCATATTGCTTGCAAAATATGATAGATTTCCACCTGCTCTAGCATTTCCAATGAAAGGCAAAGGGTATTTGTTCTTGGATAAACCTTCAGGAGGTGCATCCTTCTCAAAAGTAAAAATGCCAATGGTGCCTCTAGGACGCCTTGAGCCACTCCTTGCAATCCTTGCAAGTGCCATTCCTGAGGACCAGTAAGAGGAGCTAATACCTTTGAAACCTATTAATAGCAAATTCAGATGTCTCTCCCTTCTATGAATTGTATCAGAACAAGAAATATGTCTAATTTATGAAAGGAAGACCACGATGGTTCCCAAGATGCCTTACTCCAAATACATGAACTCCTTGATGGCAGATTCAAAGTAAAATACTTGGCAAAATTTCTACTAGAGGACAAGAAAAGACAAGCTGTAATCTGTTTTAGTGTAAATCAGAGGACATTTTGGTTCTAGCTGGGACTTGAAACAAAATCTCATGTCTAAATTGCTCCAAGAAAACGAACGAGGAACCCTTTTCAGAATAACCAAACATAATTTGAATACCATAGAATCTTCAAGAAAATAATCTCTAAATGGGCATAATTTGAGAAAATTCAATTATGATCCATGAAATGAAATCACTGGAATCCGACAAAAATTAAATCTTGGAATATTTTCTGAGACCCCTTCAGCTTAAAAAACAAGGAGGGGAATGCTGAATTGAGTTGATCAATCTCATAATGTACTTACATTTATTCTAAATACTCTTCTTAGACTAATCAAAAAGATATTCTTCCTCTTCCAACGAAATCCAAGAGCCAACAGACTTTTATTCAGCAAAAAAAGAAACATAAAAGGACAGATATTTACTATCGGATCAAACATTGCACAATCCTAGGAATGTTCGAATCCAGTGCTAGAAATGGGAAATTGATTTGATAAAACAAGCACAGAAGTACAGGAAGATACAATCTTTAAGAGGGAAACGATAACATTAAGAAAATTAAAGAAGCTTACCGGGTGAGATTGAATTTGATGGAGAGAATCAGAGATGGAATGTGGCAAAAAGGAAAGCCTGGGAATTTAAGTTAAAACAAGGAAGACGACGTCCATGATCTCCGGAGAATACAGTATAATTAAAAAATTGAGTATAGAAAAATGTGAAGCCTTGGAGAGCAAGAAAATTTCTCTCCTCTCTGCAAACACTGTAATCAACTATTAGTATATTGTATATGTTTGTATAATGGCGGAGTTCTTTTGGAGTTATATATATATATATATATATATAATATTTAGGTTTGGTTTGCAGAGAGCAGAGGGAAGGGGAGGAAGGTGAAGGGAAAAAGAGGGTATTTGCCGCCACCTGCCATTTCTGGTGTCATTAAGGCCCATTTGCTGCTTTCTTTTCTTTTTCTTGTACCCATCTGTGAAAATTTTTCGAGAATGACAATTTTCTCCTCCTTTCTTTTTTTTCACAATATCTATAAGATTCTTCAGCAAGATTTTCATATACAAAGATACAAAAATTAATTCTGCGCACCCTCCAACTATTCACTATAATTTATATTATTCATCTAGGTATAGAATAGTTCATGAATTCTTATAAATGAGGGATTTTATTTTTTGGTTATAAGATAAAAAATTAATTATTTATAATTTTTAATTATTCATAATATTATATTATGAATAAGGTTCATATCTCCATTTATGAATTATATAAAGCACAGCTCATTCTTTTTGTTAATCATATAACAATAAACAGAACAGAATAATAATGTGACTTAATACGTACTACATGATTCTTAAAGGCATTTGTCTATTTATTCTTACTTTTTGATTTGTAATTATGAACTTTATATTTTTAAATTTATCAATTTAAATATATTTTTTTAAATTAGCAAAATTAATTGAAAATGTTTTATGATGCCTATGCAATAACATTATTGTCACAAAGTAAGAATTTGTCTCATCAAATACCCTCTCTATATCCCTTACAATGCCCAGGGCAAGTGATTGAAACTCATTATCATATTTTTGTTATCATATTCTCTTTGATTGTAATTTTACTATCCAAATCTGAACTATTATGGTATAAAATTAACATAACGGTAATTGCTTAAATTTTATTTAAATATAAATTGTTTAAAATTTTAATATTTTTCAGTTTCTTTATTTAATATATGTCATCAATATAAGAAAAAATTAAAATTTTGTACTCTTTTAAAAAGGGTAAAGTTGGAAATGTAATAAATTAAATAAAAATAAAAAGAAGGTAGGGGAAGAGAGAGTAGGAGGAGCATGCATTTCGTGTCAAAGAGGGTTCCAAATTTCATTCAACGGACGGCTCTAATTTCCTGGCGTTAAATTTCCAAATTCCCAAGATCCTGGAGGATCCCGCCGTCTTTTATGATTCATAAGACTAACTAGTATTTCTTTCTTTCTTTTTTAAATTAAAGAAAGAAGGAAAAAAATGCAAGTACTATCATATTTGGTTCCTCTTTCTTCTTCATCTCCCGGAGAGGGAGAGCCATCCCATGAGTTAATCAGTGACGATTTTGTAGAAATATTCATCTACTGTTATTTCCGCCCAGAAAGGAATCAGTGTACAAGTTCTCCTCTTGTTTTCTTGCCTTTGTGCAATTATCCTAATTTGTCACGTTAGAAAAATAATTAAATAGAGTTTGGTTAAAAACTTCATACGTATTTCTTTTTAATATAAAATAAATAAATAATAAAGTTAAAATTTTTCCTAATCATTCACGCCTCTTGACCTATAAACATAGAGGACTAAGGTATGTTACACCTTTCTTTTTGAAGAGAAGGTGAGTTACACAAATATAATCATGCTACTTTAATCATGTACGACTTCCCACTTAAAAAAACTTTAAATCTTAATCCTAAAATCTTAAAACCTAAACTCAAAAACTCTAACTACGTACATAAATGTACTGTTCATAATACTGGTTTTTCCTCCTTTTCTTTTCTTTTCGTTATTCAATTTGAAGTATTAAGGAGGGGATGACTGACACGATGCACTTCTTAATTCATTGTTCTAAAGATGTAGTAAAAAATTGCAAGATAATACTACCTCTTTTTTATTTTAAAATAGTATGGACATATTTTTCTCAGTTCAAAATATATGTTATTTTGAAATCAAGGAGTTTGAGAGTTTTTTAAATATTCCACTATCTTGAGTTAATAAAACACCAATTTTCTATATACATATATATATATATCTATATATATATTTCTTTTACTAAATTTCCAAGACAATATTTACTCTAATTCATTCACCAAAAAATTTACTGTCCCAACTACTATTATTGTACCATCCGTGAGTCCAATAAGACCTACGAAATTAAAATTTTTGGAATTAGAAGTACCATTACTATATTAATGACAGAGTACTTTAGTCCATTTGTGTTTAAATTTAAACAACCCAATGATTTCCTTAATTCTTGTGCACTGTCATAAAGTGACAGTTAATATGAAACGGAGGTAGTAGTTCTTATCGTACTAGATGTCATGGATTTGAACACATTTCCTTCTCCATAAGGTATTTAAAAAAGATATATATATATATCGAATTTGAAATTATGGAAACAGTAATAGAGAGAGAAAGAGAAACAGAAAAGAGAGAGGAAGTCTTGGAGAAAGTGTATATTTCTTATTGGATTTTCAGTACACAATATCTATTTATATAGATTACAATGAAGGACATAATTGTCATTTTTTTCTGCTCTAAAATTGTGTAAACAGCGTTTTAAATAAAAAGATAGGGAAAGAAGAATCAGTAAACAAGAGGGAGAAATAATAGAGAGAAAATCAATTATTTCTGTTTTCTCTCCAAGTAAAACGGCGTCGTTCCCTTTTCTTATGAATTCAAACGATGTCGTGTGAGTAAGTAATAACACATTATTGTTGTGAGTGTTGTTCTTCATTTCTGGGTTGATTCCCTAATATCAAATGCTTCTGGTTTGATGCTTTGTTTTCTTCATTATTCTCCAAAGCTTGATTTACATCATCAAATTCATTACGCTCACAATCTGGCTGGTGAATAAAGATCAAAAAGACCAAAAGATTGAACAAGATAAGAGAAGAGAGGATGAGGAAGAGATTTGGTAAAAAGGTCAGCTAACGGAAAAATGAATGGAAATGGGAAGGAGTTTCACCAAGCCAGATTGATATTTTTGTCTAATAAAATGACACTCAATTTCAATATGTTTAGTTCCATCATGAAAAGTAGGATTCTCAACAATATAAAGAGCAAATTGATTGTCACAAAGAGTGGAATCGGTTGTGTAATAGGATTAGAAAGATCAGGAAAAAGAATAGACAGCCATTGAAGTTCACATACAAAATAAGCCATTGCACGATACTCAGCCTCACAAGAACTCCTAGAAATAGTGGTTTGCTTCTTGGTCTTCCAGGAAATAAGAGCATCACCGAAGAAGATAACCAAATACAGACCTCTTTGTTTCCTCACAACCGGTCCAATCAACATCAGCAAATGCTTTGAGCAAGAAATCAGATGATGAAGGGAAAAATAATCCTTTACCAGGAGAACTTTCTAGATATCTAAGGATTCTCACAGCAGCTTGAAAATCAGATTGAATGGTACGAATCTTCAATGGCTTGAATGAGATCTAATTTCCCTCCCAAGATGCAACTCTCTACAAGAGGCCCTTTGAACTCTTGTATTGAATAACTCGAAATTCCAAGAACCAAAATAGGAAAATAAACAAAGAAAGATAAAGAAAAACTTCCTATCTTGAGGGAGAATCAACAAAGCCTAAAGAAATTTTAGCTATTCTCCACACACAAGGAAGACCTAAACTCCTAGCAACACTAGCTATACAAAAGCTAGTACCTCAAGGAAGAGAAGGAATTGGAAATAGAACAAGAACCCTTGAATTGAATTCAAGAATCACATGCCTAGAATTATACAATGGATAGAAATCCCTAATTTATAAGGAAGTTGGAGAAACCTCAAGAACCCTAGGTTCTTCACTCAAGTTTTCATTCACTATATTCAATGTTGTGTTCAACGGCTGAAAAATACATACATATATATAGTGTTGTACATCATTAACTCTCAACCGTAATTGTTTATCTAGCGTATAATAAGTAGATGGATACTTAGGCCACTTAATTACGAGTCAAAATAAAGTTAAAAATCAAATTGATGGATTAAAGGAGTTAAAAACTCCCCACTCTTCAGCTATCTGAGACCTATCATCGACGGTAAGTCTCGCCTTACCATGCACGGTAGGTCAGCCTCTCAATAATAATTCCGCCCAAAACCATATCAGCGATGGTAGGGTGGACCTACCGTCGACAGTAAGTCTTATGCCAACTTTCCTTCCATGTGCAGAGCCCTACTGTGGATAGTACACATACTTTCTTTTGATTTTTTTGAAGCTTGAAGATCTTCAAAACTTGTTTCTTTGGCTTCCTCTTCTTGAAAATGTTTTGGGGCTTTCTTGATCTTCCGTTTATCATTTCCAATGCCTTCCATGTATAATCTTAAAGGTCCTTCTGAGCAAAGCCACCATTTCTTTGTTCTCCTCTTCAAGCTTCCTTGCCTTGACCTTGTAGTTGATCCTTGGAAGATCTTCATATTCTCATGCTTATCCTGGGTTATACCATACTCCTCTCTTTAAAAGGATTCATCCTCGAATTCATTCTTTCAAATAACCATAAGAGGCGGCCAACAATAGACATGGAAGCATTGAAATAAGCAATATTATGAACATTACCAAAGCTCTTAAGAATTAGAAGATAATGCGTCAAGTTTGTCGATGCATCAAGCAAATAATGCATCAAGTTTGTCGATCGTCTTCTCAACACCAAAAAAATTCCACAAGTGTCATACATCCTTAAATGGTCTATGTAAAGCAAAAGTAGTGTGGATATAAATTTTTAAAACAAAACCAGCCACGGAAGTATTAAAAACACACCACCAAAATGGTACAAGATTTCTTAGGACAAGAACAAAGGTAGAAATATGGATATCTTGCAATTCACTCACAACAACAAAGGTTTCTCACATTCTTTGAAAAGATAATGAAATGTGACGCTTGGAGTTTGAAAAGAGTTCACAATGAAGCTCAAGAAATTTTGTAGAAACTTGGATTTCCAATTAAAAAGTATTCTTTCAAATGTTTGAGTAAAGAATTGGAAAAGGAAAGTTTCGTTGGAACATCATCCTTGACAAATTTTCAAAAAGGAGAGTTGACTACATGATCTTTAAATGGAGAATGGATAAAGAAACTCTTATCCTTGTTGAATAGTAGAAACAATGCATAAGATTCAAAAGCTTTGTAATGCTCTTCTTTGAAAGGATGATGATAATGAAAATGTTTATTCCAACAAAAACCAAGAGCATTTGAAAATGATGAATAATTTTTATTCTTCCACAGCTCCATTACTTCACACTCAAAGGGAGAAGAAGTAGTCACAAGGTTTTCAAAATCATTAAATCCTCTACACTCCTTCAAGAAAAGTACATTCACTAACATCTTTAGAAGGTAAGTAAAAGTAGAAACTTTCATCGTTTCCAAACTCTAAAAATAACTTAAGAAAACTAAAAGTTTGAAAAGTGTCTCTTCCAAGAAGATAGTTATAATCAAAAATGAATTTCCATAGGAACTCCAAAGCATTTGGACATGAAGGATAAACCTTGTATTTTACTAAAGCCGAAACTTGATAATTGAGGTGAGTGGAAATAGATACAAAATGGTCAAAGCTCCAAGATCCTCTACCTCCCTCTTTAAATCTCATTTTCTTTAAGAACTTTTTAAAAGGTGGATGATAAAATATCCCATCAAATCTAAATTTCAAAAACATGGACCAAGAGTTCTCCCCAAAACTAACAAGTGTAATAGACAAATTTGAAAACAACTCCTTGAAAGGGAAATGGTAGTAAAGATTTCTTCCCATCATCCTGTCCAAATAGGTTTTAAAACATTGCTTGCACATTACTTTCCACAACTTCGCAAAAATTTGTTTAACTCATTTTAAAACAAGAACCCATTTGGTTTTCGAAATCCTTTGATGATAAGAGCTCCTTATAATGCAAATGGAAGAATTTAAAACTAAAAGACTTTTCAAATAAAGTCTTAAAAGATATCTCCACAATGAGAAATTTAAGCCTTTGACACAATTTTACAATTAACCATTCATGAGCAACAAAGGTTTTTTCATAGGATCATGCTCAATAAAACCCATCACATAAAGATCAAGAGAAGTCAACACATATTGCAAATGTTCAACTACTTCCCCTTGAAACTTAACGCAATGATCACCAAGTAAAGAAAACAAGAAACCATCAAAACCATAAGAATTTTTTTCAAGAAAACCGAAGGTGCGATGATTAGCATTCCCTAAGGAACCACAAATATTCCATGGCTCAATATTGTGTGCAATAAAAACAAGAATAGCATGAAACAAGTCTTGAACCACTAAGAGATAAGTTCTATCTAGATTAATAACTTGATAGAGCATATTAACGAATAAAGAATGATCTCTTTGTCCTATGACATCACAAAAGAGAAACTTAACTACCAAATATCTCATAGCAAGAATAAGAAATGTAACGAGAATAAAAGGTAGAACATGCAAGATTCAACTCAAGAAAGACATACCCATCTAAGAACAATTCAACTCTTTAAAGGAAAATACAAAGCAAAAGAGAAATAGGTTTGAAGAAAAACTCATTGACGAATCTCCATGGTATAAGAATAGTTTTCCTCTAACACTTTTGCCTTGGCCTTCGAACTCCATAGTATGTCTCATTCCACTCACTGATATTATTGTGCAAGCATATTGGAGAGAATTCCTATCAAGATCAAGTACAAAATAGCAAGATTTAGTCTCTTTTAAAAAAATGACCAAAACATGAGTATGAAGGTAAAGGAGGAAAGCTTATTATATCATAGGAGTAGTAATCCATCTTCCCTTCATTCTCCATGTTTTGCCTCCAAAATTTCTGCACATAGAAAGAATCCATAACAAGAAAAGAGTTAATTTTGTTAGTAAGAAAATGCTCTTCCTCACTCTTTTCAATTGCTACTCTCTCTTTTTCTTGTTTCTCTTCTTCATAGCTCTCTTGCTACTCTCTCATTTTCTTTCATTACCTCACTTTTCTTAAGCTCACTCTCCTTTTCTTTTGAGCATTCTTCTCTCTCAGTTTCTCTTGAAAGAATAGAGTTAGAATCAAGGATACATAATCTCTCTACTTTTCCTTCTTCTTTTTCCACTCTTTCTCTATCTTTAATTTCCATGCTCTCCTCTCGTTCAATGTTTTTCTCATCTCAAATATCCTTAACCTCTCCTTCAACTTCTTTTGCTCTTCATATACTTGGTATGGTGCCAAAGACTTAAAAGAGGGGTTCTCTTGCGATTCCTGGTGACGGTGATAGCATTCTTGACTCCATCATGTTTATTACTTCTATCATACATCTAAGGATGTCCCAAGAATAGGTGACTCTCTTGCATGGGTGTTACATTACATAACACTTTGTCTTTAAATAACCCCAAAGAGATAGGCACCCATACTTTCTTATTCATTCTAACTTCAACACCCCCATCGAAACATTGCAATGTGTAAGGCATAGGGTGCTCAAGAAGGGGCAAACTCAACTTCTCTACTAGATAAGTGCTAGCCACATTAACTTGACTACCACTATCAATAGCAAGAATTACAATCTTGTCTAGCACCTTGCACTTGATAGAGAATAAGTGCTCTCTTTAACACCCACTCCCAAAGACATTTTCATCAATCAATTCCTCATGGTTAACTCCTCTACTACAACTTTGATCACCATCATCATACCTATCATGATACCCTTATAATAGTCATAAGGACCATTCTCATAATAATCATATGTATCATTAACTTCTTCATAACCCCCATAATCATCATAAGGAATATGATCAAAAGTTTTAGCATGAGAAGAGAAGTTATCAATTCTTATTTCTCTCCTATAGGTTAAGTTTCCACCTCTATGGTTGCTTTCATTGTAAGAATTCCCATCATAGTCTCCATCCTTGTAGAAATTAGGCCTTGCTCTTGCAAGCTTGGAATAAGCCATCTCTTGTCTTCTTATTGCTTCCATCCTTTGTCATGATGAGTTACTCCAAGTGTACCTATTTAATGGCTTGTTAAACCTGTATAAAACATTAGACAACAAGAAGAAGGAACCTCACCACTCCCTAAGAGTTTCACCCAAGAAGAATGCACTTAACTCTCGTGTTTACTCTCACTCTCTACGACTTTTATAATAATAATCTCATCCTCTTGCCTTTTACAATTACTCACCCACTAGAGTTTCTTAGTGATTTCTAGAACTTACAAGTTATAAGAAAATTCTCTAAAGAAATTAAAGCAAGCAATTCTCAAAAGACAAGAAAAACGAAGCAAAGGAATTTTATCAAACACGTAAGGTGCGAAGAGTGCTGATGATAAATTCAATAGTATGAGTCAAATAATGAGTCCAATTCCCACATATATATATATATATATATATAAGAAAAAACAATTAACAAGATGTTCAAAGAAGTTTCAAATTCAAAACAAAGACAATTGGTAATCACAATCAAAGATATTAAGAGTACAAGCTCAATTTCAGAAAAACATAGCAAAATAACATTCCGTCACAAAAATCACAATAACTCAATGAATATGGATCTAAATAAAGTCAAGCTAATTTAAGAAGATGTACAGCTCAAAGAGGATGAAGTGACAATTTCCGATCAATTTGAGGTAGTATAACACAAGCTATGGCAGATTAATCCACATGTTTTCAACAGTCATGATTTATGGACACTTTCAAAGTTTTGAACAAATTGTCCAGACAAATCATGTCCAAATCAGGTCAAATTTATTTCCAAAGAACCACAACTCAACAAGGATTCAAATCAGACAAATTCCACGCAGTATAAATCTCATGTTGGTATGCTTTTCACGTGTAATTTTCTGTTCGAAAATTCCAAATTACTTTTCCTTTTCCAATTTCTTTTAATTGGCTTTTATATAAATTAAATTCAACAATCAAAACATATAATATATTCACCTCAAAGAGAGCTTTGCTCTGATACCAGATCGTATGAATCTCCAATGGCTTGAATGAGATCCAATTTCCCTCCCAAGATGTAACTCTCTACAATAGGCCCTTTAAACTCTTGCATTGAATAATTTGAAATTCCAAGAATCAAAATAGGAAAATAAACAAAGAAAGATAAAGAAAAGCTTCCTATCTTGAGGGAGAATCAACATAGCCTAAAGAGAGTTAAGCTATTCTCCACACACAAGGAAAACCTAAACTCCTAGCAACACTAGCTATACGAAAGCTAGCACCTCAAGGAAGAGAAAGATTTGGGAATAGAACAAGAATTCTTGAATTACATTCAAGAATCACAGAACAAGAACTCTTGAATTTAATTCAAGAATCACTTGCCTAGAATTGTATAATGGATAGCGTCAAAGAATATGATAAAGATGGAAGCTACAATGCTTGTCTCATTCCAATCATACTATAGACAATTGAGGTTACCTAATTATGGAGCCTATCAAGGATACATTTCATATACAAAATATACTTACCATGTATACAAAAGGTAACCTACAAATTACAATAAAGAAAGAATATATACAATAATAGTGTGTCCATAACTTTATATATCTATAATATTCTCCATAATGGATGCAATATTTCTATACCCCTCCCTCCCTCAAGTTAGAGAAAATGGAACTGAGTCTGCACTAATGCCTTGGTGAATATATATGCTGGTTGATTGGCAGTATGAATGTAGACAGGAGCGATCCATTGTGCCTGTATTACATTACGAACAAAATGACAGTCAATTTCGATGTGTTTGGTTCACTCGTGAAAGACTGGATTAGAAGAGATATGAAGAGCCGCCTGATTATCATAGAATAAGGGAGTGAGATGAGTTTGCAAAACCCGAAGATTTGAAAGGAGATAGCGTAACCACTTGAATTCACAACAGGTGATCGCCATGGAGCGATATTCTTCATCTGAAGAGGAACAGGACAGAGTGTATTGTTTCTTAGATTTCTAAGAAATCGGGAGTAACCTAAAGAAATAAAGAGAGCTGTCAAGGATCATCGGTTAATAGGGCAACTAGCCCAATCTGAATCACAAAATGCATGGAGTAGCAAATACGACTCTGCACTGACAAATAGGCCTTGACCTGGAGTACTTTTGATATATCGGAGAACTCAAAGAGTGGCATCCCAATGATCCTGACGAGGTTGATGCATAAATTAAGAGAGGACTTGCATAGAATAAGCCAAGTCGAGGCGAGTAAAAGTGAGATAAATAAGACGTCCCACAAGGTGATGATAAGACTCAGGGTTGGGCAACAAAGAACCATGAGCCTTTCTAAGTTGGTGATCTGTTCTATGGGAAATTGAATCAACTTGACACCCAAAAAACCAGTATCATATAAGATTTCTAGAGCGTACTTATGCTGGGAAAGATAAATACCTTGTTTGGTCTTGGCCACTTCTATGCCAAGAAAGTACTTCAATAGGCCCAAATCTTTCAAATCGAAGAAAGTACTCAAATGATTTTTGAACTTCTTACGGGCAGGAAGGTCATTGCTAGTAATAATCAGATCATTCATGAAAAACCTTAGAAGGGGGTTGAATAAGGTTTTTGGCTAATTATCGAAAATTCTTTGCCAATTAAAAGATAAACCTCCAATTTTGTTTGAAAGAGAATTCTAAAAATCTTTTTAATAAAATTCCAAACCAAACAAAATTTTGTGGTTGAGACAAGTAAAAAGCTTAAAGAAGAACACAAGAAATTATAGTGGTTCACTCTCTCAAAGAGTTACATCCACTACCTTGATTCAACACCCAAGGATTTTTCAAATCCACTAAAAACACAAAGATATACCAACTACAAATATGAGGATCACCCTACAAGGGTTTTGCACACAACCTCAAATCACAACACAATGTAAATCAAAGGATTACCCAAAGGGTTTTTCAACACAAACCTTTGATATCAATAAAAGAAAAAGGATAGGTTTAAGAACAATATTACCATTTTTGAGCTTGAGAAATAATAGGTACAACTCAATGAAATGTTCTACAAGCTCCTCCTTTCTTCTTCTTTGATGATGATCAATAATGAAGCTCAAGAAGATTTTTTGTTTTTGGAATGAAAAGTGTTTGCAATAAAATGTGCTTTTGAAGCTCCTGAAGGTTTTAAATGTTCACAATAAATATTTCACAAAACTTGTCTTCTTTATGGCTGATCATAAAGTCTATTTATACTGTTTTAAAAAAATGACCGTTGCATTCAGTGCAACGGTAATATTTTATACAGTAAATGTAAAAATCGGATGACCGGTTCCTGAAATTGGACGACCGATTCTTTAAAACAGAAAGATTCGGACTTGTCCAGCTAGAAAGCGGACTGCCGATTTTTTGATTTAGAGAGAAATCGGACGACCGGTTCTAAAAACCAGATGACCAAATTTTTGGACAGAAAGATTCGGACTTGTTTATCTGAAAAACGGACTGCCGAATTTTTTTATTTAAGAAAAATCGGACGACTGGTTCTAAAACCGGATGACAGAATTTTTGTTTCTTCAGCCAAGTTTCTTTTTAAGACAAAAACTTTCTTCATTGTTTCAAAAACATGTATTCTTGACAATCATTTTAAAGAGAAGAAAAACTTTCTAAAAACATCACAACTTCAGTCAAGAATACTTAGATTTTAACAAAAGTTTATTTCTGATAAAATCGTAAAAGGAGCTTCATATATGATCAATAATCAAAGAGTAAGACTAGGGAGTTTTACAAGGTAGTACCTAATTCCATTCTAGCATAGACAGTGCCTTCAATGTCTTCAATGTCTCCAATGATTTGATCTTGGAATGGCTTGGTCTCTTCTTTTCCATTTTGCCCTCATCAACAAGATCTTTTGCTTCTAGACTTTGAGACTTCACAGGTGCTTCTTTTGTTCTATGAAAGGTTAGCTAAAATACTCACACAAACATATGTTAATCATAATCAAAACATAAGTATTAATGCCCTTAGGGCTAACAATCTCCCCCTTTTTGATTATGACAAACACATATGCAAGAAGGACAAAAGAGCAAGAGTAAAGTATGGTGATGTTTCAAAAGATCAATGGTAAGAGCAAAGCAAAACAATCACCAAAAAAAAAAAAAAAAAATTACTCCCCCTAAACACATGCTTTATGTCAAATATGGCTAAAGAATACTACAAGATCAAACTAAGCCAAAAAGCCCATAGCATCATAATATCACAAGGCATAAGCTGCAACAAATAATGTCAAACACCATCAATAATTAACATATTATCAAGATTTCTCCCCCTTACATCTTGCACTATTTTCTCCCCCTTTTGTCATAAATCAAAAAAAAATTTAGGAGAGAAGTTCCAAGGGATCATAGAAGAGGTAGTAGTAGGACTTTCAACATTAAAGTATCATCATGAAGTCCATAACAAGATAGGCCAATCAACAAAGAAAAAGAGCAACAAACAGACCACTTAGCATAACAAAAGCAACTTAAGATTAGAAATAAGCAAGTTAAAAACAATATCATTAAGAGAATGAAAACAGTAGTTTAAAAAGAGTTATGGACAAAACAAGGGAAAGAAGGGAGGGTTTTATAAGTGAAATCTCAATCATCTCTATCTCTTCTTCCTTGCTCGAGTCTCTTAACCCGTTCGTGTGTGTCGGTCATTTTTTTATCCAAGGTATCAAGCCTTTCTTGAATGTTGGAGACTTTCCCATCCAAAACCTCAAAGCGACCGTCGAATGCATCAAACCGAGTGTTCATTGACGTTTGTAGAGAGGCTATCATATCCATTAGATGACTCATATTCCCCGAAGACGAACCTTCCTCTGTTCTTTCTTCTCGCTTCTTTTGCCTAGTTTCTCTTCTTTGTATTTCAACCTCTGTTTCTTCATCACTGTCCTCTTCTTCTAAATCCATGTCCTCTTGATCGTCATCATCATCTTCCTCATCACTGTCATCAATATCTTGTCCACCTTGGATGAATTTCCCATCTTCATCTTTTTCAAACCCCATTCTTTTGAAGGTTTGTTGAGTGTATATCTTGCCATGTCCAATGTGATTACCCATGCCAACCAAATTGATCACAAAGTGTTGGAGGATTTTTGTGATAAAGCAACCATACGGCAAGCATTTCATTTGGGAAGATTGTGCAGCTAGCATATGTTCTATAGCCATAAATCCAAAATTCATTCTCCTATACTCATGCAAGGCTAGCATCACAAATGCGTGCATGTTGGTGATAGAAGATTTATGCCCAACATTTGGAATGATGATGTTAGATATCATGTGATGGAGCACTCTCCAATAAGCATCTAGTTTGTTAACATTTCTATCATCATGTCTTTTTAATACCTTTCCCTTAGTGAAAATTTCTGCAAATCGTTTTTCATTGTATAAATTTGGATCATAGCATTTTTTGTTCTTGGTGTAAAATCTTATACCATCTTGAGGGGTATCCAAAATTTCATTCATCAGTCTATCATCAACAGCAATATCCCTTCCCCCAATTCTAGTTACAATCTATTGATGTGAGACATTATCCACTTTTTCAATTCTTTCTTTGTGGAGATTAGCATAAAATTCATATATCATATCCACATAATAGAGTCCATTTACAATCAGCAGAGGTATCCAACCAATCATTTCAAAAAGATGAGGAATAGCCTCCATACCTTGCATATCATGTAAGTCCACCCTATGACCCGGAGCAATTTTCCGTCGATTTCTAGTCCATTCTTCAAACCTGGCAGCCTCCTTCACTGAAATAAACCTCTCTGAAACTCTAGAAACCCTAGCTGCAGAAGCCCCAGTTCCAGAAGGTACTCTTTTTCCCTTTCCTTTCCCTCTACTAGTGCCTCCTTCTTCAGGATTTTGTCCTTGACCAACTTGAGCATTCTTTGTTTTAGCCATTTTGGAGAATTTCTTGGGTAGAGTTTTGAGAGGAGATGAAGAGTTTGAGATTGGTAGATTATAGTAATCAGAGAAAAAAATAGCTTCTTTGCTGTGATAAGAGATGAATTTGAAGAAAAAGAAGAAGAAAATTGAAAATCGGAACAAGAAATCGGATGGGTCTTTGTGAGGAGGGGGTTTTCGGTCGAGAGAGTGAGAGAGAGTTGAGAGAAAAATGTGAGGAGTTTGATAAAAAGTCTGATTTTAAACCGCAGACCCGATCCTATTTTTTGAATTTGGTCGATCGTTTGTTAAAATCGGTCTTCCGATTTTTGGATTTTTGAAGAATTCGGACGTCCGAGTTTTTGTGCAGGCGTCCGGTTTTATAGTCCGAATATCTCTGGAATTTTTTTGAAAGGAAAAGTATGAGTCCGGTTTTAAAACCGGACGTCCTAATTTTAAAAAAAGGCGTCCGAATTTTTGAAAAATAGCAGCAAGGCAGAAATAAGGGAAAAAACAAATAATTCAAGCAACACACATTACTCATTAAATTTCCCGATACCAAGTAATTTCTTAAATAGCAAAAGCGATCTTCTGAAAGAGGTTTTGTAAAAATATCGGCAATTTGATCTTCTGTGCAAATATATTCTAAAGATACATCACCTTTAGCAACATGATCTCTAATAAAGTGATGTTTGATTTCAATATGTTTTGTTTTTGAATGTTGCACAGGATTTATGGAAATATTTATGGCACTAGTGTTATCACACATGATAGGTATGCACTTAAAGGAAACACCAAAATCAATTAATGTATGTTTCATCCAAAGTACCTGAGCACAGCAACAACCGGCTGCGATGTATTCCGCTTCGGCGGTTGATAGGGACACGCACGATTGTTTCTTGCTGTACCAAGATACTAAGCATCCTCCCAAGAATTGGCAATTTCCACTTGTACTCTTCCTTTCTACCTTACATCTGGCGTAGTCCGCATCGGTGTAGGCAATAAGATCAAAACAAGATTGTTTAGAGTACCACAAGCCATAATCATATGATGAAATTAAGTATCTCAAAATACGTTTTACAGCTATTAAATGAGATTCCTTGGGGCAAGCTTGGAATCTAGCACACAGACATACGGCAAACATGATATCCAGCCTACTAGCCGTTAAATAAAGTAAACTACCGATCATACCTCTATATGTCTTTTCATCAACAATTTTACCTTTTTCATCTTTGTCAAGCTTCAATGATGAGCTCATAGGAGTATCGATACCTTTTGCATTGCTCATCCCAAATCTTTTGAGAAGTTCTTTGGTGTACTTCTCTTGATTAATG
The DNA here is from genome assembly GCA_028651295.1 of Catharanthus roseus. Taxonomy (NCBI): domain Eukaryota; kingdom Viridiplantae; phylum Streptophyta; class Magnoliopsida; order Gentianales; family Apocynaceae; genus Catharanthus; species Catharanthus roseus. The sequence continues at coordinate 10,289,487 of JAPQWS010000104.1, forward strand.
AAGATTCCTTCTTTTGTTTGCTTGATTTGGAGGCCGAGAAAGTACGTCAATTCTCCCATCATGCTCATTTCAAATTCTTTTTGCATAAGTGAGGCAAATTCTTCACATAAAGAGACATTAATAGCACCAAAAATGATGTCATCAACATATATTTGGACAAGAAGAAGATCATTGTTACAAGAAGTTTTTGTAAAAAGAGTAGTGTCCACTACACCCCTTGAAAGTTATTTAAAACAAGAAAACCACTTAACTTTTCATACCAAGCCCTTGGAGCTTGTTTTAAACCATAGAGTGCTTTTGAGAGTTTGTAAACATAATCTGGAAATTTTTCAAGTACAAAACTGGGAGGTTGTTCAACATAAACTTCCTCCTCAATATCACCATTTAGAAAAGCACTTTTAACATCCATTTGAAAAAGTTTGAATCCTTTAAAACAAGCAAAAGCTAAAAGCATCCTAATAGATTCAAGTCTAGCAACCGGAGCAAAGGTTTGATCAAAATCTATGCCCTCTTCTTGATTGAATCCTTGGGCAACAAGTCTAGCTTTGTTTCTAATGACTTCTCCAGATTCATTTAGTTTATTTCGAAAAACCCATTTTGTGCCAATAGTGGGGTGATTATGTGGCTTAGGGACTAAAGTCCAAACTTTGTTTCTTTCAAATTGATTTAACTCCTCTTGCATAGCAATAATCCAAAACTCATCGCATAAAGCATCATCAATAAACTTAGGTTCAATTTGTGATAATAGGGCAAAGTTATGGATAAAATACCTTCTTGTTCTTACCCCTTGAGATACATCACCAATAATTTCATCTTTGGAGTGTCCCTTTGGATATATCACATCTTGAGGAAGATTTTGAGTTTCTTGATCGTTTTCTTGTTTTTCTTCATACTCTTCTTCATCCATAGCATGCTCTTCCATTGCTTGAGTGTACAATGGTTGGTTATTAAGAGTGTTATCTATGTCATCATCATCATCAACTTTCTTGTCCAAAATGTTAGTTTCATCAAAATTAACATGAATGGACTCTTCAACACACAAGGTTCTTTTGTTGAAAATTCTAAAAGCTTTTTTGTTTGAAGAATAACCAAGAAAAATTCCCTCATCGGATTTTCGATCAAACTTTCCAAGATTGTCCTTGGTGTTTAAAATAAAGCATTTGCATCCAAAAACTTTAAAATAACCAATTGAGGGGGTTTTATTAAAAATGAGTTCAAAGGGAGTTTTCTTTAATGAAGGTCTCAAGATAACACGATTCATAATGTAGCATGCGGTGTTAACGGCCTCGGCCGAAAAGTATTTAGGAAGGGAGTTTTCACAAAGCATTGATCTTGCCATTTCTTGTAAAGTGCGATTTTTCCTCTCCACAACACCATTTTGTTGTGGGGTTTTAGCGGCTGAAAAATTGTGTGTTATGCCAAAATCATCACAAAGTTTTGTAAAATCTTGATTGTTAAATTCTCTCCCATTATCACTTCTCATAGAGATCAATTTACAATCAAGGGAGGTTTGAACTCTTTTAAAAAGTTTAACGAACTCATGAAAAGCTTCATCTTTTTGACTCAAAAACAAAGTCCAAGTAAATCTAGAGAAATCATCAACAATAACAAAAGCATACCTCTTACCACCGAGACTAGTGATCCTCATTGGTCCAAATAAATCCATGTGAACAAGTTCCAAAGGTTTTGAAGTTGAAATCATTTTCTTTGGTTTAAAAGAGGTCTTAATTTATTTTCCAAATTGACAAGCATCACAAAGTTTAGTTTTCTCAAAGTGAAGTTTTGGTAGGCCTCTAACAAGTTCTTTTGAAGGTAGTTGGTTTAATAAATCCATACTAACGTGACCAAGTCTTCTATGCCACAAAAATGCATCATCATCATGAACCGAGAGACACTTAAAGTTTTGGGAAAGAAAATCTTCAAGATGAAAGACATAGACGTTTCCAACTCTTTTAGCAACAAAAATAGTTTTGTTTTCATGCTTATCAATGATAGAGGAAGAATCACTTTCAAAAACAACCTTTTTTCCACTATCACATAATTGACTAATACTAAGCAAATTGAATTTAAGAAATCAATTAGAAGAACATCCTTAATGAGAGAGGAAGAATCGTTACCAATATTGCCTATACCAATAATTTTTCCTTTGTTCTTATCTCCAAAAGTGACAAATCCATTTTCGGTTTCGTTGAGATTGCTCATAAGTGATGAGTCCCCGGTCATGTGCCTTGAACATCCGCTCTCCAAGTACCACTTAGATGGCCTTGATTTGTGTTCCTACAAAAGAAGAAGTAGAAATGATTTTTGGTACCCGCATCTTTTTGGGTCCATGGACGTTAGTTTGATTTTCTTTGACTTTCCAAATGGTTTTCACTCCTCTTTCAATCTTTTTCTTTATAAAATACTTTGTGGCTTTATGACCACTCTTTTCACAATAGGTGCAACAAAAGTGTGAGTGAGATGATGAAGCCTTTACAAACCATGTTTGTTTTGAGAGAATATTTGAATGAGTATATCCAATACCATTTTTATTAAAAGGTGATCTTTGAAAGCCAAGAAGTTTTTCAAAGTTTTCTTTTCCTTTTGTGAATTTTTCAACACATAGAGTGAGATCACTCACCTTTTTCTTTAAGACATCATAATCAATCAAACATTTTTCAAGAAAGGAAATCTTTTCACAAAGGTTTTTGTTTTCTAAAACAAGTTTTTGAAAGTCATCATTTGAGCACTCTTTTTCTTTCTTCAAAACTTCCAAGGATTCAAGAATGGCTTTATTTTCACAAATGAGTCTTGAATTTTCATCTAACAAAAATTGAGTTTTGCTTTTTAAATCTTTGTTTTGTTTAGTAACCTTTTTGCATTCATCATACATTTCAATAAGCATTATGCTAGGATCAACATCACAATCATCATCAAGGATACTAGAAGAGTTAGGAAATGAAGATTGTACCTCATTTTCTAGTGCCATGAAGCATATGTTGGCCTTTTCTTCTTCTTCATTTTCACTTGAGTCATGATCCCAAGTTCCTATTAGGCCTTTGCCTTTCTTCTTCTTCTTTAATGCCTCAAGCTTGGCTTCTAAAGCTCCCTTTTCCTTTTCAAGAGCCTTGGGACAATCGGCTACAAGATGATCGGTGCTATTGCATTCAAAACACCTAGCTTTGAAGAGTGATGAGCTTTGTCTTCCTTTCTTGAGTGGAGGTTTCTTCCCTCTATTGTTGAAACCTTTCTTGTAGAATCTTTTAAATTTTCTCATTATCAATGCCATTTCTTCATCATCATCAACCTCATCTTCATTGTTTGATGAGTATGTTTGATCATCTTCATTTGCCTTGAGTGCAATGCCTTTTCTTCCTTTTTCTTCATCTTCCATTTCATTCAATCTTTTTATTTTCATTTCATAGGTGAGTAGTGATCCTATGAGTTCTTCAATAGGAAGTAGTCTCAAATCCTTTGATTCCTCAATAGCTAGTGTTTTTGGTTGCCAAGCTTTTGGAAGTGCATCGAGAATTTTTCTATTAGCTTCTCCTCTTGAGTACTCTTTCCCATATGCCTTTAGGCCGTTTGTGATGTTGGTGAACCTTGTGAACATGTCACTAATGCTCTCATTTTGTTTCGTCATGAATAGCTCATAGTCTCTCACCAACATAGCCAATTTTGACTCATTTACTTGATTTGTTCCTTCGTGAGTTACTTCAAGTAACTTCCACATTTCATGAGCCGAATCACATCCGCTCACTCTACTATATTCGCTTGCATCCAAGGCAAAACTAAGAATATTCATAGCTTGAAAGTTTAGAGTCATCTTCCTTGAGTCGAACTCATCAAATTCTTCAACCTTCTTGGCTACTCCATTTATTTTGGGAATGTAAGGACCTTTCTCTACAATGCTGCACAAGTCAAAGTTAATAGAACAAATATATATTTTAATTCGAGACTTCCAAAAAGTATAGTTTGTTCCATTCAAAAGAGGAGGTCTATTTGTAGAAGAGCCTTCTACATATGGTAAACTACAATTATTAGCCATAGTAAAGTAAAGATCTTTTGCTTCGAGGGTGTTAGTCCTTTTTTAAGAAGCCCTGCTCTGATACCAATTGAAAAACCTTAGAGGGGGGTGAATAAGGTTTTTGGCTAATTATCAAAAATTCTTTGCTAATTAAAAGATAAACCTCCAATTTTGTTTGAAAGAGAATTCTAAAAATCTTTTTAATAAAATTCCAAACCAAACAAAATTTTGTGGTTGAGACAAGTAAGAAGCTTAAAGAAGAACACAAGAAATTATAGTGGTTCACTCTCTCAAAGAGTTACATACACTACCTTGAGTCAACACCCAAGGATTTTTCAAATCCACTAAAAACACAAAGATATACCAACTACAAATATGAGGATCACCCTACAAGGGTTTTGCACACAACCTCAAATCACAACACAATGTAAATCAAAGGATTACCCAAAAGGTTTTTCAACACAAACCTTTGATATCAATAAAAGAAAAAGGATAGGTTTAAGAACAATATTACCACTTTTGAGCTTGAGAAATAATAGGTACAACTCAATGAAATGTTCTACAAGCTCCTCCTTTCTTCTTCTTTGATGATGATCAATAATGAAGCTCAAGAAGATTTTTTGTTTTTGGAATGAAAAGTGTTTGCAATAAAATGTACTTTTGAAGCTCTTGAAGATTTTAAATGTTCACAATAAATATTTCACAAAACTTGTCTTCTTTATGGCTGATCATAAAGTCTATTTATACTGTTTTAAAAAAATGACAGTTGCATTCAGTGCAACGGTAATATTTTATACAGTAAATGTAAAAATCGGACGACCGGTTCTTTAAACAGAAAGATTCGGACTTGTTCAGCTAGAAAGCGGACTGCCAATTTTTTGATTTAGAGAGAAATCGGACGACCGGTTCTAAAAACCGGATGACCGAATTTTTGGACAGAAAGATTCGGACTTGTTTATCTGAAAAACGGACTGCCGAATTTTTTTATTTAAGAAAAATCGGACGACTGGTTCTAAAACCGGATGACCGAATTTTTGTTTCTTCAGCCAAGTTTCTTTTTAAGATAAAAACTTTCTTCATTGTTTAAAAAATATGTATTCTTGACAATCATTTTAAAGAGAAGAAAAACCTTCTAAAAACATCACAACTTCAGTCAAGAATACTTAGATTTTAACAAAAGTTTATTTCTGAGAAAATCGTAAAAGGAGCTTCATATATGATCAATAATCAAAGAGTAAGACTAGGGAGTTTTACAAGGTAGTACCTAATTCCATTCTAGCATAGCTAGTGTCTTCAATGTCTTCAATGTCTCCAATGATTTGATCTTGGAATGGCTTGGTCTCTTCTTTTCCATGTTGCCCTCATCAACAAGATCTTTTGCTTGTAGACTTTGAGACTTCACAGGTGCTTCTTTTGTTCTATGAAAGGTTAGCTAAAATACTCACACAAGCATATGTTAATCATAATCAAAGCATAAGTATTAATGCCCTTAGGGCTAACAATTCACATAAATAAGAATACAAAGAAAGACAGAACTGGAAGAATATGTGAACAAAGAGTAATCAAAATATGACTGGCGAAAACCATATTGTTTAATTAGTTTGGCAAACCAGCACCGAGGAGCCTTTTTAAGCCCGTAGAAAAAGTTTTAGAGTTTACACATCTTCCCTTCATGTCCTTTCGAGAAACCCGGGAGCAGTTTCATATAAACCTCCTCATGCAAATCACCATAAAGAAAAGTATTATGGACGTCCATTTGATGAATTTCCCATTTGCGAGCAACAGCCATAGAAAGAAGAGTGCGGACAGTGACTATTTTTGCGATGGGGGCAAAAGTTTCAATGTAATCAAGGCCTTCTACCTGTGTGTTCCCCAAAATCACCAAAAGAGCTTCATACCATTCGATACTGCCATCGGATTGATGTTTGATTTTGTAAACCCGTTATCAACCTAATACCTTTTTACCGGGAAGAAGAGTGGTGATATGCCAAGTCTTATTACGGGCTAAGGCATCAATTTCACTTTGCATAGCATCGTGCCATTGTGGGGGGGGAGAGAGAGAGAGAGAGAGAGAGAGAGAGAGAGAGAGAGAGAGTATCAAAGAACTGGGTGGGTTCCGTATCGGTAGTAACTACTGCAGTAAAAGTCTTATAGCATGAGAAAAAAATTTCATTAGAAATATAACGTGAAATAGGGTAGAAACAGTTACCTAAGGAAGAAGACAAAATCGAGGAAGGGCAGGAAGGTGTTTTCACATAATTGCAAATAAAATCACGAAGAGTAGAATTAGGACGTCGAGATCGTTGACTTTAGGGAATATCAAGAGGAAGAACAATTTGATCATTTGGAGGGGGAAGAGGATCATTTGGAGGAGGAGTAGGATCATGTGATGATAGATTGATAGTGGAAGGCCCATCCGAAACAAAATTAGAGGGGCTGGAAAAAGGGAAAGATATGGGCGATGGGGCCAAGCACAAAATCCCAGACATGGAGGAAAATTTTTAAAGGGTAGAAATGGTGTCTCGGTTGGGCTCTCGGTATTGGGCTGGGTCGAGAAAATCATTAACATAGGAATAAGCTGGGGTAGTAGACTCAAGGAGAAAACTGGGAATATGGGAAGTATAAGTGGGGTCATGAGAAAAGGGAAATCGTGACTCAAATAATTGAACATCCTAGGAAATAAAAAATTAATGAGTATCGAGGTCAAATAAATTTCATCCTTTTCCTAGAAGGATAGCACAAAAAAATACGTTGCCGACTACGCGATTGAAATTTGTTATTTGTGCGGGCGTGGGCATAACATAAGCAACCAAAAACACGCAAATGAGATATATTTGGTGTTTTATTGAAAATAATTTCCATAGGAGTTTTATTGTAAAGAACAGAAGACAGAGTTCTATTTATTAGATAGACTGCAGTTTTAAGACATTCCTCCCAAAGTGTAGATAGTAGATATGCTTGAAGACTTAAAGCACAGGTAATATTGAGTATATGTCTATGTTTTCATTCTACCTGCCTGGTCGGGATTTTTTATATCAAAGTTTTAATTCAATACTTGCAAGTGCACAAGATCAAAGTAATATGGAAGTATTATGGTATCAAACCACAGAGAAAGGCTTAACTACGTAAATTACCATCTTCCTAAATTAATTTTATAAGTTAAAAATTATTCCTAAATTAATTAAAACTAATAAATAAAATAACTAAATTAAAAATAATAGGAGCTTAACCAAAGAGAAGATTTAGAACCTTGAATCCACCACTAACCTAAATAACAATGATTTAATTCTATTTAGGAGAAAAGATTAAACCCTTATGTGGTGATCTAGGCTACAAGTTTCGATTCATTAAAGAAATATATTATGTTTAAATGCATGACATAATCCATCTAACCATTAGCATGACTTATTCATTTCTATGACATAAATCATCTAAAATTAGCATGAACTATTCAATTCTAAAACCCACAATACACTTGCAAAAATCACATATCTCTCATACTCAAGACTAGAAGAATTAAGCATGAATAAAAATATTAATTAACCCAAATAATTATTCTACAAGAACAATTACAAAGAATTTAATTGCATCACACTAAACAATTTCCAAAGATATGCAATCACATAGATAATATAATAGATCTCCAAAATAAAATAAATCAAAGTCACATGGCTAGGGTTTCATCAAGATTCTAAAAATAAAATTAGTTCATGGCTAAAGAGAAAGAAGGAACCAATTTATTGAAGAAAATCATGACTTTTTCCTTCAACTCAAGCTGAAATTCTGCAGCTTCTGCTTGCTGGAAATTTTCTGCTGCAGATTTCTGCTAGTTTCTGCCTAATTTCTGCTTCAGCTTGTTTAGGAATTTTCTGCTGCAGTTTTTTTATGCTGCAGATTTCTGCATGCAACAGCTGCCTGCTTCAACTGCTTCAAATTCAGCTGGTTGTTGTCTTCCTAAGCTGCTGCGCAACTGCATCTTCTGGTTTCAGATGCTGCCTGGATTTCTACACCGAACAGCTGCTCTCCCTCTGCTCTCTTTCTCTTCTCCCCTCCTTTTCTTTCCACGGCTGCCCTCTTCTTTTTAAAGCAGCTCACGGCTCTTCAATTTTTTCTTGAGGACGCCGCCTCTTCCTTTCCTTCTTCAATTATAACTCTCTTTTCCTTTTCTATTATAACTCTAGCTTCCTTTTTCTCTTCAATTTGGACTCCTTGCAGCAGCCCATCTTTCCTATGGGCCTCTCCTTTTCTTTCTTTCTTTTGGTCTTCTGGCCGTGGGCCTTTATCTCCTTGTTATTTGTGGGCTACCTCGTTAATTGGGCTTATTTTCTTTTATCACAAAATAAAATAAATTAAATATAATAATTATGCTTAGTAACTAAATAAAATATTTTGAAAGCTATTAATTAAAACTTAAGGCATTATTTGTACCAAAAATAGACCTTATCACTGCCCATTTTGTTGTAGTATGTAGACCACACTAGTTTGGTGAATTATGCCTTTGGAGAGGAAAAAAAGATTTAAGGCTTAGGAATTCGGGGCCATTATATGTTCGAACGGTCTTTATAGTTTTGTGAAACTGATTTTGGACAAGAGCAAAGAAAGTTCAAAGTAAGTATGGATGCTACTTTTTTTAGAAAAGAAATAAACCTAAGTATCACGAGAATAATCATCAACCAAAGTAAGAAAGTAAGTGAACACACAAGTAGATATTTCCTTATAGGCCCCAAACATCATAATGCACCACAAATAAATGACTAGAATTAGTAGTACTCAAAGGAAATTTAATTCTAGATTGCTTAGCTTAAAAACAAATTAAACAATCATCCAAAATAGAGTTCGAGTTATTAGCGAAAATAGGAAAATGTTTCATGACAGAAATGGACGTATATCCCAAACGTTTATGCAATAAACTGAAAGAAATAGTAGAAAAATAATTGGCCTGCTCGTTAGAAAAGTTCTACACTCCATGTGCCAATCTACCCAGTCCAATCCCCTTCCACGTCATATGGTCCGGTACAACATAAAAAATTTTAGAAAAATAAACCCCATACTTAGAATTAGAGGGCAACTAGTGTGATATAAAAATAAGGTTACCCTTGAGATGAGGCACACATAAGAAATTATGTAGGATGAATTTAGAACCCAAAGTCACAGTTCCTTCAGAATTTGTAATAGTGTGAGATCCATTAGGTAGACGGATAAAGCAACGCGAAATAGTATGAATATCAAATAAGAAACCAAGTCTACAGTCATATGGCACAAGGCTCCAGAATCCAATAACCAAATGAATTTTTTCGTTACATAGAGATTGTCATTCAGAGGTCCACTCTTGGCATTTGCAGTCACTGGAGTGAAAGGAACAGCATGCAGGGACGGACCTACTAGGGGGCTCGGGTGGGCTCGAGCCCCCCCAGTAATTATACTTTTTTAAAAACATTTTAGGTTTTTTACATTTAAGTCCCCCCAGTTTTTTTTTCAATTTAGTCCCCCCAAAACGTAGGGACTGATTTATAATAAAAAAAAGTTTGTAAACCCTCGGCAATGCAGTGTGCCACAGCAGAAAACAAGAACTGGAGCTTTCTCTCTCCCGACTGGCTCCCGCTCCCCTTCGCGAAAAAGCAAACGTAAACCCTCTTCCTCGGTCAGTGGTCGGACTCCAAGCTCGGCGGTGGTGGCGCAACAAGCAGACAGCGGCGCAGCGCGGGTGGTGTCGTGTGCGTGTCGATGGTGGCAGAGAGCCTCGATCCCAGCGAGACAGAGACAGCGAGTCTCTGCAGCAGCGAGCCCAGATGTCAGCGGCAGGGAAGGAAGGAGACGGACACGGCAGCCCGTGGCATGCGAGTAATGCAGCCTGATCTTTGTATCGAAAGTAGTGAAGCTAATCTTTGTTCAGAAACATTTTGAAGAAAAAAAAAAGTAAGTTTTCAGAAACATTTTTATTTCTAGGATTTTTTATTTTGAGTGCTAAAAGTTTTTATTTTGGTAAATAGATTTTTGAGTGCTAAAATTTTTATGTTGTTAGTGAAAAAGTTTCTAGGATTTTGTTGGTAAAAATATGGTTATTATGTAATTTATGTTCTAATTAATTATTATGTTATAAATGAAATGTGTTGAATTATGAATTTAAAATATTTGAATATTATATAGGATTTTACTATCGAGAAATATTTTAGAAAATGGAAGAAGGGTCCTAAACCGGTTGAAGAAAAATCAGCTAATAAAGGAAATCTTAATAATGAAGATTGTGGGAAAAAGCCTCGGGTAGGGGTAGAGTTTTCAGATTTTGAAATTATTGGTGATCCAGGATTGCGTAAACCAATTGATAGTTATCCTTATGAAATTAGAGATGAATTAAGAAGACGATATGTGGCTAAAGGCCCAACTCAACCATGTGATCATAAATTTCCGCAAACTGATTTTGGTGAAATTAGAAGATCGTTTCAGAAGATACGGTTTAAAGATTTTACTTGGTTACAGTACAGTGTACATAAAGATGCAGCATTTTGTTTCTGTTGTTATTTGTTTGCTAAAAGTCAAAATCACAAACATGGTGATGATATGTTTACAGAAGTTGGTTTTAAAAATTAGAAACGTGCTAAAGAAAAATTTAGAAACCGTTAAGGTACTCCAAATAGTCCTCACTCTGGTGCTATAATTCAGTTGTTAGGTTTCAAAAATCAAAGACATAATGTGGAATACATTTTAGCGAAACAAAGTAGTCAAACTGAGATTGACTACCGTGCACGGCTAACTGCTGTTGTAAAAGTTATTCGATTTTTATTAAGTCAGGGTTTAGCTTTTCGTGGAAATGATGAGTCGATAAATTCAATCCGACGAGGTAATTTTCTTGAATTAACAAAATGGTATTGTGAGGAATCGGAATAAGTAAATAAGGTCATGAACTTGAATGCTCCAGGAAATAATCAGTTGACTTCTCCTAAAATTCAAAAAGAAATTGTTAATGCTTGTGCAACAGAAGTGAGACAAGCTATTATCAATGAGATTGGTGACAAGTTTTTTCTCTTTTGGTTGATGAGGCTCGAGATAACTCTGTGAAGGAGCAATTGTCTATAGTTTTGAGATTTGTTAATGATAATGGAGAAGTGGTCGAGCGTTTTCTTGGAGTAGTACACGTGAGTGACACTTTTGCACGGACGTTGAAAAATAGTATTGATGATTTCTTTGCAATAAATGGATTATCAATTTCACAGCTTAGAGGTCAAGGTTATGATGGGGCGTCTAATATGCGTGGCGAGCTTAATGGATTGAAACAAAAAATTTTAGATGAAAATAAGTATGCATATTATATTCATTGCTTTGCTCACCAACTTCAATTAGTGCTTGTGGCTACTTCAAAGAAAAATGCTCACGTGTGTAGTTTTTTTTAGTACCTTGCTAAGATTGTAAACATTATTGGAGCTTCATGTAAAAGAAAGGATGCTCTTCTGCAAAAGCAGTATGATGATCTTGTAAAATGTCTAGAAAGTGGAGAAATTGCTACAAGAAAGGGCAAAAATCAGGAAACAAGTTTAGCTCGGCAAGGTGACACTCGTTGGGGCTCTCACTTCAAAACAATAAGTCAAATTTTGCATATGTGGGATGCAGTGACACATGTGATTGAAACTATATATGAAGACGCTGATGAGGTCAATAGTCGAGGCATTGCCTGAGGTTTGATTGATAAAATGTGGCAGTTTGAATTTGTATTCATTGCCCAATTAATGGTAAATGTATTGGCAAAAACAAATACATTTTCAATGTGCTTGCAACAAAGGACTCAAGACATAGTCACTCCTGTCCGGATGATTCAGACAATAAAGGAAGATTTGAAGAAGTACAGAAATGATGATGATTATTGGGAGGAGTTATTGGCTGTTGTTACTGTATTTTATATCAAAAATGATATTTTCGTGCCGAACATGCAAGATCCTTTACCAGGCCGAGCTAGATTATACAGGAGTGTGGATGGGCAGCCAAAGACTTACTACCATTTTTTTCGTCGAGACATCTTTTTTTAGGTAATTAATTTCATTGTTTTTTAAACTTATTACCTAATACTCAATTATTTGTAATATTATAAATTATTAATTGTTCTTTTCTCTATTTAATGTTAGGTACTTGATTTTATAGTCAAAGAAATGGATGATCGTTTTACGGAGTCAACTTCAGAGCTACTTATTTGCATATCATGCCTTGATCCCAGAGATTCCTTTGTGAATTTTGATCGGGATCAGTTACTCCGTCTATCTGAGTTCTATTCAGATGATTTTTCTATCTCTGATAAGTTTGAGCTTAAAGCACAACTTGATACATATATCTCTTACATAAGATCAAGTGATGGGGCAGCTTTCTCTAGCCTTACTGACATTGGAGATCTCGCAAAGAAGGTGGTTGAGACGAATACTCACAAGTTTTTTACTTTAGTTCATCGACTAATTGAGTTGGCTTTAGTCTTGCTTGTTGCTTCAGCGACCATTGAAAGATCGTTTTCTACTATGAGGACGATTAAGAATGATTTACGCAATAGGATGGGAGATGAGTTTCTCAATGACAGTTTGGTTTGTTATGTGGAGCAAGAGATTTTTAAGAGTATTGAAAATGAAGACATCTTGCAGTGGTTTCAAAATATGCAAACTCGAAGAATAAAATTGTCATCTTAATCATTTCGTTCACATGTAAAACTCTATTTTAAATCATTTTTCAGTAGTGATTTCTTTTTCATTCTTTGCATTGGGATGAATGTTATTTGTTTTCATATTAATCTTCTAATCGTTCTAAATCAATTGCAGGTCATATTGGATTTCTTCTTCTGATCGTGCTTATCTCATCTGTTATCTCAAGATTCTGATCAAGATTCTCAGCTTTGATAGAGGTATTTATCCCGTGAGTGATGGGTAATCATTCCTCGTGAGTGATGAGTGATCACTCCTCATTGGTAATGGGCGATTACCTATTCTTTTGCCATATTATATGTAAATTTAGAATTTGTAATGTTTATCCGTGAGTGATGGGTGATCACTCCTCACTGGTAATGGGCGATTACCTATTCTTTTGCTATATTATATGTAAATTTATAATTGTAATGCTTATCCCGTGAGTGATGGGTGATCACTCCTCATTAGTAATGGGCGATTACCTATTCTTTTGCTATATTATATGTAAATTTGGAATTGTTTGAGTGTCTTATGTACATGGAATGCATCATTTTATAGACGAAATTCTGGCAAAATTTTTTTCCTCCAGCCCCCCAATCATATTGTTCTAGTTTCGTTCCTAACAGCATGGACCGTGCCTGTCCATAGTGGAGCATGAGAAGTTGAGCCCAAATTATGAAAGTTGTGGCTGTCCAGAAGCCCACCGCATGGAAGAGTTGGGCCATGGCTACTGTTGCTGCATGGAAGCCCACTGGTGCAGCCCAGCCGTGAAAGGCCACTGCGGAGGTCCAGTGGCTGGCATGGAGTCGAGAAGACTAGGTTCTCTAGTAGGTCCTCCAATTGGCGTCGTCCAAGTTGGTGTCGTCCAGCCCAAGGGAGCTGCTGGCGTGACGATTGCATTTCCATGGGCAGAAGTACGTCCACCATTTTGGCCACGGCGACTACCAGATTTGAAAAGTTTTCCATGTCTGCCTCTGCTAAAAAGGAGACTAGACTGACCAGAAGTAATTTTAGTCTTAGCTAGCCACCAATCGGGAAAGCCAATTGCCTGAAAACAGTCTACAGAAGAATGACTAGATTTATGACAAGCATTGCAAATAATTCCATTTTTATTATGCACCCAAGCAGCGAATGCAATGGCTTTGGCCGTGTGTCTTGATCTTGGGCAATAGTAACACAATGACGTTCTTTACGAATTATCATGTTGTATGCATTATCAATAATGGGAAGGAGGTTCATATTCAAAATTTGATTAATGATAGTACGAAAAGAAGTATCTAAACCAAGTAAAAACTTGTGTAACCTTTTCTCCTCGTGTTGATGCTTATGGATAGAAAAAAGCTTGCAAGTCAAGCCTCCACAACAGCAACCCGGATCCATCTCTTAATTTGCTAACCCATCCCACATTTTGTTGACTCGGCTAAAATAATCTACTACCAAACTTTCTTGATGCTTGCAATTACCTAAAGCTTCTTCTAATACGTACATTTGTTGTCTGTTACTGGCAAAGAATCATCTTTTAAGCATATCCCACAGTGCATGTGCATTGTATTTATATGGCACATATAGAAGGAGGGATGAGTCTAGTATTGCGAAAATCCAAGACACTATGAAGGTGTTCATGGTTGTCCAATCTACATGATCTGGAGATGCATGGGGTGGTGCCATGTTTTCATCAACAATACAATCCTTTCGCTTGGCCTTCAAGGAGCCAAGGAAAGCAGAGGACCATTGATCATAGTTGTCTCCCTTCAATTTGATGTGGGTGATAAGAGCTCCAGGTGTAACTCCCCAAAACCGCGAGACGTAACATGACTGTGCCAAGGAAACAAGGCCTCTTACATCTTATAACATAAAGGAAATATTCAATAAAATAAAACCCAAAACTTAAATTAGAAACATCTCTAACCAAAGTTATACTTATTATATTGCCCTGCAAATGGAAATTCTAAGTCATAGAAAAGGGAAAACCAAAAGCTTAAACCTATCTAACTTCTTCACCAAAAAGGGACTTCCTCCCACTCATCTCCAGTATCTTCCTTAGAAATCTTATTATTTGCAAGGGGGTGGAAAGGGGTGAGCTTCCAACTCAGCAAGCAACACTAACTCCTACCCAAGAGTTAAAGAAAAACCATCTTCGAAAATAGGCTGAAATTTTTAGGAAAATATTTAAATATTTATAGAAGAATAACCAAAAACAACTTTAATTCATGAGAATAACTTATTTGGGGTCTTTTTTGAAATTTCAGAAGAATTCAGGGTCATTCTAGAATTTTGAGTTATTACTATCCTCAACCAAAAATTACCCAAGAATTAGAGTTCAATACTGTAGACAAAAAAAAAAAAAAAAAGACAGACACCAACTTTGCAATTCTGTAATACGTGGAAAAATATTATTCAATGAAAACATGGGTCCAAATCAATGAATTTGCAATCACACAAACAGTAGTAGCCATGGAGTAAAAATTGCCAAATCATTTACACTTTTACATGAATTTCATTGTTGAAAACTGACCTTGTGCAGTAGCTAAAATATTGAATGACTAAATTCCTTTTAAACCTTTGTTTTCTTTCTTTTTTATTAAATTAACCAACCCAAAATTTGATCAAATAATCCATTTTGAAAATTCTCAAACAAGTCATTCAATCATTAGCATCAATTACATAAACATTGACATGACCCAATCATGATATGAGCAACATAAAACATTGGTTCCGGGGTACCCATACTTCGTCTGAACATATTTCGTCTGAAAATTTAATTGAGTAATAAATTGCGCAATTAATAAACTTTGGTTGGTCAAAAAACACACCATATCATGCTTCGGTGATCATTGGGTCATGAAAATACATCACTTATGACTCTAAGATTCGGAATTAGATGTAACTTACCATAACCTATCAAACCCGAAACTCTGATTGAAGCCCTATTTCTCCCTCCCTTCTACTTCTTTGGATTCTATGAACAAATGCCAGAGAATAGAATAGATTTTTAGGTTTAATGAAACTCTAATGTTAGCCATTTCTTTTTTACGCTTATGGCCCCCATCCCTTTTAATCCTTTATTAAAATACCCCAAGACTTATATAATTAATAAACTTAAAGCTCAATAATTTTTTACTATCAAAATATAATTATAAACTAGCCCCTAAAAATCGCAGGAATTACAATCTTCCTCCTTAGAAAAAGTTTCAGCGTCGAAACTTACGTCTATCCCAAGTAGCTAACACACAAAACAAATAAAAGAAGCATAAAAACTTATAAATGAACTTACCTCTTCCAAGCACCATGAGAGAAAAGACTCTCGCGTTTCCTCTAGTATGTTGGTTTGTAGTTGCGGGTTTCTGTTGTTGCTCAGCAGACCTCTCTTCCTGAATTCATTGAGGACAATCTCTCATCTTGTGCCCTGGTTTATCGCAGTGAAAGCAGGTTCCAAAGGCCTTTTGCATTCTCCAGAATGAAACCTGTTACATGTGGGACACCTTCTAAAAGTTCTTCCTTCGGTGTCTGATCGAATGAAATGCCGTGCTTCTTGTTCAGTTTTTGCATTTCTTTGAACGGGCTTGCTGCTTCCTAAAGTCTTTTGTCTCTTTTCATATGAGCTTTTTGCATTTCTTGCCATCTCTGACTCGATGCAGATACTTCTTCGGAAAGCCTCATGATAGTTCCTGGACTCTACAGCCAAGAGTAGCCTGTGAATTTCTGGCAATAGCCCCTCCTTGAACCACAAAATCTTTAAATGATTATCTTCCATGATCGTCGGCACATATTGTCCCATTGCATTGAACTGGCTGTTGTATTCAATGACCAATATATTTTCAAATTACTTGAGTAAGAAGAACTGGTTATGTATCTCCACTCAGATGGATTGAGGAAAGTAATTATTCAAATATTCCTTCTTGAATTTGTTCTACATCAATACTCGTCGGTTAGCTGTAAGTGCAGACGCCAGCTCTTCCACCACTTCTCAGCTCTTCGCTACCATCACTTTTACCTCTTTGGGAGTCTTGAGCACCTCAAAGCTTCTCTCCATTTTATTGATCCACTTTTCAGCTTTCTCGGGGTCTGAACTTCCATCAAAAATAGGCATGTGACTTTTCTTCAGCCACTTAAATGAGAACGAGTCCCGGTGTGATTTTGTTGTTCTATCTGCATTCGCATTTTCTCTTGTAACATCGCTTGTTGGTTTTGCATTGCTTGTGCAATCATCATCAGTGCGCCAGCCATATCGAAACAGGAGCAGGTATAGGTGGAGGTATGGGTCCAGGGGCACTTTCTTCATTCGGCACATCAGGAGTCTGTCGTTCCTGCCTCCTCCCTGTTTGGTTTTCGAAGTTAACTAACGTAATATTCATGTCATCTTCCACATCCTCACGTCACCTCGAGGTTCCTCCCGATCTTCTTGCAGGTGGCGTCTTATACTACACAAACAAAACACATATAGAATTCAACAAACGTCCATAAAGTTCCCTCTCAGTCATTCTAATACTAACTTAAGATTACCTATAACTGAAATTATGTGTTTCTCATACCCTTCCCCAAGGTTATTTAAACCTAGGCTCTGATACCATTAAATGTCACACCCTGAAACAGCAAGATGTAACATGGCCATGCTAAGGATACAAGGCCTCTTACATCTTATAATATAAAGGAAATATTCAATAAAATAAAACCCAAAACTTAAAATGAAAATATCTCTAACCGAAGTTATAACTTATTACATTTCCCTACAAATGGAAAGTCTAAGACATAGAAAAGGGAAAACTAAAAAGGACTTCCTCCCACTCATCTCCGATATCTTCCTTAGAAATCTTATTACCTGTAAGGGGGTGGAAAGGGGTGAGCTTCCAACTTAGCAAGCAACACTAACTCCAACCCAAGAGTTAAAGAAAACCATCTTCGAAAATTGGATGAAATCTTTAGGAAAATATTTAAATACTTATAGAAGAATATCCAAAAACATCTTTAATTCGTGGATATAACTTATTTGGAACTGTTTTAAAAGTCTAGAAGACTTCAGGGTCATTCTGGAATTTTGAAAAGGTATTACTATCCTCAACTAAAAATTACCCAAGAATTAGGGTTCAATACTGTAAAAACAAAAAAACAAAAAGAGAAGATAGACACTAACTTTGCAATTCTGTAATTCGTGGAAAAATATTATTCAATGAAAAAATGAGACCAAATCAATGATTTTGCAATCACACAAATAGTAGTAGCCATGGAGTTGAAATTACCAAATCATTTACACTTTTGCATGAATTTCATTGTTGAAAACCAACCTTTTGCAGCAGCTTAAATATTGAATGACTAAATTCATTTTAACAGACACCTTTCTTTTCTTTCTTTTTCTATTAAATTAACCAATCCGAAACTTGATCAAATAATACGTTTCGAAAATTCTCAAACAAGTCATTCAATCATGACATGACTCAATCATGATATGAGCGATATAGAACATTGGTTCCGAAGAACCCATACTTCGTCTAACATTTAATTAATTAATTAATTGTGCAATCAATTAACTTCGGTTGGTCATAAAACATCATACATATCATACTTCGGGGGTCATTAGGTCATGAAAATACCATAAATTGTTCTTAGTTCATAAAAGACAGCCACATTAGAACTTCAGAAGATCACATAGTTTTTTACAAATTCAATGATCAAAGTACATCAATTATGACTCTAAGATTGAGAATTAGATATTACTTACCTTGACCAATCAAACCCGAAACTCTGATTGAAGCCCAGCTCTCCCTCCCTTCTATTTCTCTGTCGTCTACGAACGAATGCTAGAGAATAGAATAGATCATTAGGTTTAATAAAATTATGATGTTAACTATTTCTTTTTTACATTTATGGCCCTCATCCCTTAATCCTTTAAAAAACCCCCAAGACTTACAATTAATAAACTTAAAGCTCAATAAATTTTTTACTATTAAAATATAATTATAAACTAGCCCCTAAAAGTCTCAGGAATTACACCAGAAGTATCACTAGATAAGAGCGTATAAGGGTTGAGATCGCTCATTTTTTAAAAACTCCTAGTGGGTCTTTCATCTTTACCGATACCAATACCAATAACGGCGGCAAGGTCTTTGCCAACGGTTTCTCCGTTATTAATCATGGGAACAGGAAGAAGGAAAAACACACAGATTTTTTTAGAAGAAATTGGTTATTCTATGGGAGGATTTTGAGGAGAGAAAAAAAAAGAAATAAACTAAATGTATGAGAGGATTTCTGTGAATCCTGTGAAGGAAAAACTTCGATTCTTCCTTTTGTTTTGGTTTTTTTTTTTTTTTTGTAAAGCTTAGTTTGGCTCTGATACCATGTCAAAGACTGTGGTAAAAGCTAGAAGCTACAATGTTTGCCTCATTCCATTAAGACAATCATACTATATACAATTGAGGATGCCTAATCTATGGGGCCTATCAAGGATACATTTCCATATGCAAAATATACTTATCATGTATACAAAAAGTAACCTACAAATTACAATAAAGAAAGAATATATACAATAATAGTTTGTCCTTAACCTAGATATCCATAATATTCTCCATAATGGATTTAATATTTCCACAGATAGAAATCCCTAATTTACTAGGAAGTTGGAGAAACCTCAAGAACCCTAGGTTCTTCACTCAAGTTTTCATTCAATATATTCAATGTTGTGTTCAATGGCTGAAAAATACATATATATATATATATATATAGTGTTCTACATCATTAACTCTCAACTCTAATTGTTAATCTAGCTTATGATAAGTAGATGAACACTTAGGCCACTTAATTATAAGTCAAAATAAACTTAACAATCAAATTGATTGATCAAGGGAGTTAAAACTCCCAACTCTTCAGCCATCTGAGGCCTACCGTCGACGGTAGGCCTCATCCTACCGTGCGCAGTAGGTCGGCCTCTCAACAAGAATTTCGTCGGTAGGGTGGACCTACCATCGCCAGTAGGTCTTATGCCAACTTCCCTTCCACGAGCAGAGCCCTATCGTGGATGGTAGGGCATACCCTACCACCTGATGTAGGGTTTACACATCCTTTCCTTTGATTTCTTTTGAAGTTTCAAGATCTTCTAAACTTGTTTCTTTGGCTTCCTCTTCTTGCATTATGGACATTATGAATGTTTTGGTACTTTCTTGGTCTTTAGATTCTTATTTCCAATGCTTTCTATTTATAATCTTAAAGGTCCTTTCGAGCAAAGCCACCATTTCTTCGTTCTCCTCTTCTAGCTTCCTTGCCCTTAACCTTGTAGCCGGTCCTTGGAAGATTTTCATATTCTCATATTTTATCTCGTGTCATACCATTGAGTAGGAGCATTAAGGTGTTGACTAATTTGTTGAACAGTAAATGCCAAATCTTGACGTATGATGGTAAGGTACAAGAGTTTGCCAACTAGTCTTCTATAAAGATAAATATCTGAATAAGAAGTAGAAAAAGGAGGCTTGGTTTTAGAAGAAGAACAATCAATGGGAGTGGTTACTGGTTTGCAATGCAAAAAACCAAGCTCTTGTAAAAGCTCCAAAACATGCTTGCGTTGAAAATATTAATACGAGAGTTCTAGCAACTTCTAGCCCCAAGAAATATTTCAAAAGACCAATGTCCTTGATTTTGAAGTTATGCAAGTATGATTTAATCTAATTAATATCATCAAGGAAAGTGCCAGCTAGGATAACATCATCCACATAAATAAGTAAAACGGTAAGAGAAGTGGATGTGTGAAGAAAGAAAAGACTAGGATCACTAATGGAAGTTTTGAAACCAAAAGAAAGAAGGGTTGAAGTAAGTTTGTGAGTCCATTGTCTACTAGCTTGACAAAGACCATATAAACTTTTCTGTAATTTACAAACAATATTAGGAGTGGAAGAAGAAAACCCATGAGGTAACACTATATAAAAACCTCCTCATGAAGATCCGTATGAAGGAAGGCATTATTGATGTCAAGCTGATGTAAATGCCACTTTTTGCAAGCTGCAAATGTCAAAACAGTTCTAGTAGTAGTCACATTTTCAACAGGAGAAAATGTATCCAAGAAGTCTACCTTCTTGTTGAGTAAACCCTTGGCAACTAATCTTGCAATATATCTCTCAACAAAACCATCAGGTTTATACTTAATCCTATAAACCCATTTACAACCAAAAGGCCTCTTTCTTAGTGGCAAAGGGACCAAAGTCTATGTGTAATTATCTTCCAATGCTTTAATTTCTGCTGCCATAGCATCTTTCCATTTAGCATGTTAAATGGCTTGAGCATAAGTTTTAGGTCAAATATAAGATGGGACATTCAAATCATAAGATCTATAGTTAGGAGCAACGGAATCATGACTAAGGACTTTCTATAGTGAGCGAGGAGAAATAATGACATTGTTACACTCATAAGTAGACAAATAAGATGGAGGATGCGTAGGTCTAGTAAAATGTCTAATAACTGGTGAGTAGGAGAAATAGGAAGAAGAAGAAGCAGGAGGATTGACTGGAGTAAGGGAATCAGAAAAATGATCATTAGTGAATGTGTGAAGAGACAAAGTAGAAGAAGAATCTGCTGATGTGAAAGGACATGGGGTTTCTAGAAATATGACATGTCTAGAAACATGAATCTGTTGTGTAAGAAGATCAAGTAACAAGTATCCTTTACAACCTGGTTTATATCCTACGAAAACATTCATTCGACCTCTAGGATCAAACTTGGATCTATTTTGAATGGATGTATATGAAAAAGCTAAGCAACCAAAGATCTTAAGATTAGTGTAGTTTGGTGACTTGTTATAAAGGACTTGATAAGGAGATTTAGAATTAAGCAGAGGAGTATAGTAACATTTCAAATAAACAGCATGAAGAACATAATATCCCTAAAAAGTCATAGGAATACAAGATTAGAATCTCAAAGTTCTAACTAAATTAAGAATATTTTGATGCTTTCTTTCTACAACTCTATTTTGTTCAGGAGTTTCAACACAAGAAACTTGATGAATGATACCATGCAAGAATAAAAAGAAGAAAGAAGAAACTCAGCACCATTATCAGACCTTATAATCTCGATCTTAGCAGAGAACTGATTTTCAACATACTGAGAAAACATAGGAATAATGTGTTTAACTTCAGCTTTAGATTTCACGAGATAAATCCAAGTATATTTGCTATGATCTTCTACAATAATAAGAAAGTACTTATGGCCATGAATAGTAAGAGTTCTAAAAAGACCCCATATCAAGATGAATCAAATCGAAACAAGCAAGTGAATGACCATTACTAAGACAAAAAGGTAATTTCTTTTGTTTTGCCAGAGGACAAATAGTACAAATATGTTCTTTAGGAAGAGATATGGAAGGACAAACATCTTTGCTAATTGTAATGTAGGATTAGATAAATGTCCAAAACGATAATGCCAAACAAGATCCTTAGACAAAGTTTGCTTAACTGCTACATTATTACAATGAGGAGAATCAAGATACAAGCCTGATTTGTAGTGACACTAGAGGTGACAAGAAAATACAGACCTTGAAATTCCTTAGCAAAGTCAGTCCTCCTCAAACTCACACGATCTTGTATTTCACAGGTGGATTCATCAAAGATAAATCTACTGGCAGAAGATTTATTAAGTTGAGTCACTGAAATCAAGTTAAAAGTATGTTGTATAAATGAGATGAGGACCTAAAACTATGTTGTCTTTATGAGTAATAGGAATAATTGCACCAGTAGTTAATTTGATTGTCACATTATCCACAGGAATAAATGAAGCAAAGACAATAATATGAGAACAAATATAATTTGATGCTCCTAAATCTATGATCCAAATAATTGAATGTATCATATTAATTTTACCTAAACCAGATGCCTGTTGTGCATCATGAGAATGATTAAAATCTGCTTGAAGCACAGTCGCTTGACCAGAAACAAGTTCAGTACCCCCTGCTCCAGCTGAATCTGCAGAATAAGAGAGAATATTTTGCAGCAAACTCATAAGATGATTGTATTGTTCTGTGGTAATTAAAGATGTCTACGTTGTTGCTTCAAAACTATGTGTAGTCATAGCATCATTCCCAATAACAGCATTTGTATGCACAAAACCTCCATCGACTCTAGCATGTATTATGGACTATTAACTGCAGCTGTCGTTTGAGATTTCTTAGGAAACTTGAAACCTGGTTGATGTCCATATTTCTTGTAACATCCCTCAATGGTATGTCCTTTCATGCCACAATAAACACACATTATGATTGGTCTTCTTTGCCCAAATCTTCTATAATGCTAGTTGCTGAAATTCTGATTAGAAGTTTGCACAGTGAGAACTGTTGTATTATAACCATACTTTCTTTTGTATTAAAACTATCCCCTATAGGAAATTTGTAACATCCCGTCTAAGCACCTCAAAGTTAACATAGGTCGCAATAAGTTCAAACAAAAGTTTCGCGGTTAGTTTATAAAGAATGGAAAGCTTTTGGGTCATTTGGTAATCTTTAGAAAAATTAAGGAAGAATTTTTTGTTGGAAAACTTTTTGGGTATATTTTAAAATTATTAGTGTTTAACGCTTTAAATTGGAGACTGATATTTTAAGTTTAATATGAATTTTAAGTCATTTTTAAGATTTAGGATCAACGTAGAAACTCTAGAAATTTGGAAGACTTTAGTGTAAATATGGATATTAATGGTGCCAAGTGAGGTGGTAAATTGTGGACATATGGGCAAGTGAGTGTCATGTATCTTGACCACATAAGGCTAAACTATACACACATGCCTATATAAAAGGGTTCAAGGGGAAGGTATTTTCTCATCCATTTCCTCTTCTCTCTTTCTTCCCCAATTTCTCCTCTCCTCTCTGTCTCTCTCTCAAGGTAAGTCTTCTTCTCTTTTTTATTTATTTATTCTATTTTTATTATTAGGAGAAGTTTTTATTTTATTATTAGGTTATGTTTTCTAAAATAAATAAAATTAAGATTTAATAATTATAGATTTATTTTAAGGACCCATAATCTTTAAGGAATTATTATGAAATTATTTTGGAGATATTTTTAGAATTCTTTTGGGTTTAGAATAAATTTAGGTACACCTAAGGTCATCATGGGGCGATAGTTATATTTTTATGGAGCTATTTGACTAACTTTGGAACGATATTCTTTATAGGTTTAACTCATATGGCGGCTCCAGGTGAGTTCACTAACCTTTTTCTTTTAAAAGTGATTTAATGATTTTTCTTGCAAAGCATATTTCTCTGCGGTTGGATCTTGACAAAAGTTACAAAATATTTACCGGGATTATTATAGGTTATGCTAAATATGTTTGTGTTATTAAAAATATTTATGTTTTAAATATTCTTTTACGGCATGGAAATATATTTTGAGTTAATAACGTATTTCATGATGTGTTTACTTAAAATATTTTTACAACCCTTTTAATTTGGGTTTTGAGTTTCAAAAATTATTTTGAGGAATTATTTTTCAAACTATTTATTATTTTTTTTTAAAATAATATTTTTAAATATGGGGTTGATAAATCTATCTCGGGAATATGAATGTATAGCGCGAAAAAAATCATTGTTTTTCTTCCTCTTTTTCTCTCTACACAGTTTCTTTGAAAAACTTTAAACATGAATAACTCTGCGATCGGACGTCCGTTTCACACATATGACCACTCGTTTCGATGGTTCTCGTAAAGATAAACGCAACGACATCATCGAAAAAGTGATTCGGACGCGTTTCGGGGGCAAAAAAATTACAAACTTGGTGCCTTACAAAATTGGTATCAATCATGGATATTTATTTTTAATTAGAGAAAAAAGAAGACTACTCCTCTGTTTAATTTTCAAATTGGTGCCGTAATTTTTTAGTTAATAAGAGAGAAAGTATTAGAAAATTACAAAACGTAAATTAAAACAAAAATAGGACATTTTTGTAGGAACAGTCGATGGAAACCACCTTAGAGTTGCTTCTATCACGTAGATCTTGAAAAAATACACGAAATGCCTACAAGAATCTCCTCAATCGAACGTCCGAGTGCAAAGTTATGCCCCGTCAAAGTTTTCGACTATACGAGACAATTTTTTTGCCCCGAAACGCGTCTGGATCACTTTTTCGACGATGCCATTGCGTTTATCTTTACAAGAACCATCGAAACGAGTGGTCATACACGTGAAACGGACATCCGATCGCAGAGTTATTCATGTTTAAAGTTTTCCAAATACCTACAAAAATTCTTTCTTCCTAAAAAATAAAAAAATAATAATAAAAAAATAAAAACTTGAAGCTCGGGTTGCCCGGACCTGCTTGGGTCACTAGGACCGGCGATCCGCTCATGTCCGGGTCGCTCGTCCGGGCGATCCGAGCCCCAATTTTGAAAAAAAAATTTCAACTTTTCTTACATCTAAATTGATATTTTCTTCTACAAATTCTTCATAATGATCCATATTTACCTCCAATACAAGTTTAATGTTAAAGATTTTAGTTTTAGAGTAGAGAAGGAGTAGAGAGAAGTCAGAGAGAAACTGTGTAGAGAGAGAAAGAGGGGGGAAAATAATGATTTTTTTAGCTATACATTCATATTCTCGAGTTAGATTTATCAACCCCTTTAAATATTTTAATTTCTCTTAAAGGTTTTGAGTTTTAAAAAGATTTTGAGAAATTATTTTCAAAATATTTATTATTTCCTTTTGGAAATAATATTTGTAAATATTTTAAATTCTCTCAAAGGTTTTGAGTTTTAAAATTATTTTGAGAAATTATTTTCTATCTCTTTTTTTTTAAATAATATTTCTTATATATTTTTTAAATTCTCTTAAAAGTTTGAATTTTAAAACTATTCTAAGAGATTATTTTCAAAATATTTATTATTTTCTTTTGGAAATAATATTTAAAAATTCTCTTGGAAGTCTTGAGTATTAAAATTACTTTGAGGAAATTATTTTCTTTAAAATGTTTATTATCTCTTTTTGGAAAGAATATCTTAAATATGTTTTTTAAAAAAAGGGTTTTGAGATTTAAAATTATCTCTAAAATATTTATTATTTCTATTTGAAAAATAATACTTTACATATTTTCTAAATATTCTTAAAAAGGCTTTTGAATTATTAAAAATTTAATACTTTTGTTTAAATATTCTTATATTATGATTTCGAAAATATTTACTATTTCTTTTTAAAGAATATTTCTCTACGGTTTTATTCTTATACGTTAAATTTTGGAGGTATTTTATAAATTTCCTTTTAGAGATATTTATCATGATTTCGGTAAGCATATCGGCATAACCTATTTTATACCCGGTAATATGCTTTAAAGTCATATATGCATGATTTCATGGTGAACATGATTTTGAAAGATAAATGTTTTGAGAAAAATAAATGTTTTTATGAGTTTTACAAAATTACATTCATGATACATTTCTCATGGCTACGAGTTTTACTCGGCAGATAAGGATTTTTCGATACCTAGAGAGTTTTGTGTGGCCAAGAGATAGCCTATGATTTTATAAAAATAAATTAAAACCCTAATCTAGCAAGAAGGGGCTTGGTATATATTTTTAATCAACATGTCGAGAGGACTTACATTGTGCGTGGCTAGTTCCCCATACAAGGGCATCTTCCGAACAACATGCTTGGTAGTATTACTCTTTATCTAAATCCAGTTGACAGAGGGCGTAGTACTGTTGAAGGGTTAGGCTCAAGGCAGTATTGCATTTGACTCTGTATCATGCTCTGCGGTAGTAGCTATTTCCAAGAAGGTTGGGTCAGGAGGGGCCCACCAGCTAGAGTAGCACAAGGCGGCCTGGTAAGTACGTCAGGGTTCGTTACCTGTTTGTGTATATGTTGTGTGAGGTTGAAAAATCGAACGTTCGTACAGTGTGCTTTGGAGTTCAGGCTGGTATTGACTACAGAATGTCGGAATTTGTTCCGATGACCCCGTTTAAGGTTCCGGACTTTGTCCGTTGAGCCTATCATGGTGCATGCATGGTTCTAAAAGTTCGAGTGTCGCGGCAGCACCGATGTGTCTTGATTCACTCAAACTTCCGGCTGCGCCTAAACCTTTCAGATAGTTTATAACTTGCATACAAGATATTTTTATGAAATTATTTCTTTTCTGACATGTCAAACCGTTTTATAAAAAGTATTTTACCCGTATGGAAATTCACGGTAAACACACATGTACGTGAACTCACTGGGCGTCCATCGCTCATGCCTTTCAAATGTTTTCTCCCATTTTTCAAAGGACTTGGTAACTAGATCTAACTAGTTGATCCAATGTGGGCTCGCTGGATACTTTAGACTTGGGGTCTTCTACCTCTAGCCATAAGGTTTTGATTTATGAAGATTTTGGCCCTCACGGCCTTAAACATATGTATATGTTTTGAGAAGTTTTCTTTTATCAAAATATATTTACATTATTCTGTCTTTCTCTTTCCGCTGTTTAGTTTAGAGGGACGCATTCTAGTTCCTCCTTGATGTATAGTGTTACGTTTTTGTAAGTCCAGTGCCAAGAGGCACACAGATACCTTACCTAGCCACAGTTGACTTAGCAGAGGAGTACAGGATATCACATAATTTGTTAACATTTCCTATCACTTGATTAGTTTGCAACTAATTAGATTGCCCTGAACTCAAACCAATATTTGGAAAACTACTCCACAACAATATTTGCAGTATTAGAGATAAAAGAACTCACTCCCCCTTTTATCTGATTCATAACACTTCTATGTTGTCTTTCAAATTGCAAAACTAGTGAAAAAGCATCATCTAAGTAGGAAGATGTTTCATCATCAAAATCTATGACTTAACTTGCCCCTGAGACTCATTTGATCATTTCACAAACTTTATCACATAATCAGTAGCAATGTGATTTTGAACCGCCTTCTAAAGTCTTACAGTTTGGATTACATAAAAGTATTACAATCACAATTAGGAGTTGGTTTGAGGACTTGTATCTATTGAAGAAAAATGACTAATTACTATTACAAAACACTGATTACTATTACAAAACCACAAATCAGCGGAAGAAAAAAAGAAAATACAGAAAAAATTTAATCTTCAAGAACAGTAACAGAAATATATATGAACAAAGCAATCTGCAAAATTAACACATGGTTAATATCAAAAGAAAACCCAAATGAACAAAAAGATGTTCCACTTACCACCGCCGCGGTGAAACCAGAGGCAGAAAATCAAAGAGATGACTGAGAAGGTGCAAATGAACGGTCACTAGAAATGCAAACGGTCGCCGAGCAGTGGCAACACCGCGTCGAGGCATCGAAAGGTAAGC
This sequence comes from Catharanthus roseus, assembly GCA_028651295.1. NCBI lineage: Eukaryota > Viridiplantae > Streptophyta > Magnoliopsida > Gentianales > Apocynaceae > Catharanthus > Catharanthus roseus. The sequence goes on from JAPQWS010000104.1 coordinate 10,317,401, forward strand.
AAGGGAATGATCGAGTATTGTACCCTCAAAAATGACCTCAGCTGTGACGAAAGTCACTGGCAAACCTCCTTCTCTATTTCTCTCTCTTTTCTTTTTCTCACGGCTCACTCTCTAAACACACTAACAGACAATCAAAGGTGAAAAAGAAGACTAGCAAGTAACAGACACTCATAGAACACCAGTACAGAGAGAGTAGCAGTGGCGGCGCCACAGAAAGGAGAAATACCAGAGAGTTCAGAGGAACTCGAAAGACAGAGGAGAGAATGAACAGACGGTCCAGAGGAGGAGAGGGAGAGACTGCTCAGAAATCGAGGAGGCAAGGAGTATAAAACGAGGAGACGGCCACGGGTCACCGACAGACGGCCCGGGTAGCCAACCCAAACCAGCCCGGGCATCCCTTGACCCAGTCAAATGCCTACTCCAGGCTGAGGCCCATCATCATTGGGTTAAAGGGGGAGAAAAAATTGGGCTGGAAAAAAAATATTGGGAGAACATAGGCCTGAAAGGCCTACAATCTCCACCTCGAACAATATTTTCCATCCCTGAAATAACTCAATTTGAATCAAATTGTCTCCACATGGAGGAAGTCCCTGCAAAACATAAATTTGTCAGTGTTTACTATTTTAGTACCAAAGTCTGCAGGATTATTATCAGTACTAATCTTGTCTATGTCAACAATACCACTAGAGACCTTTTCTCTAATAAAGTGGTATTTGACATCAATATGTTTCGTCCGTTCGTGATAGACCGGATTTTTACACAAATGTAAACAACTTTGACTATATGTATAAATAACAACTTTAAAATATAAAATATTTAATTCACTCAATAACCCTTGAAGCCAGATGGCTTCTTTGATTGCTTCCGTTGCTGCGATATATTCAGCCTCAGTAGTTGATAAGGCAACTACAGGCTGCAGTTGGGATTGTTGGAATCCGTAGGCAAAAACAAAGTAAAATAAAACCACGGAAATCCACCAACAGGATCTGCACATACCAGAAAAACCGATTAGATAGGAATTACCTCAATATTTTGATTGTTCGTTGTGGAGGAGCTGCTTTGTACGCTTCGCCCTCTATTGGTATCCACGTGACGAACTCCTCTGCAAGCGATCGGGATGCTAGCCCCTTCTGTGTTCTAAAAACTGTTCAGAACTGATCTTGACTATCTGGTAATCGGTCGTATTTCAGAGAGAGGAGGCTAGATACTATATCGCCATTCTAGGGTTTAGGGTTTTGTTTTTCTTTAATCAGATAAAAGACGGCTGCCAAGAAAAGGTTAACATAACCTTTTATAGCTGTCAATATCAAAACCCTAATTGTCATCTAATGACAGTTTAATCTCGTCCGTCTATTCCTATAATCATCCAACGGTTGGATGAGTAATATTAAGTAAGTAATTTCATTTATTCGATTAAATAAAATTAATTACTTATTAACCTACCAGAAAATACAATATGGAATCTGATTCCCCTTTTGTATACGTTCAACGAATCTGGACACAATCTAGATTCATTGAACGTGGACATTATGCTCACAAGATCGTCTATGCGTGTGACCCTGTAGGTTCACTTAACATTGGCAGTGAATGAAAAAATGTCTTAGACATTTATTCACAAAACATAAGCGGTCTCTAGCAAGACATTATGCTTACCCAAGTTAAGTAAATGTAATAATAACCTAGCATCAAATTTAATATTTAGTCCTTTTGTCACATGATATCCTAATTAAGTATAAGGCATGGATCAAGTCATCCTTATAAAGCTTAATTAACCATTTACTTTATCACCAGGCAGACTATTCCAACAAATAATATTAATAACACCTTATTAATACTTATTTGAACATGTACATGCATATTTTCCAGTCTTCCTTATCAAGGGGCCCATGGATATCTCTCTCTAAAAAGAGAAGGACAAATCCCTTTCACTATCTCCAATATTCAAGCCATGACGAGAAAATAAGCCAACCAATAATCATAATGATCACCAAACTAAAAGTGATGTTTGACTATGTCAAAACATATTTTTCTCCCCATGCAAGAAACATTAGAAACATTAGGTCGAAGGACACCAAATATAAAACTGAGAAGAAATACTTATAACTTAAACCCATGCAATATTTCTTCTTCACTTTGGGTCATGTCCAATACAATATTCTCAATATGTATTTATGAATTGATTTTATATCTCATATTCATGATCAGTAAAACTTGACCATCAATCAACTTCTCACTAGTTTATAAGATGTAATAAACTAGGGACAAATAAGAATAGTATTTTATTAGCTATAAGGGTTTTACTATCAAGTCACATACTTGATGACCAAGAGCATAAAATACAATTCAAAAATACATGCTTCATAAATCATAAATGTGAGTTAATTGGTCTTAGGGCATATACTAACAGGGATTTCCATGAAATACAATTACCCGCTAGGGTAAAGAAATAGGAAGTAGTAGATTTTCTACCGTCCTTATCACCTGCAAAATCAAAATCAACAAATCCAATTAATTCAAAATCAGACCAATAATGATAGTGTAAACCCCGATCCATAGTTCCATTCAGGTAACGTAGAAGCCACTTGAGGGCAGCCCAATGATCTCTTTCGAGATTTGACATAAATCTACTGAGAAGGCTTATAGAGAAAGCAATATCAGGACGGGTAAATATCATTGAGTACATAACTGAGCCTATGGCCATTCTATAAGGGATATTGGCCATATCTCTCTTTTCACTTTCAGTTTTAGGACAGATTTTGTCAGAAAGTTTAAAGTGGCTAGCAAGAGGAGTTATCACGGGTTTACACAAGTGCATTGAAAATTTGGAAACAACTTTCTGAAGGAAAGGCTTTTGATACAGAAAAAGGAAATGACCAGGTCTATCTCTTCAAATACTCATCCCAAGAATTTTGGATGCAACCCCTAAATCCTTCATATCGAATTCAAATTTTAGCAAGGATTTCAGATCATTGATCTTAGCTTTGTGACGACAAGCTATCAACATATCATCCACATACACGTTACTACCAGAAAAATAAAGATAACTATCATAGTTGCTTTTTGAAAAACCAATTTTAGATATAAAGGAATCAAACCTCTTGTACTATTGCCTTGGAGACTGTTTAAGCCCATATAAAGACTTTTTCAAAAGACACGCCATGTGTTCCTTACCCTTTACCTCAAAACTAGGTGGTTGACACATATAAATGGTTTCTTCAAGATCACCATGTAAAAAGGCAGTTTTCACATCAAGTTGTTCAAGATTAAGATCATAAAAAGCAACAAGAGCAAGAACAATCCTGATTGTTTTGTATTTAGCAACAGGAGAAAAAATTTTATTAAAATCAATGCCCTCAACTTGTGAAAAAACTTTTGCAACAAGTCTGGCATTGAACCTTAGAGGTTCATTAGAAGACTCAGATTCTTTTATTTTGAAAATCCATTTACAATCAACAAGTTTTTGTTTTCAAGGTTTCGGAACAAGAATCCAGGTTTTATTTTTGTTTAAAGAAAACATTTCTTCTTCCATCGCACGTAACCATAAAACGCGATTGGGACTTTTCAAAACCTCAGAAGAACATAAAGGTTCTTTTTCTTCCACATAAGATGCAACAACAAAGGCATATGATACAATGTAGGAGTAACCATACCGAGGATGATCCTTGGGTACCCTACGGACTCAATCTCTAGCGAGTTGATAATCCCTAAGAGCTTGGGTTTGAGCCTCAGGATGTTCTTCTTCCTCATCAGAACCATTTAGAATAGGATCAGAAGTTTTAGGAATACTAGGAAGAACAGAAGTACTACTGGAAGGAGCAGAGGACTCAGGATTGATTTTGGGTTCTTGAGGCGGATCTAAGGAAGGTTCAGAGATGGTCTCCACCTCCACCAGAATGCTACTAGGAGTGGGAACACTAGGAGGATTATCAAAGATAGGTTTATCTTTAAGACAGGGCATCTCTAACTCATTGAAGATTATATCTCTACTAATAACAACCCTCACCCCCTGGTTCACCCTTTAACAACACTCTATAACCTTTTACCCCACTAGGGTATCCTATGAACACTCCCTTTCCAGACCTTGGATCTAGTTTACCCTCTTTCTGATGAGCAAAGGCTGCACACCCAAAAACTCTCAGATTGGAAAGATTAGGAGGTTTACCACACCAGAGTTCTATAGGAGTCATAAAGTTTATAGCTGTGGACGGAGATCTATTGATGAGGTATACTGTTGTACTAACAGCTTTACCCCAGAAAGTTTAGGAATACCAGAAGAAACTAAAAGACATCGGACTTTATCCATAATGGTACGGTTCATCCTTTCGGCAACTTCGTTTTGCTGTGGGTTATGTCTGACCGTTCTATGATGTAAAATGCCATGCAATGCACACAAGTCAGAAAACTTCCAGTTACAAAATTCAAGACCGTTAATGGTCCTGATAGTTTTTAGTTTATTTCAAGAATAATTTTCAGCAAAACGTTTCCATTCATAAAATTTTTCAAACGTTTAGTCTTTTGTTTTTAAACGAAAAACCCATACATGCCTAGAAAAAAATCATCAACAATGGATAAGAAATAAACGTTACCACCGTAAGTTGGAACATTTTCAGGCCCCCACAGATCATAAAGCACATAATCAAGAGGTGCATAAGACTTGTGTGTGCTGGTTGAAAAACTGATTTTATGTTGTTTTCCCAAAACACAGTAATCACAAAAATTCAAGGAATCAATTTTGTCACCACATAAAAGTTTTTGTTTTTCTAGATGGTAAAGCCCCTTTTCACTAATGTGGCCAATCCTCCGATGCCACAACATAGTTTTCTCAGGGACAGATTTTGAAACCAAAGCAGTGGAGTTGCAAACTATTTTACCAAGAAGGATACATAAAGTTTCCTTTTTAAAACCTTTTAGCATGACTAGGTTTCCTTTGCAAACACGTAAAATTTCATTTTTAGATTTAAAAGAGAGACCCAGAGAGTCTAAATAACTAAGGGAGATAAGATTCCGACGTAAGTCGGGCACTTATCTCACCTCAGTGAGTTTTCTAGTCACGCCATCATGCATTTTTATGAAGATATTACCAATGCCTTTAATATCACAAACCTGATTAATACCCATAAAAACTTTTCCTTAGTTTAAAGGTTTAAAATCAGAAAACCAGTGTTTGTTAGGTGTCATGTGAAATAAGCAACCAGAATCAAGCACCCAATGAGTAACAACATCAGTACATGAAGGAGAAAGAGAAACACACAAAACCTCAGAAAAAAAAGAGTTACCATCTGATTCAAAAACGTGAGCTTTGTCGACTTTATTACCTCCTTTACCATGTTTATGTTGTTTCACATCTTTGATTCGTTTAAAACACTTATTTTTCATATGTCCTTCTTTCCCACAATAAAAGCACTTTCCTTTGCTTTTAAAACGATGACTAGGAGGTTCTCTCCGGTCAATCCTTCCTCTCACAAAAAGATTTTCACCATGAGATTTATTTTCTTTTTGTAAATCCAAACCTTTTGATTTTAAAGCATTTTTTACATCAGAAAAAGACAAATCATCTCTGCCATATTTAATAGCAGATTTGACATCATTAAAAGAATCAGGTAAGGTATTTAGTAAAATAACTGCAATATTTTCATCAAAGATTTTCTCTCCGACGTTTTGAAGTTCCAAAATGATTTTATTCAAATCATCTATATTTTCAGAAAGTGATTTTGTCCCGCTCATTTTGAATCCAAAAAACTGTTCTTTTAAATAAATTTTATTCGAAAGAGATTTTTCCAAATATAGTTTTTTCCAATTTTGTCCAAATTTCAAAAGCATTGTCTTTTTCATCAATTTCTCATAAGACGTTATCAGTCAAATGCAAGGTGAGGCAACTATGAGCATCACCTAGTTTTTCTTTGAGAATTTCGCCCTTCTAAGATTTCGGATACTCTTCAGGGCTGCAAATAGCGGGAGCAATTTTGTTTTGTACCAAAACTGCTTTCATTTTCTTCCGCCACATTTCAAAATCATATTTGCCATCAAACATATCAGTTTCAATTTTTGGAACTAACATGTTTTAAAGGCAAATAGATGTAATTCAGTGGCTTGATCCCCCTGCCTAATCCCCCTTGAAGGCTGGAAGCTCTCTAGTTTCTCACCTAAGAAAGATGAAAGATTTGAAAAAGTTTTGAGTAAAACTGTCCGAGATTTTTTTCCCAAAAAAAACAGAGAGAAAAAAACTTTCAAAGAAAAACGGCATTGTTTGTTTTAGTTTGTTTGATTAGGTTTGGTTTTGATTTAAACAAAAACAGTGTAACAGAGAACACAAAAACCTAAGCAGTAATCAAGAAAACAAACAGTATGACAAGAAATAGAGGCTGAATCAGACAGATTCACCAAACAACAAAAAAACAGGAACACAAAAATATAGTATATATATATATATATAAAAACTTTTGAAAAACAGAAAGAAAACCCGCCAAGTCACAGATACTTGAACTCTCACGGATTCAAGCCAGGCTTGGGTTTTTGTTTTTGAAGAAGAAATGAAAAACAACTGAAATGAAAAACTAAAGGAAAAACAGAGGCAGAATAATAATAATAATAATAATAATAATAATAATAATAATAATAATAATAATAGTAATTACAGTAATAGCAAGAATCAGCGGCAAGCCATATCAACAAACAACAAGAAATGTAGAACCGGCAGCAAGTCGAAAGAAAGAAACTCAGAAACAGAGAACAGAAACCGGCTACAAGCCGAATCACACAAACAGAAAACAAAAGCCGACGGCAAGCCGAATCAACAGAAATAATAATAATAATAATAATAATAATAATAAAACTATAAGAACAAAGTGAGTAAGAGGGAACTTCACTGGCCGGATCTGAAGAACTCAGATCCGAAAGGTTGTTGACGAATGCCGGCGTCGATGAGCCAAAAACTATGCTCTAATACCACTTGTTGAAGAAAAATGACTAATTATTATTACAAAATACTGATTACTATTACAAAACCACAAATCAGTAGAAGAAAAAAAGAAAATACAGAAAAAAATTTAATCTTCAAGAACAGTAACAGAAATATATATGAATAAGACAATCTAAAAAATTAACACACGGTTAATATCAAAAGAAAACCCAAATGAACAAAGAGATGTTCCATTTACCACCGCCACGGTGAAACCGCAGGCAGAAAATCAAAGAGATGCCCGAGGAGGTGTAAATGAACGGTCACCAGAAATGCAAACGGTCGCCGAGCAGCGGCAACACTGCGTCGCCGAAAGGTAAGCAAGGGAATGATCGGGTATTGTACCCTCAGAAATGGCCTCAGCTATGACGAAAGTCACCGGAAAACCTCCGTCTCTATTTCTCTCTCTTTTCTTTTTCTCACGGCTCACTCTCTAAACATACCAACAGATAATCAAAGGTGAAAAAGAAGACCGGCAAGTAACAGACACTCATAGAACACCAGTACAGAGAGAGGAGCAGCGGCGGCGCCACAGAAAGGAGAAAAACTAGAGAGTTCAGAAGAACTCGAAAGACAGAGGAGAGAATGAAGAGACGGTCCAGAGGAGGAGAGGGAGAGACTGCTCAGAAATCGAGGAAGCAAGGAGTATAAAACAAGGAGACGACCGCGGGTCACCAACGGACGGCCTGGGCATCCCTTGACCCAATCAAATGCCTATTCCAGGCTGAGGCCCATCATCATTGGGTTAAAGGGGGAGAAAAAATTGGGCTAGAAAAAAAATATTGGGAGAACATGGGCCTGAAAGGCCTACAGTATCTCATCCCAAACTATCTTAAGGTTTGTAAAATATTGATTAACATCCATAGCTCCTTGTCTCAGTACATAAATCTCTTCCATCAAATCTGAAAGCGTAATGCATCTTCATGTGCATATGTAGCTTTCAAGTTCACCCACATGTCTCTTTGTAGTATTAAGCCAAATCACACCTTGACAAATTGTTGGTGACAGAACATTAAAAATCCAAGCAATCACAGTGTCATTACACTGCTTCCAAGCATCATATATCCGATCATCTGTTTTAGGCACATCAATACTTCCATCTTATAAATCCTAATTTTTTCTTAGTACTTAGAGCTAATCTCATTGCTCTAGACCCGGAATTATAATTGTTAGGATTGACAGACGGATCAACAAGCTCCAGTGAAGGATTTTCATTTGAATGAATGAAATAAGGAATAGAAGAAAGAATTTTAGTAGGCATAGCTTCAAACCACAATCAACAATTCAGTAAGCTCAAAGTAGTTAAAGTAATACCGGCTTTCAATTCCACAAATCAATTCAGAGTAAATCGCAATACCATGCTTTATATATCAACTAACTCAATCAATTTCAAACACAATTTAAACAATCTGAAGAAGAAAATAAACTGAACAGAAAACTTAACACTTTATCCACAGCTGAAGAACATTTGCCCTGATACCATATCGAATTTGAAACTATGAATACAGTAATCAATGATGAGGAAATTTAGAGAGAGAGAAAAAGAAACAGAAAAAGACAGGAATCTGAGAGAGAGTGTATATTTTTTATTGAATTTACAATACACAATCTCTATTCATATAGATTACAATGAAGGACATAATTGTCTTTTTTCTTACGCTCTAAAGTTGTATAAATAGTGTTTTAAATACAAAGAGAGGGAAAGAAGAAGCAGTAAAGAAGAGGGAAAAACAATAGAGGGAAAATCAGTTATTTTTGTTTTCTCTCCATGTAAAACGGCATCGTTTCTTTTCTTATGAATTCAAATGATATCATGTGAGTAAGTAATAATGTATTACTGTTGTGCGTTGTTTTCTTCTTTTCTAGGATGATTCCCTAAGATCAAACACTTCTGGTTTGTTGCTTTGTTTTCTTCTTTAATCTCCCAAGCTTGATTTACATCATCAAATTCATTAATATAGTCAAGGTTCCATGAAAAAGAGATATAGAACAAAAAGAGTAGTCATAAATTTTCTTTTTTCTATCTGAGAGTTATCGAGTTATCTGGAAGGAATTGAGGAGCATAAGACTAGTATACGATATTAAATCACTTCTTAAGTTATTCGAATTCAAAACTTCTCAATCAATATGTAAATAAAGAAACTTAAGTGATGGGGTTCATATCATCATCGGCCCACACCAATCTTGTCTAAGTCCGAAAAGTAGTCATAACTTAAAATCATTGGATCAGATTAAGAAAGCACATAAACTTGAGAAGGTAAGTGAAAGCCCATGAAAAACGCATTAGAGCAACAATGAAAAGCCCATAAGCTTGAGAAGGTAAGTGACAGCCCATTAAACTTAAATTCATTGGATTAGACTACAAAAAGCCTATAAACTTCAGAAGCTAAATTGGGCCCTCTGTTGGGCTTATGTTATATCCCAAGAGGAACTTGAAGTTAGTTTGGGATAGACCAGTTCTGGCCCACCATTATGTCATGATTAACGGATTTCATCTTTAATGCAGTACAAAGAAAAAGTAAGGAAATTATATACATTGGAAGATCTTTAAGTTAACCACTTCTTAATTTGATTTATTTTTTATAATATTTTATTTTAAAAATTTAAGCATTCTACAACATGAATGAGAACTCAAGCGTAGTTGATCTAATTTTGGTTAATCAGATACTAAGTTAAACATAATTTAGGAATCGTCAGCACTAGCACTAAAAGAATTCAACGAACACATAAAATTATTTAATACAATTTCTATGTATCAGAGAGTGTATTAGAAGAACTACATAATTCTACTGTTCAACGAAAGTTAGAGTTGGAGACTGAATGGAATTAAGTGGCTGCAAGAAAATGTTGTTGGGGTTGACCCAAAACTTGATTCAAGATCATGGCTAAGCGGACTCCCCCTTGGGCTATTCTTTTCATCACAAAAGGCAATCTTGAATTGAAGTATTTGTCTGCAAACAAAACAAGCAACAATAACCAACATTATTACTTCAACAACCTGATTCAAAAATAGTCTTTTTTTGTGTTAAATTATGGATTTACCAGACAGAGTTTCCCCAGCCTCAACACCCTTATAACCCCATTTGCATGCTATATTAATGCTTTCTGCTGCATACCTGCACTTACAAGAAAGCTCATCAAAAGTGAATGGATTTTCATTTAACCAGGGGGGTGGGGGGATGGGTGGGTGGGGAGTGTGGAGGAGAGGTATCCTACTTGTTAACACAAGTAGAGAGATCACTGCACTCCCTCCAAGATTCAACATCATCAGTCCAGATGCCCTACTCCATGCAGAAAATGAATCAAGTTTTTTATGAAACCTTCAGAAGTTGGTTAATTATTAATGCCTACAGTGTACAAGAAGCCATATTTTTTAGATATGAAGGACCTGAGTGTATATGGATACTTACGTCAGTGAAGTTACTCTCAATAGCCTGCTGTAGGAGGTTGATTTCCTTCCCATAGTAATCTGCTGCAGCTGTTAGAATAATCTCTCTGTCCCACACCTAAAATTGTTTCATAGAATGTCACAGATTATCTTATCTTGCAACAAGTTTTGTACTTCATTCTGATCACTTACTTATCAATCTAACCAAAAGAACCGCGTGAGAAATAATTCTGAATTTATGATCAAGACTTGAGAACAAGAAGAAAGGTGTAATCATGACTCACATGGTGCAGATTTGATTTGTGCCTAAACCAGCGCAAGTTTATGGTGTTTCCACCTTCATCACTTGTGAAACCGACATGCATTGGCTGTATGAATCATATTACAGTTAGCAATTAAGCAATCAGGAATAAGATATCAATAGGTGGAATGAGATGGAATACAGAGATATATTCTCTCTGCAATTGGATGAGGTACCTGATGTATGTCACCCATAAAATGTGACAGAAATAGTAAAGCCTCTGTCATATTATCTGTGATCACTCAATGAAACAGCAAATTGACTGAAACTAAATTAAATAGCATCAAGTGGACAATAGAACTTCCAGAAATTAACTTTCTTACATCGACGATCAGAAGAGGCATGGTGGTAATGGGAAAGCTGGGAAGTGAAATTTAGGATAGCACCAGCAACACACATATCCACTACTCCATGTTGATCATGACAGTCCCCTTTAGACCAAAATTGTATCATAATCAGATGCACAGTTCATCAAATTCACATATTGAATAAGAATTGTAAAATTCATACATGCTTACTTTGATAGTTAAAACTGCAGGCTTTATCTGGGGTGTCTATGAAATGAAGTGAGCTAGTCCAGCTATACTTATGCCAATGGCGTACTTGATCAGGCCATACACACAGAGCTGATAAGTCACCATTGACATGTTCAGGCAATAACATCTTAACTACATGAGCTGCACCAGGTTCCAGGAGGCCCTGTTAATTCCACGAACACATTATTTTCTTTCTTCGTTGATTGATCAAGAATCTTGTGGATAGCTTCTGAATTCAGTTCAAGAATCAGCTTACTTGTGCAATTTGGCATGTCATGATATGGCCCTCCTTGCTCCATGCTTGAACCCCTGGCGGCTCCTGGATGAAAGAAAAACAAAGGAAGAAGATGAAACATAAAGAATACAAAGTCTGGAAACCTATGTTACTTGCCATTCTGAAAATAATGTTTCTTGTTTCTTGAATACAAAAGGCAAAGGAAAAAGACCCACCATGATGGGCTTGTTTAGGCCATATATAAAAAGCTTGGAAGCTTTCTGCTCTGTTATAGAATGCAGTTCAATACACGTTTCTGATTGTGTATAAGCAAAAAACTTTACTATTTTAAAGTGCCATTTGAAGTAAAATTATTAGCTTAAGCAAGATGGGGATGGACATTCCGGGCATCTCAAGAAACATGTGACGAAGAAGTGAACAGAAGCAGCGCTGCAAAACACTTTTATTTGTTTAAAAGATTTGACTTGAAGAGGCATACAACTATAAGCAATGAAGTAACCGTAGGTCATCATTCTTGACGTGTGGGGAACTTCATGGCCTCATGATGTGGTGGCTGGTGGCTACAAATACAATCCAACAAACAAAATAAAAATGATAAAAGACAGAATACAAGCATGCAGGATCCAAATGCCACCACGAAACACCCAGACCAAGCCTTAACCCTAAATGAGAGCCAAGCTTTAATCCTAAATAAAAGTCAAACTCCGTTCCATAAGTTAAGTTCGAATCAATCAAGACTGTGTGCATCTAAATACCGACAACTCTAAGAGGTACCAAAAAGAAAGGCCATCTCATAATGAAGTTGAAATGAACTGTACACGTCAAACGGAAAGAATCCAAGAGGCTCCTTTTGCCTTCTCCCCTATCTTCTCAACGTAAGGTCAGGCTTACGAGTTACTACTACATAATAGTTTTACAGAGTTAAATGTATACATTGCATTCTCCCAAATGTTAATAACAACACTTTCTCTTTGCATTTCTCTATAGGCATATCCTTTCATTGATTTGCAATTGGCAGCTTTAGAGCAAAAATACTGTTGAGAGCAGCAGCCAAACGCACCCCAGCTTGAGCCAGTCTCTCTTCCACGACAGGCCAACGCGAGAAAAAGTAATCATCTACCAAGACAAAAACTTACAAAATTATTTCCAAAAAAAATCACAATATAGTAGAAAGTAAAAGCTAAAGTTAACTCATGCCGGATGAATCAAAGGCAAGCAGGTTGATCTAGACTTGTTACAAGGCATATTTGTGATTATTCTTTAGATATTACACACCAAGAAAATCACAGAAATGCAAGTTAATAACTAAGAAAAGAAGGGAATACACTATTCACCTCCTAGAGTGCTTCCTGGCGTGGCATTCCTGTATGCAAACTTGCATGACAAATTTATACTTTCAGAAGCATACCTGCAAAAGTAATAGTTAACTACCAATATCCACGGGAGGCCCTATTCTCAAAACACATCTAGCACAGTTATTCACAATGTGGACTTTGTAGCACAAAAGGCAACTTTATCCATGGGCGTCACAAGCAAGCAGAAAACAAGCAAAAACACCGGCACACACATACACACACACACACACACAAAAGAGGATCTCGGTGCTCACGGATCTGGACAAACTATTGTACTGCAATTTTCCCCCGATGAGATGCCTGAAAACCAGCCATCCTGTTCCAGAATGAAGAAAGAACAAGATCAGTGACCTTGTTGAATATATAGCTGTTTGGCTACTCATGCTTGATCATTAAAATAATATTATATGCCATAATTAACAAACCATCTAAATTTCACATCCAAATAGAGCTATGATCTTTCAGTTTCTCCACAAAGTATGAGAATGCAGAATATTCCCACCTTTATTTGTTTACCGTTTGATGTCTCAATTACTTAAACCACATGTAATTGACTCTATTTCAAATTTCCTTGGTCTGCCTTGTGAACTCTTTTGCTTTAGCTAGAACTAATGGATTGTGGTGGTTAATTTCCCTAGGATTTACCTGTGGACCCTGCTGCAAGGATATGTTTCTTTGCTAGTATATTAGTTTGTATAACTACAAAACTTTACTAGTAAAAAGAGAAAGAGAAAGATGATAAAGATATTTTTATATATGGAGAAGACTAGTTCAATTAAACAGTCCTTTATTATGTTAAGAAGAACTGCCTAGTTGTATTTTGGCACTTTCCAAATAGTAGATTTCAGAAGGGGTTAAAAGGAAAGAGAATAATCTCATAGCACAACAATTTAAATGTTTGAGGAGTGCAACTTACTAGCTTTATAATCGAAAATAAATCCATGTTTGTAAGAAAAAACCTTTTTAGGGTATGCTTTGTATAAAAATATATTACTCATGTCATGGATAGAACCAACCCATACACCATGATAAAGACAGTTAAAATCATACTGTGATATTCTGCTGAATCGCTTGTATCATGGTCATGAGATCTGAGTTATAGAATGTCTTAAGAGCTGATTCAATGATCATATTGTCCCATACCTGAAAAAAAACAAAATGAGAAATACAATGAACCATGACAAATAATCCTGCAACCACTAGAGGAAAGTCATACTGAAATGACTTACTCTTCTATCTAATAGCTCAAACTTTTAGACAGATGACTATTCAACAAGTTATAATAGCAGATAAAAGGTCCCAACTTCAATATTCTAGGTCGTGTACTTGTGATTGAGGTCTGTGCATGTACGACATAAGGAGAAAGGTTTTAGCACATTCGTAGGCATTGTTCATCATATATATATATATATATAAATATGTAACAATACATAGTTTAAGTTTTCGGATAAAGTGATAATTCACAAAGATAACGAAATCAAGAAGCATCCAATTTCTGTACTGTTTTTCCTTTTTTTCCCCCTTAATCAGTCAATCTTTCACAAATCAGCAAGACAAACAAATTGAAAATTGGCAAAAAAGATAAAGCTTTCTTCATATACGTTCAGCACTGTGTTTCCAAGTAGGCAACAGCTTTTGTCTCTTTTCGTTTTCACAAATTCCTTAACTTCATAACAGAATTGTAAAGCGTGACAGTGAATGATAGCTTATTGGTAGTAACAAGCAAAATACAAAAGCAATAGCAGACAAGTATCTAAGCATTATTGAAGGCCTACATGGTGTAAGTTGGTCTTCCTCCGATACCAACGAACGATTATCGTGTTTCCACCTTCATCTCCAAGAAAGCCTACATGAAGAGGCTGTTATTGAAGTGAGATTTGTCAGAAAAATGGTCATGTTTCATGTTCAGTTATTTGTCCATATTAGCAAGATGCTAACATATGGAAGCAGATAGATCAAGCAGTCCAGAACTTAATTTCATTTTGTAGTTGTAAACAACATAGACAACAGGATTCTGTAAATCTATACAGTTCAAAAGAACTGTTTGTCCCAAATCCTTTATTCATTAAAGCACAACCAAGACTTTCTAACCTGATGAACATCACCAACAAAGTGCGACAAGAACATAAGTGCCTCCGTCAAGTTGTCTGTCAGAGGGAAAAACCAAGATTAGATTTAGCACCATAATCAGAAACTCACTACGAATTCACACTTACATTTAATTTCTGAGTCTGAGCTATGAAATACCGATGTGAGTTGCATAGTGTAGTTGTATATTGCACCAGTGACACATCTGTCCTTGTGTCCGGCAGAATCATGGCAATCTCCTACCAGAAATCAGGAAGGAGGTTATTTATGTATTATTCTACGCTTTATCTGAAACAATTAGTAGACATTAGGCACTCCTTAGCTGTATTTTAACGTCAGAAAAGCAAATTTGAGATGCATATTGTCATTAAGGATGCAGTGGAGCTTACTGCAGTATCTGTAGTTACACCTAAAATCAGGCGTGTCCACATAATGCAAAGGGCTACTCCAGCGATAGTGGT
This sequence comes from Catharanthus roseus, assembly GCA_028651295.1. Taxonomy (NCBI): domain Eukaryota; kingdom Viridiplantae; phylum Streptophyta; class Magnoliopsida; order Gentianales; family Apocynaceae; genus Catharanthus; species Catharanthus roseus. Next base: position 10,332,723 of record JAPQWS010000104.1, read on the forward strand.
AATGATGCCTAACCTCATCGGCCCAGGAGCAAACATTAGCAAGCTCACCTTCTGCATGATCTGGGAGTAATTCTTTCACCCCCATTTCAGCATCTTCAGAAAGGAATCCCTGAAGTATGTAACACATTTTTCACCTGAGCAATGAAAAAATCTATTCCAGAATTCCTTAGAAAAAAAATAGAAGAAAGAAACTTCACCTGAGCAATTTTGCAGATAGCATAGTGACCTTCCTTTCCCCAACCAAAAATTCCAGGAAAAAGTAGCAGAACAACAAAGAATCTCTCAATCATATCTGCAAATTAGTACAAATCTCAATCCACGAACCATTGAGCAATCTTTGAATTGAGTGTACTGCCTATACAATGGTAGGAATCATTTGTAAATTTTAGGTTAATGATTTTCACTTCACGAAACTCAAGTAGTTGAATTTTGGATTTTTGAGAGAATTGTTTGGCCCTGATTTTAGAAGATGACTGGAAATAGCAATAACGCATCATTTCCCGATTTGTATATTGAATAACTTGCCTAGTAAAATCTCCAGCAACGCTAGACGTAATGCGTTTCACACAAAGAACGCATAAGTTGCAGGCCAAATCGAGACGCCTTAAGTGCATTAAGAACTCATGCTTTCCCCTCTATTTATTTAAGGATTAATGACATTTCCCCACCCCGCAGGTTTGTCCAAAATACTATTTTATCCCCTATTTTTATATTACAATCTATCGTTATCTTTTATATATTTATATGTAATTATTTCTATTACTAATTTTCATTAAAAAAAATATAAAAAATTTGACAATTTTGTAGAAAAATGTTCAATTTTTTTCAAAATACTACGTCCGGTCAAGAATATAAGTCTTGGATTTTCACAAGAATAGAATGATGAAGAAAATAATGAATTTTTTAAGGTAAGATTTCTAATTTATCATCAATAAATAAAGAAAGAGAAAGAGAGCAAGAAATGAATTAAATGGGGTAAAACTAAAACATAAACAATAATTACACATTAAAATGTGTAAAAGAACTTATAATTTTTACCATATAATTTTAGCTAAATGACTTACATTGAAAATAATTATTTTTTTTAAGGTAAAAATTACTCTTATTTAAATAAAATAGATCAGCTAAAATGGCTTGATTTACATCAGGTGGAGCTTCTTTAATTCCTCATGTGGAATTATTGTTTTTTGATAAATTTTTTTTATTGAAATTAATTAGTTATAAAAATATAAACCAGAATGATTTATTTGTAAATTATACAAAATAAAGTGATGAAGATGTAGTTTGAACAAACCTTGAGGGTGTAAATGTAATTAACCTTTATTTAATTATTTTATAAAATCATACACAACCGCTTTCAGTCTCCTAATCGGGACAATCATCAGAGAAACAGTAGAAACAGCTATGAAGGCCATTGTAATCACAAGGGCAGGTGAGCCAGAAGTGTTGCAACTGCAAGAGGTTGAAGACCCACAGATTAAAGATGATGAAGTCTTGATAAAGGTGGCAGCTACTGCTCTCAATAGAGCAGATACCCTTCAGCGCCAGGGCAAGTACCCACCGCCCAAGGGTGATAGCGAGTACCCTGGTCTTGAATGCTCCGGAATCATTGAAGCTGTTGGCAAAGATGTCACTAGGTGGAAAATTGGTGATCAGGTTAGAAATTGGTACTTTCTGGGAACTTAATTACAAAGGGTGGTTGTTAATTGGGCATTTCGCCCCTGGTTCTGCTACTGATAAATAAATATTAAGTGGATTTGGTTATGAAACGATGTAATCTTTGGCTTTTGCAAGAGATTATTCATCCTGGGCTGGAAATGTTTCCAATACCAAGAGTAATAATTTAAATTTTTCCCCCTTTTCTCCTGGATAGAGGATTTCTATATATTTTTGGCCTTGTGAAAATTTATGCTTGGGGGTTTCTTGCAGAAAAGAAATAGAACATCGGTAAGCTCTATATACTTATGCTTGCAATTTGTGAGCAGGTTTGTGCTCTTGTTGGTGGAGGTGGGTATGCAGAAAAGGTCGCTGTACCTGCTGGACAAGTCCTTCCAGTACCACCTGGTGTTTCTTTGCAGGATGCTGCTAGTTTTCCTGAAGTAGCGTGCACTGTTTGGTCAACTGTTTTTATGATGAGCCATCTATCAAAAGGGGAGACATTCCTGGTAATTTACATTTTTACATTCTCCCTTTACTATATTTTCTTATCATTGTAATTTCCTGAGTAAGTTCTGTCTATTGTTTTGTCTAGGATGTAATTATGATCTTAATATGATAACCTTTCTGTGAAAAGATCAAATACAAGTTATAATAGTGGGTATATTTTTCTCTATGATAAGTTGTGAGTGCATATTTTCTTAATTAAAGTTTGGGAATCATTGAAATTAGATGCATTACTGAGAGATTCTAGCTTGAACCTTTACAAGCTCCTAAACCGTTTCTTGTGGTTGGCTTGGGGCCAAATGGTTTTCTCTAACCTTTTTTCGTGTAATCTATTTCCACCTTCCATTTGCTGCTTATGCCCACCTCCGAGAAAAAGAAAGGATTAGAGTACTCTTCTCTATTTGTTGGGCAGTCTTATTTTTCTTGGGGGTGGTTTTGGCAGTTGATGGGATGCTGTAAATATAATTGGTATTACCCTCTGAGACTTAGTTATCAGATCAAAGTGGTATTACCCTCTGAGACTTAGTTATCAGATCAAAATAAGTGGTCAATACGGGGAAGATGATTGAGTAGAGAAATGTAAGGTGACCATTTATTTGAATAAGCACACCCTAAGCAAATTTAGCGTTCTCGTCTTCTGTTATCTCATATCGCATAATATGTTTGCACATGATATGAAATATGACATGGCTAGAATTGTGGCAAAATTTCAGATACATGGTGGATCTAGCGGAATCGGTACATTTGCCATTCAAATTGCCAAATACCATGGAGTCAGAGTATTCGTCACTGCAGGTTACTTGCTGTCTTACAGCAGACAGATTTTTTGTCTGAATCTTGGCTTTAAAAGTATTCTTTGTCATTAGGAAGTGAGGAAAAGCTAGCTGCTTGCAAGGATCTTGGTGCTGATGTTGGCATCAATTACAAGACTGAGGATTTTGTGGCACGTATCAAGGAAGAAACGGGAGGAAAAGGTTTTTGTGTAAAGGAGATCCTGTTTTGTTTAACTTATTCATTTTCCCATTCTGTTTTTGTACCTGCTACTCCTTTTTCACTGGAATGTTGAACACTCTAGTCTTCATTTATTATAGTGTGAATTCAGATAGTCACAAGTGAATTCATCCATTAAGAGGAAAACGTGATTCTTGGTGTTATTTAACAGGTGTTGATGTTATATTGGACAACATTGGAGGTCCATACTTTCAACGGAATCTGGAAAGCCTAAATGTTGATGGAAGGCTTTTCATCATTGGGTTTATGGGTGGGATAAAAACTGAAGCAAATCTTTCAATTTTGCTTGCAAGGCGCCTCACAGTACAAGGTATGTGTATGTCCTTGCTAATGCATTGTTATAGTTGATCTATTTCAACTCAAAGTTTACTTAGGATCTTCTTCATTATTCCCCATAGATCTGTGTTGCGTGGAATACACTGAATATGTTTGTCTTAACATTTTTTATTGTTCTGTACGTACTGGCACATGCTACTGATATCTCTTTGTCGATGAGCCAAAATTCGATGTCCTGCTTGGTAGAAATGTATACAAATTTAAAATTGATTTTATTTTCTCGTGCAGCTGCTGGATTAAGAAATAGAAGCAAGGAAAACAAAGCTTTGATTATGAGTGAAGTGGAGAAAAATGTGTGGCCTGCAATTGCAGCTGGCAAGGTAAAACCAGTGGTTTACAAGTCCCTTCCTTTGGCTAATGCTGCAGAAGGTCACAGGCTAATGGAAAGCAGCCAGCATATTGGGAAGATTCTCCTTGTCGTCTGATATAGTGTTTATTCATAATCTCACGGTATATTGTTTCATCTTTACTAGTGGTGCTGGATAATGTTCTTCCACATATTTGATCGTGCTTCCTCATATGGGTTAAAAAGAAAAGAGTGATTGTTTCAGTTAATATTTCTGGGTCTGCAAACTAAACCATTCTAGTTTCTGTTAATGTCATTCGTGCTTTTCTCTGAGGCTAGAGAAGTTCGTGTTGTGCCAGAAAAACAAACAATCAATGGAATCTGCAGATTTAGTACCATCTCAATATCAAGAAACCATCCAAGTAAAAAAAGTATATGAATAAGCAATCTTCCATTGAATGTAATGCTAAAGCTGATACAATGGAAGGAAGCTTTTTTTATTAGTATTTCCTTCTTTTGGGGCAATGGTAATAATCCATCATCCTAAATAAGTAAAAATCTGGCCTGACAAAAAGTAGCCAAACCATGCTACTGGAGTTTGTAAACAATAAATCCCTCATGGAAGGGGGTTACAACTTCTTGGAGAGCTTCTCCTTCATTCTTGCAACTGCACTTCTGAGAGTTTCTTCGTCCTTACAGAAGGTGAACCTCACAAGATTTTTTCCATCTTCCGGGTTTAAATAAAACACACTAGTAGGAATTGCTACAACACCAACTTCCTTGATCAGATACTCACAAAAAGCAACATCATTTTCTTGCCCAAAAGGAGTATGATCAACTATCACAAAATAGGTTCCACTAGACGGATATACAATGAAACCAGCAGCCTTCAGTCCCTCAACCAGGATTTCCTTCTTTGCCATGTAATCCTTCTTAAGCTCTTCATAATAAGCATCAGACGTTCTAAGGGCTGTTGAAGCTGCATACTGCATTGGAGTAGATGTTGCAAAGGTTAGAAATGAATGAGCTTGTCTTACTCCCCATGTTAAATGGGGTGGAGCTATTGCCCACCCAATTTTCCAGCCGGTTAGTGAGAACGTCTTCCCCAATGAATTCAAAGTGACAGTCCTCTCGTACATCCCAGGTAACGAAGCCATTGAAATATGTTCCGTTTCAAAGGCTAACTTGTCATAAACTTCATCAGTGAAAACAAGAACATCATTCTTGATGCACAAAGATGCAATCTCGCTGAGTTCTTCCCGAGTAAACATTTTTCCAGTGGGGTTATGCGGAGTATTAATAAGAACGGCTCGAGTGTCCTTGGTTATTACTGATTTCAACTCGTCAAGGGGAACTGAGAAATCAGGGGGCCTCAAAGTAACACACTTTATTTTAGCACCAGCCATGGACAGAGTAGCTTCATAAGAATCATAAAAAGGAGCAAAGAGAACAACCTCATCACCAGGGTTTATCAAACCTAAAATGGTTGCCGCAATCGCTTCGGTACATCCTGAGGTCACAGTGACTTCCTTCTCCGGATCCACAACAAGACCAGTATCTTTCTGGAAACGCGCGGCAACAGCCAAATTGAGGTCCGGAACACCATACCCACGAGCATATTGATTCTTACCATCCTTAATTGCTTGAATAGCAGCTTCTTTGACAAATTCAGGACCATCAAAATTAGGGAAACCTTGTCCGAGATTTATAGCTCCGTGTTTGATAGCAAGCGAACTCATTTGAGTAAAAATTGTAGTTTTGAACTTCTCTAACCTTTTCGCAACCTGCAACGGAGGAGCCTCATCATTCTGAGTAGATCCACCAGCCACTTGGGGCGTTGAAACGGTTGACATGCCGGCGTCGACTTGCGGAAGAACCCTAGCAGATCTGTTCCTGATATGAGCGCCAAGGAAAGGATTCGATCTTGAAATACTAGTGCGTAAAGAGGGAAACTTTGTAAAGGGAATGTGGAGTGGTCTAAGCATTACAAGAGATTGTGTCCAGGTACATTGCATCGAATCACAAGATTGCAGCATTGACCTTCCTCCCTCTAGTTCTACTCGCTGCTCCAAGAAGGCCTGATTCGGGACGGGAGAGAAGAATAAATATTCACAAAAAAAAAAAAAAAGTTATATTGAGTTTCTTAACTTAGTCCTAAAACTATTTTTTTCTTTAATTTGAGTCCCAAAAGTAATTTTCTTAAAAAATATTGATTTCTACCCCTCTCTTTTAAGGTGAAATTTGGCACATTTCTAGTTGTGCCGTTCGTGAAGGTCATCGATCAATAAAAAAACTATTAATCTCTATTTTATTTCTTTGTCAATGCTTCCACTGAAGTTAAAAGAAAAAAAAGAAAAATGAGTTGTATAAATATTAAAAAATATATTAGAATTTGATAAATTTATAATTTATTGGTGACTTATTCTATGGCACATATAGAAATATTTCAGAAGAGGTGATAGGGATCCACATTTTTTTAAAAAAATAATTTTGGGACTAAAATTAGAGAAAAAAATAATTTTAAAATTATGTTAAAACAATTTGAATAGTTTTAAATAGAGAAATTGGTTATTTATAACCATAAACTATTTTTTTCTTTATATTCACACATTTTGATTTTATTTTTATTTTCTATTTATGTTGTGCACTATTCATGAATATTTTTTACCTCTCTGGTATAGTAATTTATTAAAAATAGTCATGACTATATCTAAGAGATTAAAAATAGTTCATTTATTTTCAAAATGGGTAATTAACTATTTATAGGCATAAGATAATTTTGCTTTATTCTCTTGATAGTTACAAATTTTAATTTTATATTTTTTATAGTCATAAATTATTTTTATTTTTTTTATCGTTACCTACTTTGATTTTATCTTTTTTTTTTTTTTAAAATAGAACTATTTTGACCTCTCATGTATAATCATCAATTACTTTTAATAAATTATTATATTTGAGATGTAAAAAATATTTCATAACTATTTCTAGATTAACAAACATTTCATAATTATAAGATAAAACTAAAATTTGTGGCTATAAAGAGGAAAAAAATAATTCATATTTAGAGAAAAAAATAAAATCAAAGTTTCTAATTATAAAGAGAAAACTAAAAAATAATTTATGACCATAAGTAGTCAATTTCTCTGTTAGGAAAAAAATGATGGTTAAAAAAAAAATTGAAGTTTGTATTTTTAAATAAAAAACTAAAAATAATTTTTTCTCTCTCTCCCCCCGTCCTCCCTTTTTTTATTTATTTTTCCTGAATAAACACCCCACCCCTCTCTTTTATTTCCAAACTCCAAAAGATTTGGTAGAGCCTGACATGAGATTTAAGATATGTTTGGCATTTCTTTGTTGAATGGCAGCCAACAAGAAGTGGCCAGACTTTTCATCTCAGGAACAACAAGCAAAATGCAAGCCTGGAGATTTCCAGCATCAAAATAGACAAGAAGATCATAATCTTCCCAAGATATAACTGACTGTGCATCCTACCCTACAATTATGCACAAATAATCTGTTACAAGTGCTTAATAAGTTTACCAATGGGCATCAAGAACATTTTCATTATTCTTCTTCAACCTTGCCAACATCCCAAAAAGATCAAAAGACTAGACACCATTTCTGAAATATTTTGTCCCCCCTAGACTACCAGAAAGAAATCCATCTTCGGAAACTAGAAGCACAGAGAGTAATTTCATTTTGCCTCTCTGTTGTCACTGGTAATCTACCATTACATAAGCATACTCCTTTACGCAAAACTTTTACCCAGTTTCCGTTCTCCTAGTCATTCTTCTTCAATTTCATTTTTGCTGCAACATCTCCACTGTAAGGGGCAACGTGGAATGCATACTGCTGGATAACAGAGAAGATGACCATCTCTACACAGATCAAGACATTCTGAATAGCCTCCTGGACGTGCTCAACGTCTAACCAGAAATGGTGAGATTTTATAATACCCACAGCAACTAGGATGTCAAGCACAATACCCTGTATGATTCATTTATAGCATTAAGTTAATAAAGAAAACCACTATCCTATATGTTAGTTATGTGTATGTTTCTTTGAGATTTTTTTTAAATTGTTCGAAGTTCTTGTATGCTCTGTGACAAAAATATACTGGATCCAAAATGAAAATAAATAGAAAAATAGACGGAAAACAGAGTTCAAGTAAAACTTTTCTACCCGATCAACAATCATGACCTGAAAAGAGGAATAAACTAGTTTCCCTGTCAAACATATAAGATATGCAACTTATACTAGACGGTGTTTAGGCAGAAATTTTTCATAATGTTGCATGATTCATCAAACAACTTGGTAACCACAGAATATTGATGACAGCTTATGTTACAAGCAGATGAAAATAACGGCAATGGCTAAAAGAATCAAATGGTTGTACTTTTAAGAGGCATCAGAATTAGTGTAGATATATGCATCTACATGAGAACAAATCAATTCTACTTTCATATTTTATGATGATTATCCTCTTAAAACAGAAAAACAAGAAGAAAAGGAGAAATAGTTTGTACCTGCCAAAAGCTGAAGAAAACTACCCCCTTGATACAAATGAACTTTGCAAGTGGATTATGTGGTTTAAGTTCTTTCGCGAAAACATGATAAAAGACAACCAGTGAATACATTGCCACATAAAATGAAATGTTGAGAATGATAGTAAATGTCCAGCTAACCCAACTGGGGTACAGCTCGAGAAGTTGCAATATTATCATCAAGATGGAGCATATAGGGCGGATAATTACGAATTGCCATGTCCAATATTTGAGCAGTTTCAGTGTTCGGTGGTCCAGATGAGCAGTGCAAGGCTGTGAGCAACTAAGCATCAGTACTCAGTTAAAAGAACATGTTTTGCAATAGTACATAACAGACTAATTATGCTCCATAAAACCGTTAAAAGACATTACAATCTTGTACTACTATACCATCAAGATAAACCTAATTTACCACATTTTAACCTATTTCTATAGTAGAACCAAATATCTGCAGCCTACATACTGTGTATATGTGTTTAAAGCTAGTAACTTATGGATATCATTCAGGAAATAGGTTGCAACATTCCTCTTCTACTGGAACGTCTTCAAAACTTTTCCCAGACAAGTTTTTTCCCTTAGGTATTTTATAGTGCTTCTCCTCGAGCTTTTGTACACTCCTTCGTGAGAGGTAGCTCAGCTCCTTGCATACTGCAGGTGGCAAGGCCAAAGAACTTATTCCATACATGTTAATCAGATGAAGTTTGCAACAAATTCAAGAAAGACACCATCTAACGACAAGACTGTAGTATGATCTTTGAAAGATAAAAGAAGCATCTTTGAAGAACAGAGTTTTTTTTTTTTTTGGAATAAATTTTGAACAGAGTTGAGAACATGCAATATAATCTCACCTGGAAAAGATTCATAGGAAATGAATGGTGAATTTCTCTTCCTTTAATTTCATCCGGGACTATGTTCTTGCTAATGGATATATTCAGATAACTGTACATTAAAGCCAAAAACTTTGCAATAGCCTGAAATACTTCACACAAATCCACTATAAGTTTAGCTCCAAACAAATATGAATCACTAAATTAACCAATATAACACAGAAAACCCCAGAATTCTATTGAATTACCAAAGCCTCATAGCACTCCTTAATGGAATCCAACAACATGAAAAATGGTTTGCTACCCTGGTAATCCAAAAGACCAACGAACGAGTCAATGGCATATACAGGAGCCATAAGTATAATAATGAGTATGGCCTTTTGCTCCTTAGGATTCTTCCAGTAAAACATGTGTTGTGATAAGAGTTGTACGGTGAAGTGGATTGTAAGCATCACGCAAAACCCAGATCCTATCACAGTAATCTGCTCCGGGCTCATTTTACTAAAATCCATTGTCAAAGAAAACGATAAAATTCTGCTCAAGCAACGAAATCTGCAACAAGAGATGGGTAAAGAAATAAAAAAAGAATTGCATCACTGATCATTGAGTAAGATTTGTGGGGATTCCCAGAGATGAATATGTTCATTCAGTCGCTAAAAAATAAGAACCAATAAATGATACCTATCCAATTCAATGGTGGATCAAGAGAGCATTAGAGCCTTTACATGAATCTTGAGCCAACCGAAGTAAGGAGTTCTTCGATGGAATGGGCGAGTTCTCAACCAGCCCACCTGTGTCTTCCTTCTTTTTTAGAGAAATTGGAAAAGTGGGACTTTTTCCGGACGGAGAAGCCTATAGTTTAGTTTTTCGTATTTTTGTTTGAAACCTCGGACTCTTTCCGAATTCACAATTGCTCCAAAGAAATATTAGCATTTTTTTTTTTTTGGGGAGAGGGATCCTTCATTGCCAAAGAACAAACATTATAAACATAAAATTACAATTATGATTGACTAGCTCAATTAAATAAATTAACAAAATCAACATAATTGAATCTAATACTGTATAACACACCTTTTACAAATAATTATCCTTCTCAAAAGATTAACTTATTTCTTTAGAACACATAAGTTAATCTGCGTGAATCACATCACGATCCATTTTTTTTTTAATTATACAAATCAATTAATTACTTCACTTTATCAAACTAAAAAACAACCACAAATTACTTTTTACATAACCATTGCAAATCATAGTACACTCGTCCAAGTAAAATTACAAAATGCATTGAGAGAAATTTCCACTAAAAAATTCGCAATTGAAATGTGTTAACATGAAAAAATAATTTGTTTAGTGATCATGCTACCATGCCAAACTTGCCAAATTACTCAATAATATTCTTGTGCCTCTTTAAACTGCCAATCTCAGCACCATAAGTCATTCAGAATAGCTTGATCATCATAGCACAAGCTATGATAAACCTCCCACAAACATAAATTGTTGGTTAGTGTACTATTTACATTTCCACGGCCTTGCCTTTATGCCGCCGGGCGCCATGCCTAGAGTCCCAAACTACACAATCCAACACCAACTCGTGCAACACAACCTTCCATGTGTGAGCAATTTTCAGTTATTGACAGATTCAGTAAGAGACTTCTATAATTTTTCTTTAATACTTGAGACACTTTTCTTTTTAACATTACAAAATTGGCGATATATAAAAGTATTGTCCAAAGTCTACTATTAAATTCGAAAAAATAAATATACTGTTAAAATTTAAATATAAAGCATGCATTACTTTTTGAACGAGAAAGATATGTTTTGTTCTCCGGAGAAAAAAGTATTTTGTGTATATTTATAAGTACCTAAAAATATAGGCTACCTACACTAACTTCCCTCCGTTTCCCCGCTGCGCCCGTTCAGCGGAGTAATAAAACCTTTAGCCCTAACGCATAAAAGCGGTGTTCCTTAAATCGAACGCAGTTTAAGGAGGAGCACGCGTTCTTAAGTGAAAACGCATGGAACGCTAAGCGCTAGATTGTTTCTGGACATCTCCCCAACACAGGGTCACCCGCGTAATTTTATGTAAAAAAGGGAGGGAAACGTAAACGACTCTCACCCCAGTTTATATCCCGAATCAACCCACCTATCACTTCTGTAACACAGGAATGAAGATTATGAACCATCTTAGCCTCGTTTATGCCTTGTCGCAAGTCCAAGATTCTCAAAATTGTCAAGAATTACCGAAATAGAGAAGGGTTAGAGAGATTTGTCGTGAATTTTCTCATCTGCCTTGATTTTTCGATGAGAGGGTTTTGTCATAATGGCAAGGTGGGATAATGGGTTTGCCAGAATTTGAAATCTTTCACGTTTTAATGTGATTGAGTAGACCATTAGTTTAACGGGTCTCTCTTTGCAAGGGTTTAATTAGTGGTATAAAGTGGCTGATGAACCTGCAAATTGATTACTTTGTATTGCTTTGGGATATTAACAGACACTTCTTGGAGCAGATGAGGAAAGAGTCTAATGCGCAACTCCGTAGAATCACAGTAATGGGTCCAACAAGAAAGGAACAAAATGTTGCCCTTTTGGAGATTTGGTTGCAACTATTTGGACCATATTCATTGGACACTACGTTCCTCCAAGGCTACATCAAAACAAAGGAAAAGCCAGAGCTAACAATTGCAGCACAACCAAAAAGGTCGGAAAAAATATCTAAACTTATCAATCCGTTTGTTCAATGTTCTTGGTCAAGAACTATATTCAGGAATTTCAGGCTCAGAAGAAGCTTCACGTCAAAATCAGCTTAATGGTGCCAAAAGGTAAGCGTCCTATCCGTTTATTATTTAGTCCAGGGGTGGGGAACCATTGAGATTCTTCATATTCAATCCTAACAAAGGAGCAGAACAAAGTTTACCGTATAACTATTGCACTATATATGTGTGACATGTTACATTTGAACTTGAAATTGAATTCAGTTTGTGTTGTACTAACTTGACAAAAATAGAAAATATGAAAGCTGTAGTTCTTTTGCTAATTCTGGTACTTGAATTTAGTTACAAATTTCAAATAGGAGTTTCAGTTACAGTGACTTATGATCACAGGTCGTTAGTTATTGATGGAAAGAGGAGGGTTCTGCAGTCAGGATCCATACATTATCCGCGAACCACACCTGATGTGAGTTAGCATCCCACCCCCCCCCCACCCACCCACCCACCCACCCACCCACCACCACCACTTCCTGGTGTTGATATACACATGAAATCCGGTTACCTTGTTTTTGAGCTCATTACATGTAACTCTGTTGTTTCTTTTGGTGAATGTAGGTTTGGCCAAAAATCATTTCTAAGGCGAAGGAAGGAGGATTGGATGTGATCGAGACTTATGTTTTCTGGAATTATCATGAACCTGCTAGAGGAAGGGTATTTATCCTGAGGATGTTAAATATTATTGTTTTTTGGACATACAGCTTAAGTTGAATGAAAAAAGGATAAAATTTATCTACGGAAATAATTTTGAAATGGTAGTGATAAATAATAAATATGGAGGAAACACACTTTATAGCAATCAGTTGTCTGTCCCCTTTAAGCAACTCCTAGCACCTTAGAAAGAAGCGGATGGTTTTTAACTGCATGCTTAGTTGTTGTACAATCCTTTAGACCTCTGGTTATCAAATCTCATTGTGCAGTTATAGGTGGGTACATTTCATTAGTATGATTACTGATGTTAATTTTATTGTAGATGTAATTTTCATTTCTTTCTGTTGTAGTATTACTTCGAAGGCAGATTTGATCTTGTGAAGTTTGTGAAGAAAGTGCAGGAAGCTGGCCTTTTTGTTCATTTAAGAATTGGTCCATATGCCTGTGCAGAATGGAATTATGGGTTAGTTCCTTATATGGCCTTCTCTTTTCTCCTGGACAGACTGATTTCTCAGAATGCTGCAGATACTTGTTCTATTGAGAATGTTTGGGACAATCAATATTTAGATACTCTCAGATAAACTCTGTTGTCCTATAGTCTACTCTCTGTGGTGTGATATTCTTGCTTTGAGTACCCTTTATTAATCTTTTGAAAACTACAGATTTTCTGAGAACTTCCTTAATAAAAATGAATCTAATTGCTTTTAATTGCAACACATTATTCTGCAAATATTCTGAACTTTTTCTTTCCCCCAAATGTGTACAGGGGTTTCCCTCTCTGGTTGCATTTTATTCCTGGCATTCAGTTTCGGACAACAAATGATCTTTTCAAGGTACAGTTTGATCCTTAATCCACAATCCAAGGATTTCTGATGCTCTTTATTTTTCTTGTTCCTCATAGAAGGTTCTCCAGATTCTGCCGACTTATAGAAAACTGAGAATAATATAATTCAAAAATTTTGAGATAGCAGTTAAACCTTCTACATCATGAATTCAGAATGAAATGAAACGTTTCCTAGCGAAGATTGTGAGCTTAATGAAGGAGGAGAGACTCTTTGGTCCACAAGGTGGCCCAATCATTCTTGCTCAGGTGATTTTCTCTTAATTTTTTTTTCTAAAAAAATAAATAGACTTGTTATTGTCTGTGTTTAAAACATTGCATTTCTTTTCTCAACTTTCATTTGATATCTTGTTTTTCCATTTCATTAGGTGGAGAACGAATACGGGAATGTTGAGGGGTCCTATGGAATTGGTGGCGAGCTTTATGTCAAATGGGCTGCTGAAACTGCTGTTAGCCTCAATACTAGTGTGCCTTGGGTGATGTGCCAGCAGACTGATGCACCTGATCCCATTGTATGTACTTTCATATTAGTAACTTTTCTGAAGCAACTTTCCATTTCATCTGTTTACGTTTCACACTGATACAGTCTGTTTGCCTTTATATTAGTAACTTTTCTGAAGCAACTTTCATTTCATCTGTTTACGTTTCACACTGATACAGTCTGTTTGCCTTTGTTGGGTGCTGCAAGTTAAATTTCACCAATGAAAACAGGCATGAGTTTATGTTCTACACTGCAAGCAGTATTGATTACTGAAAAACGAGTAGCTAAGCTTCTGATAAAGAAGGTTGCACTTTAGAGAAATTTGAAATCAGGTCTCCCTTTAACATAACTCTGAATTATTCAGACAGAAAATGAACAAAAGTGTGAAATGTTCATATACCAAGATGTGCTGGTATGGATTTTTCCCTGCTTTATCCTTACCTTGAACTCGATGATGGATTTTTATACACTACATTCTTACTTGGTAGTAACATATTGTGCTTGCTGAACGAAATGATGTGGTTATATATAAGAACAAATTAACATACTGATACTGGAGCAGCCATCTATGCGTGTTACTCTCTGGTGGTTATGACACTGTTAGGAACCTTGCTGTGGACTGAATGAGAAATATTTTCTAGCTTTACTGATGTAAATTAAGAGAAAAGCTTAATCATGTGATTAGATGAAGAATGAAAACATCAGCTTATATGCTTCTACTCTATCATTAGATGAAGAATGAAACGTCAGCTTATATGCTCCTAATTTATTCTATGATTGATTGATTCTTTTGTTTTTCACTGGGAGAAGGGGGCCTTGTTTCGTATGTTCTATGACTAATGTGTGAGGAAATGTCAATAATGCAGATAAACACATGCAATGGGTTCTATTGTGATGGATTCACTCCAAATTCCCCTTCCAAGCCACCAATGTGGACAGAAAACTATAGTGGATGGTAGGAAAACTGTCGTTCAGGACCTCTTTGAGTATAGCTAGCATAAGAGTATACTACAGTTCCTATTTTTCTTTAATATTTTATAAGACTTTCCAAAATTTTTATGCTCTTTCAGGTTTCTTTCATTTGGCTACCCTATTCCTTATCGACCCATTGAGGACCTTGCTTTTGCTGTTGCACGTTTCTTTGAAAGAGGTGGCACTTTTCAAAATTATTACATGGTGAGTCAAATGTATACTTAAATCTCATTAGCTCAAATGTGCTCCCTTGTAGGATTATTATTAAGTTCTTGTACCTTTTCCAGTATTTTGGTGGTACAAACTTTGGACGAACTGCAGGAGGTCCTTTGATTGCAACAAGCTATGATTATGATGCCCCAATTGATGAATATGGTAAACTTTCTTAGAAACTTCAGAAGTGATCTAGTTTTTATCTGTTAAACCATATCTTCCATGTTCAAGATTTTACCTCATTTGTTATTTAAACTGCATGTGTTCAATTTCAATCTCGATTGCATGTAAGAGAGGCAACGGCTAATTAGATCAAAATTTTCTTGCGAGGATTAATTCTTTTAATAGAGGAATTAATTTGATCAAAACCATTATTTATGAACAGTTGTATCAATCACTGGACATTGTGGTAATTGGTACAGGTTTTATTAGGCAGCCCAAGTGGGGACACCTACGTGATTTACACATGGCTATTCGGCACTGTGAAGACTATCTTGTTGAAGCATATCCATCTATAATACCACTTGGTCTGCACCTTGAGGTATGGATCAATGGTCTAGCTTTAGGCCGCAATTATGAAAATCGTTCTAAATGATGGAAAGCGTGGTACCCGTAAGTAATGATGAATATACTGTAAACGGATTTCAAAAGTAGAAACTTTGTAGATCTTGAAACAATGCACTTGATGATGCATCTGTTTCTAGATGCAAATAGGTCAACATCAACAATATAAAGAGATCAATTGGTTGCATGGCTTCGTGAAAAAATTAATTTTCTATGTTTGTTCCTTGATGATCTTGACTCCATGGATCTGTTTCCCAGGCACATGTGTACTACAAAAGTTCCAATGACTGTGCAGCCTTTCTTGCTAATTATGACAGCAAGGTTGATGCAAATGTGACATTCAATGGGATTTCATACTTCCTTCCAGCTTGGTCTGTGAGCATTCTTCCAGATTGTAAGAATGTTATTTTCAACACTGCAGAGGTAACTTGCGTTGCATGGTTGCATGCAGTAAATTTTTTTTCCATCATTGTTCTCGATAAGAAAATCATAACTGCTGAATTCACATGATCTGCATACTGTTTCTTATCTCGTTATATTTGCATGAATTTTGCATAAGGTGTTGGACCGGTAGATATAGTATCCATTTACTGGTTGATAAAGAATGATAAAGTAGAAGCAAAAAGTTAGAAGCCTGTGAGTTAGTATTCATGCGGGCCGTATTGAAAGCATTTCATGCTTGCATAGAGTTTTTTTTTGCTGATTTTTGGAGTTTCTTTAATGACATATTTCTCCATTCTAGCTCTTTGTTCCTGTCTTATTTTCTTTTTCCCCATTTTTGCCCGCCTCTTGTTCCTGGTACTATAGTTTCTATTTTCTCAATTTCAAATATTTCAAAATCAAGTGTTTTTCTTTTTTCAACTTCAGTAATAAGTAAAGTATTGTGTTGTTTCTTTTGACATCTTTAAACCTTGGAATCTTCTTGATTATTATATGAGTGAAACTTTTGCCACTATTGATAATGATGTAGGTCATTTCACAAAAGTCCCCCGAGGATGTTTCATTTATCACGAGTGGAACTTCATTGGTATCATCTCCATGGAGCTGGTACAAAGAGAAAGTAGGGATATGGGGTAACAATACCTTTGTGGCTTCAAGTTTACTGGAGCAGATAAATACTACAAGAGATACAAGTGATTTTCTGTGGTACACCACAAGGTAACTAATTGAACCAAGTTGGCCGGTTTTCATCGTGTAGGTTAATAGCCATCTTTTTTTATGAAAAGATTTCATCCTCTGCATGATATATGATGTTCTCCCCACATTGGTGAACTTGATCTGATGTAATCTTATGATGATGTTCTGGATTAACTGATGTGTTGTCACTCCACAGCTTTAATCCAGTCCTATTTCTGGGGAAAGGTCATAGGACTTCTTTTCTGGTGGAATTAACAATAGACACTCATGATGCATCATGAGAGTCTCAAAAGTTTCAAAGACGAGTAAATCTTTTCAAAGGCACTAAACCTTTAAAACTTTTGAGACGTTTACTCAGTGCCTTATCATGCTCTATTTTCAGGATAAATGTGGAGGTTGATCTCAAGAATGGCCAAGGAAAAGAAGTAGGTTTGCTCATTTCGAGTCTGGGTCATGCAGCACTCCTTTTTGTGAATAAAAGGCTAGTAGGTAATTCCTCTGGTGATATGCATTATACTTCAAATCACTTAGTCTCTTTCCTTTTTGTATTCTGATTAGGAAGGATAAATTACATGTCAATAAATGGTAATTAGCTTTTTATTTGTGTTCATTTGTAGGATTTGGTTATGGTAATCATGATGATGCTAGTTTTCTACTGACTGAGAAAATTACTCTCAAGAATGGGGAAAATACATTGGATATTCTAAGCTTGATGGTCGGTTTGCAGGTATACAAAAATGGCCATAACATCAAGTCCTCTTTACTAGCCAACTTTATTGAAGCTACAAGAATGAACTTTTACATGGTTCTTTTTCTTGTTATGTTTCCAGAACTACGGGCCGTGGTTTGACATTGCAGGTGCAGGGATCTATTCGGTCATTCTTACTGATTTGAATAATGCAAAGAAAGATCTTTCTTCTACAAAATGGACCTACCAGGTTCCGAGCTGTACCCTGATATATCGAGTTGGAGTAGATCATATTCTTGTTTTAACATTCTTTTAATCCTATTATGCCCTTGACATCATCATGTGATTAGATGTTCTAAAGGATTATTAGTTCATGTTCTTTTCAGGTGGGACTGGAAGGAGAATCTCTTGGACTTGAAAAATTAAGTCTTGCAAATAGTTCATTGTGGATACAGGGAAAGGCTTTCCCAATTAATCAAACTCTGATATGGTATAAGGTATGGTTACGTGGATGGCATTTTCATATTCTATAATAGAGTTTTTTCTGTGCAAAAGAGTAGGTAGATATTATCCATTTTGAACACACAAGGGATTGGAACTTTTTCTAGCTGATTCTGAATAGGGGAATGAAGGGGGGAGAAAATTTTCTGTTACCAGTTGGGAGTTTACATGGTGTGAGATCTTGAATTTTCCTTTGCAGACCACATTCCTTGCTCCTGGTGGAAATGGACCGGTTTCTTTGAATCTCTCAAGCATGGGAAAAGGTCAAGCTTGGGTTAATGGCCAGGGTATAGGCCGATACTGGCCTGGTTATCTCTCCCCATCAACCGGGTGCAGTGATCATTGTGACTACAGAGGATCTTATGATTCTTCAAAATGCTTAAAGAAATGTGGTCAGCCAGCTCAAACATTGTAAGTCAGAAACCACCGGGCAGTTTGTGTTCCTTTTTCTTCTCTCCTGTTGGTCCTGTTACAAGAATTTGCTACATTTTCGACTCTTTCTTTTTTCACTTTCCTTCTGTATTGATCATGAGAGAGATTTAAACTTGTTAAGGTATCATATACCGCGTACATGGTTACATGCTGGCGAGAACCTACTTGTTCTCCATGAAGAAGTTGGAGGTGACCCTTCAAAGATTTCTGTATTGACAAGAACTGGAGAAGAGATTTGTGGGATTATATCGCAGTCTGATCATCCACCTCCTGATACCTGGAAACCAAAAGTAGGATTCAAATCCGTTGTCCCTCAAGTTCGATTGTCTTGTGACGAAGGCTGGCACATTGCTTCAGTTTCCTTTGCAAGCTATGGAACTCCCAAAGGGAATTGTGGAGCATTCATTCCTGGAAGTTGTCACTTGAATGTGTCTACAGTTGTCCAGAAGGTAACAATCACATCTTCCTAACTCGATCTTCTCATATCGACTTGCTTCGGGTCATCATTGACGCTCTTCAACTTTATCAATGCAGATTTGTGTGGGAAAACAGAGATGTTCAATTCCTGTCTCCAAGGCTGTTCTTGGGAACCCGTGCCCCGGAGTACTCAAAACTTTGGCAATTCAAGTTCTTTGCAGTGATTAATTTTGCATGTTCCTGTTGCTAACCAAAGAATGAATAGTTAGGAATGATGCTTTGTTGCTGCCACAGGACCTGATGAGTACTACACTATCTTTACAGTTTTAGATAGTAAAAGAACAAGAAAAAGTAAATGCATTATGTATTAATCCCTGCTGGAAATTACTCATGCAAATGCAATTGTTCTTCTACACAATTAATCCAAAATGCAGCTTCTGAAGTGATTATTGTTGAACCCTTAATCACCAGTTTAGATTAGGTTAAGTGTGTATAAAGAACATTCCGGTGAAACAGAACCAGCAACTTGGCGCGATAGGTAGAGGTGGACACCTTTGTGCTCATGCTCTATTGACGTTTTAAGTTGGCATTCCCTTGCATTACATTCTCCATCATCAAACAGAATTATCTCTGCAGAAATCAGACTACCTTTTTCTTGTTTCCTCTGCATACAACTGTCGGCTCATATTTCAGCACCTACTCTCCTACAGTTGCAAAGGGATCATGTCAGAAAGATTGGAATCAACATGTAAATCATAGATCAAGTCATATGAACAGTCTTAATCTATCTTTTCCAAAGTTCCATAATAAGAAGGTAGATTCTGTTGCCAAATATGTAACATTACAGATTTATTTGGCAAAGAAGTCCAGATTACCTTTTTGCAGTAGTTTGGAACCTTCATAAGAGAAAAGGTGCACTGCATTTCGATAACTAAGGTTAGCAAGGTCCTCCTTAGACATCTCAAGCAAAGATGCTACATGAGAGAGTACATGATGGATATTAGCTGGATGATTGAGGTCATTCTGTGGTTTTGATTTGTCGCTTTCCTTATTAGCTACATTCTGTGAAGATTCAGCAGAAGTTGAAATCTCCCCTCGATCAGAACTTTGTTCAATCAAGAAAAGAGAATCTGAACCACTCAATTTCGGAAGAGCATCTGGAGCATCCGTCTCAAGTAAAATCCTTTCATGAGGAACTGACTTCAACATCTTCTTTGCTTTGCTTTCTTTCATGGACATAAGAAACCCAGAAAAGGAGAAGTAAGCACCGAGCTTAGCTAATTCAGGAACCAACTCAGCAGACCCCAGGTAAGAATGCAAAACTACACCAGCAGGAAATGGTCCTATAGATTTCATTACATCAAGTAGATCACCAAAAGCTCGAACACAGTGAACCGAAGCTGGCCTTTTCAACTCTTTGGCAAGTTGAAGCTGCACGCGGAAAACTTCAAGCTGATCTGTAAAATCTATCTGCTTTCCTCGTGAGCCTTTATCTAAACCAATCTCCCCAACTGCAGCTGCAGGAGTAGCCTCAAAGAATTCCTTCAATGTGTTCATCCAATTAGGAGTTCTCTCGGCTATAAACCATGGATGGATTCCAAAATTTGGAATTACCGAAGGATATCTGTCACTCATCTCCTTGACTAACTGCCAATCATTCTCAGAGACTCCGTTGACAGCAAAATGAACAACTCCATTATCAAGAGCTGTCCTAATTACTTGAGGGACCATATTCAAGATCCTAGGATCTTGTAAGTGACAGTGAGAATCGAAGAGTTTCATCATGGGATACTACTTTTATGTTGGTATTTCCCTTTTCATCCACTAGGCAGTTGATTCGGCTTCTAGAATTAGTAAACACCTTCAACAAATCAGTGGTTTAATAGCTTTAGAGGATGACATTTGTAAAACCCAAATAGAAGAAGCTCTGTGATCATTTCCATATTGCCCCAAAAAGAGGGTTTATATACCGGACCATTTTGATGGAGCATAATTTATCGAAAGCTGTGTTTTGCACATTAAAAAGATTGCAACTTTACCATTTTTTAAGCAGTAAATCAAAAGGAAAAAGCGACGAAAGTTTCGAATATACAAGGAACAGATAATTCAAACGAAAGAAACTACCGCAAAACAAAATTAAAACGAATCTCTCTCCAGTTCTCCACACAATAATTGGCAAATAAAGCCCCCCATGTAACGAATAAATACGTATGAATATTCATGCTGAGAGAGGAGCAGATGTTAAAGCTATTACCTTTGCTTGATAGAAGCTTTAGCCTTTCTATGAAGCTGCAAGCAAACCTTTCCAAAAGCTCCAATCTTGCGGGGAAGAAAGAAGAATTTTTTGCTGGTTTACAATTCCTTCCCACCACGAATAATTTGGGAAATGAACGGCTTTCAACTACAAAGCCACTGCGACTTTGTCTAGACTCCCTCATTGCCCTTGGACTTGGGTTAATTCCAAAAACACCCCTATACTTTGTGTCAATTATTAATTGAGTATCAATACTTTTAATTTTAACAATAAAGTACCCAATTTAAGGCTTCTCCAACAAAAATAACAATTGAACTCTTATGTACTTTATTGTCGAAATAAAAAATTTAATACTTAATTGATAATTGACTAAAAGTATTATAGTACTTTTTAAATTAATTCTTTTTTTGAAAAAGTAATTTTCACCCTCTTAAAAAAACACTCAAGATCGTCTATTTTTCCTGTAGGATTTATCTTTTTTCTTTTAGGATTTATCTTTTTTAATAGATTTTATTAATAAAATATATTAAATTAGGAAATAGTATAAAATGTGGTATATAAAGTGAAGTAGACAATCTGAACCACTTAAAAAAAATAAATATATCGATTTTTTTTATTAGAAGATATATCAATTCTCGCCACAATAGCAAGGGCATTAATTTCAATTTATTTATATAAAAAATATATTAATTTGAACCATTATTTGTCTGTGATAATTTGTATTCTGACATTTTATTCGAAAACATTAGTAATTTTGATCATCAAAATTGATTGTGTTTTGGTCGGTGCTAAGTTTAGAGTTGTAGTTAGTAAGCAGCTAAGGGATACAAGGATTGAGCAAAGCGGCCAACCTAATTCTTCCTCTATTATTCTTCCTCCTCCAAAAAAAATAATGAACAACAATAATACAATTCAAAAAACTGTCCGAATGAAATGGCACTCCAAGGATTGTCAACCGGACTTTGGTCCGAATAATTTAGGTCTAAAAAGAATGAGTTTGATTTTGATTTATATTTGTTTGATTGAATTTGGGTTGGTTTGATCCAAAATAGCATGTTTTAAAAAATTTGAAAGGTAATAAAAAATTTTTAATTTTAAATTATTTTTATTATTTAAATTTTATTATATATTTATAAAATTACATATTCAAAAAATTAATGTTATATATTTATACGTATAAATTTATTATAAAATAATAAAAAATTCTTTCAAATGAATTAAAATTTTATTATATTTTAATATTTATTAGTTATTTCTTAATTGTTAATTTATAATTACAATATGATATTGTCCCAAAAAATAGTCTTACTTTCCCTTTTTACATTAGTTAACAGATTAATTTCTTTTATATATCTCATTACTCTACATCTTAACTAATAAATATCTCTATTTTCCAAAAAATATTAATAAAACACACACCATTCTAATAACTTTATACAAAAGTTTCAAGATAAAAAGTTAAATTTATTTAATATTAAGAAAGGATACAAATGAGAAATCTAAACAAAATTTGCTATTCTGACTAACTTTCATCTTTGTAAAAATTAAAATATGATCTTCTTTATTGAAATGGATCGAATCTATATAAGTTTAAACTAGACCTCAATTATTTTTTGATCTAAAAATTGAGTCCCAATATGAACAAATGGATCGAGCGAGCCGGACTTCGCAAAGGCACGAACCCATCATATTCACAGTGCT
Source organism: Catharanthus roseus (assembly GCA_028651295.1). Lineage (NCBI taxonomy): Eukaryota > Viridiplantae > Streptophyta > Magnoliopsida > Gentianales > Apocynaceae > Catharanthus > Catharanthus roseus. Next base: position 10,355,507 of record JAPQWS010000104.1, read on the forward strand.
ACAAATATGAAAAGAAAAAATGAAAAATTGGAAGAGGAAGTCACCAAAATTGGCTTAAAAGAGTTGGATTTAGGCAGTTGGGTGGTGAAATGGAGTCAAATATGGAGGAGCATGAAAATGAATAATTAGAGGGATGGGGGTCGTTTGGTATTTTTTTGGGCTTCAAAATCAGTAAAGAAATGGCAAATGGCAGGAAATGAATAGCAAAGGTGGCCTCCTCTTTCACGCTCCTGCTGCTGCACACGCAAGCTTCCAAAACCAACAGAAACTGCGACTTTTCTTTCTTCTTAACTCGCACATCATCACACTACCTTTGGAATATCTCTTCTTCTGTCTCTTTCTTTTCCTTCTCTTTTATTGTTTCTTCGATTCCTTCCCTCGTTCGTTTCATCAATCATCAGAATCAGAAAATAGCTCAAGAACAAAGAAGAAAGACGCCTCCTTTCCGGAAAAAAGAGACAGTTTCAATTTCTGAAAAAGCCATGAACGGGAAAGCCAGTATTTCTAAAGAGCTTAATGCTAAACACACAAAGGTACTTCCTTTTTGCAGATTTTCATTTTCCTATTTGATTGTTTGTGCATCAGCATAAGTTTAAATTATAAGGGTTCCGATTTTTTCTTATGCTGGTACAGTTTTTTCTTCTTCCTGTTTCATTGATTCCCAGTTTTAAGCCTCTGTAGTGATTCTGGTTTTCCTCTTGGCCTGTAATGTATTCGTGAGCCTTTGATGCTCGAAACAGATATTGATTGTAAATAGATTACATGAACGTATAAATTCCCATAAAGGAGTAATTTTTGTGCGAAGCATGAGTTTGATGTCTACAGCTTAAACTTAAAAGGTTTTTCGTTCTGATTGTTTCAATCATATTGTGTATGTACTAATTTCGGGGTTCATGTCCTCAAGAATTTGCAAATATGCATATAAAATTGAAAATAATTGAGCCATCCACAGGGCATGATAAGTGGTCTTTTTTCAGTCAATTTTAAATGTTATAGTAGCCGTCACAAGTTCTGAAAAGCTAATCTATTTTTTGCATCACTGCCTGCTCAATGTTCAATTCTTTTGTCAGCAATCATACTGAATAGAGCTGTATTTGTTGGGAAAGTAGCTGGAAGTTAATTAAATTGGTTTGGACTAAACCCGAATGAATTAGTTGGCTGGACCATCATGTATTTTTATTCATCTGTTTACATCATTAAGAAGAGCCTTGTATTCATTTGTTTTTTTTTTTTCCTTGTTCAGTAGCAATCATTAAGCTTGAGCTTGAGTTTCCAATTTTTGGTGATCTGATGGACTCTGTCAATTTATGAGTCTTTACTTTTCGCATCAAGATGCAGTTAAGGTTTTCTTCAGTTTTCTTTTCTTTTTCAATGAAAATTGCAGTGCAATTCTCAAGTAGGCTTTGTTTCAAAATTTAAAAAAGAAAAATTGCATGCAAGGCTGGACTGGATTTATCAACAAATAACTTTTAAGCATTCTCCAAGAGATACGAAAAGGAGTAATGGAGAAGCAGCAAACAAGAAAACCTATATGTTATATCTTTTGGGAAACCTATAACTAGTATCATTATGAAGTTGATTAACCTATATGTAGGCTACTCCAACAATGTGTAAACTAGTTGGATTCAAGCACCTATTTTGAATTCCCGAGTTTATTAAGTTTTAATTTCCTTTCTGGGGATAAGTTCTTGTGGCTAGACACATCAATAATGATTCTTGATAGAATGGAGTCATCATATTTTTGCCATGCACAAAAGTCTGATATTGTGAGGTAAAGTAGTATCTTTGTCCACCATATCATTGTTGCTTTCGTGGAAAAAGAGTGATTTCAAGTGTATCTTGATTGACCTACTGGATCTTTACTCCGAACTTCCTTTTTTTCTTTTTGGGACTTCCTATATCCTTTTTTATTCGCTGAGCCTAAAATGAGTAATGCCTACTCTGTGTCATTCTTGCAGATTCTTGAAGGGCTACTTAGGATGCCGGAGAATAGAGAGTGTGCTGATTGCAAAACCAAGTTAATAACTTAGAGCTGCACAGTCTCCATTCTTTATAAATGAGAATGATGTTTCATTTTGGATAGAAATTAGATGAATGACTGGATACTGAACATTGATTACCATTTTCTGATTATATATTACTCTCTGCAGAGGTCCACGATGGGCTAGTGTCAATCTAGGAATTTTTATATGCATGCAGTGTTCTGGAATTCATAGAGGTCTTGGAGTACACATATCAAAGGTAAACATTTTATCTTTGGATCAATTATCATTTCTTGGTTGTTCTAGCTTTCTTTCAAGACAAAATGGTGCAGCAATATCCTTTGAGTTGTGTGTTAAGTTTGTGCTGGAACGGATTGGTAATATCTTATGTTTCTGTCTTCTTTTGCAATAAATTCAGATTTCTTGAATAGAAACTTTTAGTATCCACTAAAATGATTATTGAATATCTTTGTTTATGGAAACAGGTGAGATCTGCCACACTTGACACGTGGCTTCCAGATCAGGTTGCATTTATACAATGTAAGCATGCATAAATTTCCACAAGAATTCTTGAGAAGTTTCAAATGTTCTTTTCCTGAGTAACTTATTTGTGCTTCATTACAGCAATGGGAAATAAGAAGTCAAATAGCTACTGGGAAGCTGAGCTGCCTTCTAATTATAATAGAGTTGGAATTGAAAATTTCATCCGTGCAAAGTATGACTCTGTTCACTGATGGGTACTATGATTGACATTGGCTGGCTCAAACTTCAGTTTCTCCAGACGGTCATTGAATTCTGATTGGCACTTATCCTGTTTCTACCTATTATTACCTGTTAGGTATGTCGAGAAGAGATGGATTCCAAGAGATGTGAACTCTAAGACTTCAGGTACAAGAGAAGAGAGAATTCTGGAGAATAAGCTTAGATATGGCACAAGTGATGGGAATGCTAAAAGATCTGAAAATTTGTTTGGCGATAGGAAAATCCCTCCGCTCCTCAACAATTTTCAAAGTGTCCCTACTACACAAGAGAACCGACATTCCGTGCGGCCGAAATTAGCCAAACAGGTGAAATATGACAAAAACTTGTAGAGGTTTCTCTTTTTGGTTGTTATTCTTTTTTTTTTTTTTTAATTTTTTTAATTATTTCCTTCTCCCTGCATAGTTGAAATCTAGTAATTATGCTTCCTTCTTGTTCCCTACTATTCAGCACCTTCTTAACTGAAATGCTTGTTTAATTTTTCTTCTTTTTTTAACCTTCGTCTTAGTTATTCAGTTGATCTTCATACTATCAAATAATTTTGAATTTGAATAGTTGGAAAGATGTTTGACATACATAATTAAATTCAGGTAATACAAACATTAAGTAGTTGTGATGATACAGTTTCTTGATTTTATCTTTTTCAATAAGTATAGTTACTATTTACAAACGTCTTATAGATTGGGTCCTTTTCTTTTGTTGAGAAGATGTTTCTACTCTCAATCCAAATGGATTTATATGATTCTGGACACTTTTGAGTTCCTTCAATCTCCAACCAAAATTAATTATATCATGCTAATTCTACTTATGTAGACTAGTGCAAAGGGTGCTGCTTCTGTGAAAGACCAAGAAATCTATCAGAAACCAGAAGAGGTGAAGGAGAGAAAGCCAGGAAGCAATACCATCCCTGCTGTTTCAGCAACTAAGGTCAATAATGCCGCTAATAGTTATGTTGTTTCTTTTCCTTTTCTTTTTACCTTAAATTGAGTATACGAATTTGATGTTTTAAATATCTTTTAACGCAGGCTGCTCAACAGGTTGCTTCTGGCAAACCACAAGAAGTACACTGGGTATCAGGACTAGAAGACACCAAGGCAAATGGCAGAAGGCCCGAAAACCATACTGTCCCAGCTAAGCCACCCTCCACAGCCAATTCCGCTACTGATCTTTTTAAGAATATGCCAACAATGGAGGAAAGCAAAGAAAATGATTCCAAATTATCTGCTGCTAATTATCATCCAACTGGAGGATCACAGCGTATATTCTTGCTGAAACTTTAATTCAGTCTAGATGTTATTATAGTACTGTCCACATGTTTTGAGTATCTACGTGGACTGTAAAATTAACTGCTTGTATAACATAAAGATGTTTGTAGTTTTACAAGTTTTAAGCTCTTTAGTGATTGAAACTTCTCACTGTCTATGTTTATCACTTGCAGCAACTGAAGCCGAACAAGAAGTGGAGAAAAGAGTCCTTTCTAATGTGTCAGAAAACAAGAGCAAGCTTGACTCTGGAATTGAAGAATTACTCAGAGATTTTCAGTGGAATGCACCACAAATTGACACCACTAACCTTTTTGACAAGGTATATAAATAACTAGACAATCAATGGAAATATTAATTTAGAATTTAGTATTTCGATTTGCTCTTACTTAGTGGTTGTAATTCCCTGTTCAGTCTAGCATGGGATTGCAAATTTCTGTCCAGCAACAACAAATTGCAGTGCCAGGTGAACAACAGCCTATTCTCATGACTACCGCTCCAAATCCTAGTGGTCGGCCACAATCTTTTACGAGCAACATGCATCAAGCGCCCTTCAATAGCGTCCACTTAGCTGCTCAAAGCTGGGGAAGAGTTGGTTATCAGGCTCCTGGAATAGCTAAGCAGGTTTGTCTCTTCCAAGGATTCTTATCATTTTTGTTTTTACCCAACATTCAATTCTTATTTCATTTTTCTCTTCTTGTGGCAGATGGGAAACAAACCTGTAAATTATTCTGCCAATGCTGCTTATCCAAATTCCAGGTATATAAATTACAAATCCTTTTATATGTGTAATTTCTCGTCAGTAGTTGGTGCAACTTCCCCGTCGATACTCCTTAATAATATTTGAAAATAGGATAATTTTGTGAAACGATACTGCTCGCTAGTTTGTACTTGGACAAAAAACAAAAAACTGCGATTGAGAAAGTTGGCAAGTTTTTTAAAATTTGTTTTTACCTAGAATTTTCCTGTGAAGTTATTCAAAGACATACATTACCGGTGCCTTATAAGCATTCATTGTAGAACTAAAAGAAACGAATCATAGAAATGCAATATCTTGAATCTTATTTGAGCACGATTTCTCTAACATTATCTGCTGGTTGGAAATAACTGTTTCGTATTCTGTATTTTCAGCCGGTTTGCTATGCAGCAAGCAGCTCCAGTTATCGGAAGATCAACAACAACCTCTGGATTGGTGAGGCCTTTCTCATCTTTGACTACGCCATCTATATTTCCAGTTCCATCAGGAAATACTTATGACTTTTCATCCTTAACGGATGGAATGTTTGCCAAGAGATGAACCCCCTGAACATTGCTTCAATTCCTTTATAGCAGATAAATCTTCCCTTTTACTTGGGCTCCTAGAATCTGTGAAGCGCACATACTCACACACACACACACACACACACACTCAATTATTCATTCTGTACATAATTGGATGGTTCTTTCATTTCTATCAACAAATTAGTGAGTTGCAAAACGTGCTCTTTTTGATGTTTTCTTTGTTTAAAAATGTCCTTATGTTTAGTTTCAGGTGATTTTTTTATGAATCTAAACGGGATACCGTAAAAAGTACATAAAATTATGATTCGACACAAAAATAATTATGACTCCCTATGTTTTTGTTTAGGGTTTACATTTTACTATTATCTGTGTTAATTTAGTAATCTTTTTGTCAGTCAGATCATTTGATATATCTTCTCTATAACACTCTTTTCGTAGTAGTTTTAGATGTATTAGAAGGTTTATTATGTATTAGAGGATTGTGAGTGTCTTTTTCTTATTATACCCTTGTATAACAAGGTGACATTAGTTTGGTTAACATATTTAGTGACAACAAAAACAAAATCAATTTGATGAGCGATTGCTTTGAAGAATATTCTAATAAATATAAAGGATATATATATTGATGTTCATATTTTTTTTCAAAGGAATAATGTCTTGTCTACAGTAAAAAACAGAAGAATTGAAAAATACAATTGTGATCTCTTATAATTTTAAGTAGATGTCTTGAGTTTATTTCTGTGAGGTCTTATTCAATTGGAATGAGGATTAGCTTGGGTATAGTAGGTCTTGAAGCTTCTCCTGTAGGAAAACATACAAGATACTTTATGGTCGAAAAAAAAAAAAAAAAGAAACGAAGCAAATATAAGATAATGTTATTAATAATCGCTAGTGTATTCTAGGGAATGCTTACAAATCCCATGAATGACTATTCATGAATTGAAGGTGCAAGATGTGATCCTTCATGTATATATCCTTGATTGTCAAACATTAAATGCAGAGAATATGAAAGCGCGCAGGTGTCCGACACAATGGGTGCAATCCTCTTCATGTGGCAACTCAACATTACTCCATTCTTTTTCTTTCACTTTCCAGAACAAACTAGTTTTCTTCACCTGTTACTTGTTCAGCTCCATTCTCTTGCAGTTACTGAACCTTAAAAAACTCTCCCCTTTCGAAATTAAACGGCCGGAATCGTTTAAAATATTTTTTAATACACTTTTTAGTATATTATAATAATTTTATTAATATAAATCTTATAAAATAAAAAGTTAAAATGAGTTTGGTTAAAACTTGGTTTAATATTAACGTTGACCAAGGAGGAATATCCTGATAGTAAGTGAGGGTGGAGCAGGAATATCCTGGAAGGGAAGGAGGAGTTAACATTTGGCCGTTGGCGTGGAATTTGACGGTGTTAGTAACTGATGATGATAACTGCCTTCCTTCCCTCCCTCCCTCCCTCCCTCCTCAGTAACATATGGTTTGGTTTTTTTTGGTGGTAGACTTTGACTGAGAGAGCAAGTTAGAGAAAAATGCTTATTAGCTTTCACACTCACCCCTTAAATGTAATTTTCAATTTTCATCTTCCAAACTATTAATACTCTCTCCAGTACCTTAATAACCTCGCACTGCTTATTTTTTGTATTCTCATAGCTAATTTCCTTTCCATATATTGTTGCTATGCTTGCCATCAATTTTATTTATTTTGTCCCGTTCGTCTCATTTAATACCTATTCATTGCGTCCTATTTCCATTCTAGTCCATCTCAATTCCGTCCTTATAAATATTTAAATTCTTTAATGATATTATTACTTTATCTATTTCATATATTTTTTCATAATTTTTCTAATTAACAATATAATTATTAGATCTTAAATGAGATTAAAATTTCATATATTCTTGTAAGATTAATATTTAGTCCCTTTTCCCATGGGGCTAAACAAGAATTTTTCGTCTCCTTTTCCCAGTTGGGGATGGAACGGAATGGGATTAATTTCATTCTCACCAGATAGGGATGGAGATTCTCGTCCTAATCGCCATCCCTACATTTGATTTATATATTATGTCCAAATTAATTTTCATTTGAATTAGTAAGATTATAAACGACTCAAATCGTTTGTACTATTTTCATGTTCTATTCTATTTTTAATTTTATACTCCTTCCATATTTTTACTTGTCATATTGTGGTTCTAAATTTAAGGTAATATTTAATGAAAAATTTCCTATTATACCCCCATTAATAACAAATTTCAATATATTTTTATTTTTCTAACATGGAAACTAGTAGAAAAAATAATGAGGAGAAAGAAATATTTGAAAGCATTCTAATCTACACAAAAGAAAAAAATCTAAAATTTTATATTTTCTTAAACAGTGTGATATCTAAAATTTGACAAGAAAAAAAATAAAATGAGTATATTTTATTAATAAAATTATAAAAATTAAATTTAAAAAAATATATTATAGTAAAAAAATAAAATGGAAGATAATATGAGAAAATGGTAGAGAAGAATCTAAATTAGACAATAAAATTCTTTAAAAAAACGACCAACGGTTGGATTGTCAGGATTTAATTAACTTGATGTATAATCAAAGTGGAAAATAAAGGTATGGAATAGAAAACTCTGTTGAAGATTCTTGTTTGACAAGAGGTTCCATAATAACAACTAATAAATTAATGATACTGAAGAACCTTAAAATAATTACAGATTAACAAATTTAGCCGGTTTATATTAAAAAAAAAAAAAAAAAAACAACAATTAAAAGCTTTCTCAGTGAGTCGGGAATGGGAATGGCAGTTGTGTTAGTTGAATTAAAGCAAGAACCACAACTTTTTTTTTTATTATTATTTTTTTATGAATAGAACCACAACCATTAATTGTTTATATTCCTTTTGTTTTGAAGTTTTTGAAACTATCATTTCAATTGCAAGTATATAAATAAAATATTTTTAAGTATTGTTTAATTTAAGTCCAGGAATGAGTAGCAGTGGCGTAGTGACATCTAGAACCATACCCAAATATTTTCTCCCAAATAGTGCGCTGCAGTTACTCTTTCATGATATTAGAACACTCAGTATTGAGTCACTCACAAATATATATATATAGATTAAATATATATAGTTATGCAGTATATTACATTTCGATGTTCAAATCTAAACGTGAAGGGGGTCGAGAATTTTACATCAATTGAAATATGGCCAATAACATTTAATATATTTTTTAATATATATTTTAGTATACATTTTATAATAATTACATTAATAAAAAGAAAAAATAACTAAAAATATTTTTCATATTTTTATATTTTATCAATATATGATTTATTCCTTTTGGTTCCCACTTATGCCACTCAATTTAATTGACGATTAAAAAAATAGGTTTTAAATTGGCTAAACGTAAAAATGTGAAGGACATTTTTAGCTATATCTTTTAATAAAAATTTTATAGAATAAAAGATAAATGTTAAGGAAAAGTGACTATTAAAAATAAGTTAAATGTATTAGAAATTGTATTAGAAGATCTTGAGTGGTAAAAATATAATTAAAAATTGAGAAATTTTTGCCATTTAATGGCGGAACTTAAAGCTTAATTTTGGGGCCAAAATTTTTTTCTCCCTCTGTTATGTAACAGTAAAAGGGGTGGCCAACTTATAAATTTTTTAATTATCGATATATATATATATAAATAATAAACAAAAACATTTTTTTGGAGGACCCCTACATCTCCCCTATAAGCTCCATCCCGGTGATGGTACTGGTACCTTTTGAAGTGCTATTTCACAATTGTGCACTTGTTCTTATTTTTTTTGGTTCACATAATAGAAAATATGTAGTTTAATAATGGACGGATTTGTTCTAAGCCAAAAATATATGGATTAATTAGTTTTATGGTTTTTTTTATTTATATTACTGCAGGCAAGGCAACATGTAGAGGTGGAGAAAAATGGAGAGTGCAGCACGGCCAGGGTCGGTGTGGTTAAGTTGGTTGTCCAAAGCTTGTGCCCATATTTCTCCAGTAGGGTAGGGTAGGACCCATGGCAATGCATGATCTCCCTTTATCCAAAATCCAAATTAATGTTATTGCCAACCCCATTATTTCTTCATCTGCTCCTTAATATGCGAGCACTAATCTCCTCCGGCTTCCTTCGTGCACTATAGGCACCACTGCAGTGCAGGGATGATTATCGGTCATTAACACAAACACGTGGTGTGCATCTCTGTAAATATCTACGCTGTACACTTGATCAGTTAGATCAGATTCAGGGCTTTGTTACAGTTTGTTTGATTAAGGTTTTAACTGCAGAGGTTGGTAGTCAGCCATCTCCGGATGTTGATGGTTTTGAAAAAGACTAGTCCGTGCATAATTTGCTCTACATATGGTCCTATGGACCTTGGATTCATCACTAATCCCTGCCTGCAGGCCCCCCATGTACTTTATCAACTAATAAACCAACTTTTATCTGCCACCATTTTCTTTTCTTTAATTATCTTGCAAATGAAGTAACAAAGTAAAATTAAATAAAATTGTGTAAAACCCGCTAATTGTTCACTTTGTTTGATATATTGGTTGATTAGCATAAGGATCAGTAGCGAAAAATGTATTTGTCGCTCTCGGTGACACTTCTCTTTTTTATTTTAAAAAAAATACTTCAAGACTTTACTGTCAAAAACTTGATGACTACTCCTTCCCTTCCATATTTTTATCGTCGAGACATTTTTTTTTTTCATTTCAAAATATTTGTTAGCTTAGCAAATTAAACGAGTATTAAATAATATTTTTTTCATATATTATCCCTATCTTGTTATAATTGAATAATTGTGTAAAAAATTTTATTAGAATTATTAATGTCAGTCAAAGGGTAATTCTTGTGCTTATTTTAAGGCGACTAATAATATGACACGTAAAGAATACTTTTCTAGAAGTGTTCACTTTACAAGTAATTTATATTGCCTCTAGTCTGAAATATACGTATTTTTAGCTTAAATTGGATGGTCAAACTTATAAGTTCTTTTACGCATTTAAAATGTATTTATTATTTACTTTCTAATTCTACCATCTTTCTATCTCCTTATTTATTGAGGGTAAAATAGATATCTTATATGAGAAATTGTATTATTTTCTTAATTTTTAATTTGTGCGTAAAGTGCGAAAAAACTTATATTCTTAACAAGTGATAAATAACTTATTTGACAAGTGGGATTGATTAAAAAGGAAAAAAAGATTTATTGACTAGAGCGAGGTATAATTTATAAAAGAGTTTGTTTAATGCATGTCTAATGGTACACTTTTTTTTTTAATCCGATATTGGAGAGTCATCGACTAATTTGGAAGGGATCGAAGCGTATAAGATCCCTAAACAATAACACAAGGGTGTCATGTGGTAATAAACCACTCTCTCCATGACTTGAATTTAAAACTTCCCACTTGACATGTCAAGTGAAGAAACCTAAGTGAGTGAAGATGGACGTACTATCGAATCACACACCTCTTATCATCATATAATACTCATTAATATGAATCAAACATATATGATATACGAATAAAATATACTTATATATATAATAGTTAAAGGTTAAAAAATCTTACAAAAATTTAAAAATTTAATAAAGATGGTTAAATTCCCAAAAAAAAAAAGCCTTATATTTTACATTAAAAAAGGCGTACATGCTTGAGAGATACTTTTATAAAATATCTGAAAATGATACGATAAAGAAAGAAGAAAAAGCAATTAGGAAAGGGTGAGAAGGGCAGAGAGAAAAGCATCAAGTTTGGTCGGTGGGAGGGGACGCCCCCAACTCAACCAAGACGAAGACCAAGGGATGGGTCTCAAACTGAAATCAAAGGAAAGGAAACCGCTGGAAGCAGCCAAAGGAAGGAAGGATGGTCTCTCTCAACCGTGTGGAAGTCAAGCACTGTGTTAAAAAAACCGTTATTAATAGGCCCCACCTCGGAATGGGACCCACTCCTCTTATCCCTAATTTCTTCTTCCTTTTCTTTCCTTTGCCATCCAACTTGAACAACGTATGCTGCCGTTTATTGTCACTGTCCCAATTATCTATTTATCTTCAACTATTATTTCTTTTTTCATCAAAATATCCCTCCTAATCATTTCGGATTCAGAGCTACTCATCTTCACAATATAACCTGCACAAAAATAAATAAAATCACCGAAAAAAGACTGATCTCCAATGAATTCAACAGTATAACCAATATGAAACAATATTTTTTATGTACAAATAGAATATTTTTGCCTCACAAGAAAAGTCCTTTGTAATATATTTTCTTAAAGATCTTATAATGTTGACACGAGGAGCAAATTAATTATTGTGCTTGATTATGCTGAGACTAATTTTCTTGTATGGTCATAAATCCTATCATCAAAGTTCATTAGGCCAAATGAATTTGAGAGTAGTTGATGAAATGATTCCTAATTTCTTTTATCGAATTATTTAATAAATTTAATATCATATATGTTTGATTTCAAATAATACACGAAAATACATGCAGTGTATGAGCATAAAAATATTTTTATAAAAAAAATACTAATATTGGATCGGGGATCTTCTTCAATGTCTTGAAATGCATGCTTTGTTTGAACATATACTAATTCATTCTTAGTTATGAACTTGTGAATTGTGTGGGGGTGGTGGGCTTTCTATTTTTCAATTAAGTTCCCAATAATGGATGCATTATTTTTCGTTATTTCAAGATTGAAGAATCTCTTATGAACTTCCCTTCCACAAAAGAGAGTTTGATCATAGAAATAATACACATACATAATCATATAATAAGAATATTATTTTAATTTTCTTTTCTTTGAAAAATACACAACATTTTTTGAAATAAGGAATAAAAAAACCTCTCACAATTTATATTGAATATGCTTTTCATGATATCGTAAAATGTTTATAATAAACTCTAAAAGTGATAATTATAATTTTTACGTGCATTAATTTAATAAGATGAGTCCAAATTAGTTAAATTGTGTATTCTATAATATCATACAACACTAACCGTTAAAGTTATAAAAAATATTTAAATTTAATTTTCATATCTTATAATTCTTATATTAAAAAAAAATCAGTAAAATTTTATTCGAATCGCAAAAACTGAGCCGTCTGATAATTGGGGGTTCAATTGTTTGTAAAGTTTAATTTGTTTAACTTCCTTAACATGTATCTAATTTATAAGTCTATCTTTTATGTAATTTCCTTAACAATGAAGCTATAAAATCAAAATGGCCTTGCCCCTTTCAGAAGTTAAAAAAAAAAAAAGAAAAATCAACTTTTTTTTTATTCACGCGGTCCAACAAAAAGGCAGGAATAGCGTTTTGAAGCAGTTAAACTGTTCATCAATAAGAGCAAAAAGTAAATATTTTTTAATAAAAAGATAGATACGAAGACGATTAATAACTACTAACTACCACTACCAGAAAAACACACGTAGCCGAGATTAACGGAGGATAAATTAATTACCTTTAAATATATATTTATGACAATATTTTTCTACTTAATCTAATATAGCAGTTTAAAGATTTTTTTTTTATTGAGAGAAGAAAAATATGAATCGAATTCATAATTTATCACATGATAAAAGAATTGCAGTTTAAAGAATTTATTGAGAGAAGAAAATTGTGAATTGAACCCATAATTTATCACAGAATAAAAGAATTTCAGTTTAAAGAATTTTTTTTTTTTGATTTTTTGAGAGAAGAAAAATCAAATCATAACCTATCGCATGATAAAAGAGCTGCAGTTTAAAGAATTTAACAATCCTTTTTTAAACCATGCAGGTCGATATCTATTTTATTTGACTTGATTAATTTATAGTATAGTTTATTTCGTTTTCATTAATAATCTCTTAAATTAATAATAAGGTTATCCAACATCTCCGCTACTTTAATGCAAGGAAATTAAACAGTGGAAGTAGCTAATCAAGACCATTCTAGAATGCATAATTTTCAAATAAAAAACATGAATATCTCTATAAAGTTGTTCTCTTTTCTTATACTATATTCAAATTTAATTATGTGTTTATTGTCCTTTTACGATTTCCTTCCTTTCTCCTATGTCAACTTCAAAGTGACTCTTGCATAATTTTCAACAATTCAAGGACTTAAACATCACACAATTTTCCAGGTTTTGATCTACACTTCCTTCCCTCAATGTGTCAAAAACAGAGACTATACATAATTTTCTTTCGTCTCAAAAAAAAAAAAAAAAAAAAAAAAAAGTGTTCATATTTTAGTACAACTTAATTAATTAGGTGGCTTAGCACAATAACTTACTTGTATAGTGAATGTCTGAGAAGTTAAAAGGTCAAATTTTTCTTTTGCCATCTTGATTTTTGAAATGTTCATACAAGACCCTAATCCCCGTTCTTGCTTCTTTATTGATACTATAGAGGTAATTAGAATTTTGATTTTTTAAAAAGCATATACTTGAAAAAAAAAGAAAGAAAAAATATAATTCGAACTCAAGATTTTTAATCTAACATCGAGAGAGAGAGAGAAGTGATTTTATTATATTATATTTTAGTTACTATATCTTTCCACCAAAATATTACTAATAACACAAGAATATGAATAGTATAATATACCTAGGAAAAAGTCCTATTCAATGGACAAGGTACGTGGGTAATATCTAGGACTTCCCATTTATATGGACGCTTTCATCAGTTGTGAAGTAGTTGTAGTAATTTCCAATAATTAAAAAAAAAAAAAAAAAGGTTGTAGTAATTTACGGCGTATACGTTATTGACTATATGGAGAAAAAGGTATATAAAGATTCGTCAAAAAAATAAAAAATATTCAGAAAAAAATAGGTCATTCATTCTGGGTAATATATATGAGTAGATAACTTTTTTTGACTTTTTTGGCTAATTCCACCACCGCCCAATATCACTCTCCCTTAATATATAACGTAACAAGTTGATGATGCATGCCCACTCTGCGTCTTCATAATTATACAGGGAGCATACTTGTGTACATCAAGTATGTATTCTCACTCTCTTAAAAAAAAAAAAAAAAAACTCTTAGTGGGTAGAAAATGAATGTGGTAATGCTTATTTTAATTGTAATAAATTTTTTTCAAAAAAAAAAAGTCTAAGAAATTCAATTCAATTAGTGGAAAATTAATTAAACTTTTGTTTTGTTGCTTCATGTATTTATTTAGAATTAAATGTTCACAGATAAATTTTATAGATAAGAATGGTAAGAAGTATATATGAGTTTTGGAAGACATAAATTTAGATATTTGAAAATAAAAAGACATATAAACAAAGAGGGCATCGGAGGAAACAAGTGGTGACAGATTCTATTCTATTTTAACCTTCGAGTCCAAGTTCCACCTTTTTAATCTAATTAAGCATTGGGTTTATTATATATATATATATATATAGATATATATGAAGTTTTTGTGAAAGTTTTCCGTAGGGAAAGCTTTCTTTTTCCTTTTGTTGTTTTTCTCATTTTCTGTAACACTACATTTACATTAGATATTTCCTGTAAAGTAGAAAGTAGTTACATAATTCTTGCCTACAATATCTAAACAGTAATATCCTATCACATCTTAGCTTCTAAAGATACAACAATGTAAATATAACAAAAGATATCAATTAACTGAATATTAACAATTTCAACACTCCCCCTCAAATTGAAGCATGAAGATCGCAAATGCCCAACTTGCTAGTCAATCTGTTTAACTGTGGTAGGTGTAAAGCTTTGGTAAAGAGGTCAGCTGGCTGTGCAGCACTTGGAATTGTAGACAGGTGAAATCAGACGTGTCTGGAATGCATCACGGACAAAATGACAGTCTATTTCTATGTGCTTGGTGCGTTCGTGAAAAACCGGATTTGCAGCAATATAAATAGCTGCTTGACTGTCACAGTGAAGTGGTATAGAATAATTCACAGAAACATTGAGATCACAGAGCAGTTGACGGAGCCATTTCAACTCGCATAATGTCATAGCCATTGACCTATATTCTGCTTCAGCCGAAGAGCATGAAACCGTATGCTGCTTCTTTGTTTTCCAAGAGACTGGAGAATGTCCAAGCGAGATCACATATCCTGTAATAGAGCGCCGAGTAATCGGGCAACGTGCCCAGTCGGAGTCACAATAAGCCATTAATCGAAGAGGCGCAATTGAGCGAAGTAAAATTCCCTGTCCCGGTGAACCTTTAAGAAAACGGAAAACACGAAGAGCAGCATCCCAGTGTTCCTTGCGAGGATTCTGCATAAACTGAGCCAATACATGTACCGAATAGGCAAGATCTGGTCGAGTTATGGATAAATAAATTAATTTACCAACAAGCCGACGATACCGGTCCGGATGATCACATAATTTCCCAGTAGCTTTAGCTAATTGATGATTTGGCTCCATCGGTGTGGAAGCAGGTTTAGAACCCAGCATCCCTGCTTCAGATATAACCTCCAATGCGTATTTGCGTTGGTTAAGATAAAATCCTGCCTGACTACGAGCGATCTCAATTCCTAAGAAATATTTAAGACAACCCAGGTCCTTCATGTGGAACCATGATCCTAGGTAGGATTTAATTTCATTAATGCAGACAACATCATTACCAGAAATTAACAAGTCATCAACGTAAATCCAAATGCAGAGAAAAATATTATTTTCCCTAAATGTAAAAAGAGAATAATCAGCATACGATTGCACAAACCCTCGTTGTTGAAGGGCTTCTGTGAGTTTAGAAAACCAGCACCACAGCGCTTGTCGGAGTCCATATAAAGATTTATTAAGATGACAAACCTTATGTGGGTCCGAAGCACGGTATCCTGGAGGAAGTCTCATATAGACTTCTTCGGTCAAATCTCCATGTAAAAGGGCATTGTGGACATCCATCTGGTGAACTTCCCAATTTCGGGCAGCTGTTACAGACAACAAAGTTCTCACTGTCACCATCTTTGCTACCAGAGCAAATGTCTCTGTGTAATCAATCCCTTCTTGTTTTGTATTCCCAAAAACTACCAGTCTCGCCTTGTATCGTTTAATGGTTCCATCAAACTTGTACTTGATCCTATACACCCATTTACATCCAAGGGCTCGTTTTCCAAGTGGCAGTTTCGTCATAGTCCAAGTCTTATTTTTTTAAGAGCTTCTATTTCCTTTTTCATAGCTTGACACCATTCCGGGACTGAAGCTGCCTCAGAGTATGTGTTTGGTTCTATTCCTGTATTGACAGATGCTACAAACTTCTGGTGTGAAGATGAAAATTTGTTATAAGAAACGTAGTGAGTTAAAGGATACAAGCACGTACCTGGAGGATCCGAAGAAGAAGGTGAGGCAGGAGAGAGAGATATACCATGACTAGATTTTACTGTATTACAAATGTAATCTTTCAGTTTTCCAGGGAGTCGATGCTGTCTGTTACTTCGTCGAAGATTAATAGGTTCAACAACATTCTGTTGTCCAATGTCAGAGAAAGCAAAGGAATCAGAGTAGTTATGATTACTAGAGCTTGAATCAATATGAGTCAACCCCAAATTTCCTTATTTGTTTACAGTTTTTGCCTGTGAAGAAGTCTCTTGCTGACTATTTGTGCTGCCCAGGCTTTGTCTGAGCTGACTGCCACGTGGCCCAAGCCACTCTTCACGTGGTCCAAGCTCGAGCTGCAACGGTCCTTCAGATGGATGAGATGCGCCAGCTGCAACCATGTGTTGATCTTCAGCAAGTGGAGAAGGAATTATCTGACGGGTTTCGATTTGCTGGACCTTTTTGTGTCTTGATAGGTGATCATTCTGGACTCTTGCAGTAAATTGGACTAGGATGTCCTGCCTTGGTCCTGGGCTACCAGTTGGCTGGTCCATTCCAATAGGCTGGGCTGGCCAACTCCTTGAAGTTGTATTTCTCCCCCCTTGCTGCTAGCTGGACTCCAGAGATTTCACCAAAATCATAATTCAACTTATTGTCAGAAGATATCTCAACTTGTGATTCAAAAGAAAACGAGAAATTATTTTCATCAAATATTACATCACGGGAGACAATAAATTCATGCGTCTGTAAATCGAAACATTTCCAACCTTTTTTTCCATGCGGATAACCCACAAACACACATTTCTAACCTCGTGGCTTAAACTTGTTTTTGGGCAACCCATTATCATGAACAAAAGCCATACATCCAAAAGTTTTTATATGTGAATAAGATGGTGCTTTATTAAACAAGAGTTCAAACGGCGTCTTTCTTTTCAACACAGACAAAGGAGTATGATTAATCAGGTACCGAGCAGTAAGAACACTCTCCCCCCAAAATTGAGTTGGAAGATTTGCCTGGAAGAAAAAAGCACGAGCCACATTTAAAATGTGACAATGCTTACGTTCTACCCGGCCGTTTTGTTGAGGTGTATATGCCATAGAAGTTTGATGCAACATGCTATTTTTCAAAAAATATGATTTCAAACAGGTAAATTCTGTCCCGTTATCTGTACGCACAATCTTGACTCTTTTGTTAAACTGTGTTTGCACCATAGCAAAGAAGTGTTTTAACGTTTGAGCAACTGCTCGTTTTTCAGACAGCAAAAAAATCCAAATGCATCTTGTATAATCATCTACCACAGTAAAAAAAAAATTTGCACCACACGATGAAGGGGTGTTATATGGCCCCCACAGATCACAATGCACCAATTCAAATGAAGCAGAAGTATTATTACACTATCAGGAAACAGCTCTCTTATTTGTTTGGCGCATAAACAAATTTCACAATTATTCAATGAATCAAAATTCAATGTTTGTCCCAAAAAATTCTTAAGAGCAAAAATAGAAGGATGTCTCAATCTACTGTACCATAATATACCCATATCAGACAAACGAGTAAAATAAGTAAAATGTTGCTGTATGGGAATCTATCTAAAATAGTATATCCCATCTCTCTCTTCACCCACTCCAATCGGCATCCCCGAGATACGGTCCTGTAACATTAACACATCATCGTTAATTATAACAACACAATTATTCACCTTAGAAAGCTGAGAGAGAGACAATAAATTGCACCGAAGTTTCGGGATAGATAACACATTATCCATTTTTAAGTTTGAAGGCAAACAAATTGTCCCTAGTTCTTTACCAGTGGTTTTAGACCTATTTGGAAGAGTAATATCATAAGGAGCAGAAGGTTTAATATCAGATAAAAATTCTCTTCTTCCTGTCATGTGATGTGAGCAACCACTGTCTAAAATCCAATTATTTTCCACCTTACCAGAGAGAGTTTCATTTACAGAAGAGCCCTTTTGCTGATTATTCATTAACTGGACAAATTGAGTCCACTGCTCAGACGTCATCCCCGGGAATGCAGCAGAAGGACGGTTCTGAACAGCGGCACCTGCGACGCCGGCTCCTCCTGCAGATGATTCTTCAGCGACAGCAGCAGACTTGGTGAACCCCCTCTGATTTTCTGCGCTGGTGGGATCAGGTGAGTCACGGTGGATACTGTAGTCCGAGAAGCATGATGCCGTTCCTCCTATTCGGTGAACCGATGCCACAGCTGCCCATCCTGCGGTTGCTGGGAAGGATTCCGAGAGACTGCGGCCTCCAAAGCTCCTGCCGCGGCCTCTGCCTCTATTCATCCTTCCTCTCCCTCAGCGACCTCCAGCGCCAAAGTCCAGTCCTCGTCCAGCTGTGCGATCCGGGAACCCCACCAACAAGTAACAATTTTTGGCCTCATGACCCTGTTTGAAGCAATAGGTACAATGTACCAAGTTTTGTGTTGCTCTTGATGCTGCAAATGCTACTGCATCACTGCTTGTTTCTGCTGTCCTTATTAACTTCCTGTGTGCTTCCTCCTTAATGATCATAGCATAGGTCTTTTTGATATTCGGAATGGGTTCCATTTGCAAAATGTTAGACCGAACAGTTCCAAACATACAGTCATCTAGTCCTATAAGAAACTGATGGACTTTTATCCTCCTCTCTTTGTTTAATTAGTTCATTTATCATTCCGCACGTGCAGTTGGGTAATTGTTGATAGTTGCTTAATTCGTCCCAAATTTTCTTTAATTTCGCAAAATAGGTGAAAACAGACATACCTGACTGCTTACAATTAACTAAGGCGGTCTTTAGTTCATGTTTTCTGGGCGCATTACCTGACATGAACCGTTCCTTCAAGTCTGCCCACAATTCATCACATCTTTCAGCATAAGACATGGTGGTTCTCAGGTTAGGTTCTATGGTGTTTAGAATCCACAAACCCACCATTGTGTTGATAGTCCCACCATTCCTCCTCTTCTGCAGTTCTTGGTTTAGGTTTTGGAATTGAGCCTTCCACAAACTCAAGTTTTTTCTTTGCTCGTAATGCTAATCGCATTGCTTTCACCCATTCATCGTAGTTGTCTTCTTTGAGTTGCACTTGAGTCAAGATCAACTGTGGACTGTCTGAGGATACCAGATGATAGGCATCTCTTTGAATATGATCATTGATTTGATCATCATTTTCCATAGTAAATGTATTAAGTTTTATCATAATAGAAATAACAGCTCAATCAGCCAAAGGATTTGGCTCTGATACCATGAAGTTTTTGTGAAAGTTTTCCAGTGGGGAAAGCTCTCTTTTTCCTTCTGTTGTTTTTCTCATTTTCTGTAACACTACATTTACATCAGATACTTCCTGTAAAGTAGGAAGTGGTTATATAATTTTTGCCTACAATATCTAAACAGTAATATCATATCACATCTTAGCTTCTAGAGATACAATATTGTAAATATAACAAAATATATCCATTAACTGAATATTAGCAATTTCAACAATATATTTTTTTATTTTTTGAAAATGTAAAAATATATGGTATATGATCGTGTGAAATTCTTGATGCCATTTGGAACATGTTAAGAAAAGAAAAAAAGAAAAAGAAATAATGTTTAATATTGAGGAGATTGATTGGTAAGACATAGCACATGGATGTTACCTTATCGTGTACATCATCTATGGTTGAACTAATTAATTCAAACGGAATTATCTCTGTTTAATCTTTCAATTTTCTGACTTATAGATTCCTGTCAATTCTTTATAGAATATACGTGTCCCTGCATGCCTTAATTGCTTATGGCTTCTGTCGACTATTATAATTTGTTTGAACCCCCTACCAAATCCAAATATTTAAATATGTCTTAATAATAAATTAATAGGAGATGACTATATATATATATATATATAGAACCTTCCGCATTGTTAAAATTCATAAAGTTGAAAAAAATTCATTTAAAATAAATTTCTTAATCAATTATTTATTGAGTAGTTTTGGAGAATTTAATCCCAAATTTTATAAAATAATGATACTATCTAATTATTAATTAATTAGAAAATAAGATACATAATAAAGGAGGATCTTATACATTTATAAACATAGGAATTAAAATTTTGTTTTTGAACACCATTCATGCTACATGTTTAATTCATTTAAAGGAACTTATTGGAAAATTCATATAATTAGCAGAAACTTCTCATGACAACTTAAAAAGTATGATAAGATGAAATAAATAAATGTTTATGAAACAATATATATATATATATAAAGTAGTATTAAATTGCAACTAAACTAGATTAAAGAAAAGAATGTTATTATTCTTCTGGTCCCATATTTTGAAGAATCTGAGAAAGGTCTAAGGTAAGGATTAATGGAGCTCTAGTTATGCAGCTATTCATGGAGGACAAAACTGAATGGTAATAACAAGACTGATTGACCAAGAGAGAGACTAGTAAGAGGATAGAATTCCCACGGATAAATTATAATATGATCTATAAATATCCTAATAAACCTTACAAAATTTAAAATTTTAATGTTTAACTTTAAAAAAATTTAGATCTTGTTTGATAAAATTAATTTACTTCTTACAATAAATTAATTGAAAATTTATTGAATTAATAAGAAATAATTTTTAACAAAGTAGAATAATAAGCAGGTGTAATTGTTAATCTTTTGAGGTGTAGAAGAAGCTTGATATGGGACAAAAGTATAATAAATTAGGAAAAAAAGATAATTAAAAAGCCGATTAGTTAATTATCAACCAAGACAGCCTTGATTAAGTAGTAGTATTAATTTTAAGAGACATAATAGAAAGAAAAGGAGAGGAAAAATGTATTAAAGCTCACTTTAGTAGGAGGAAAAAAGGGAAAAATGGTCGGTCGGGATTGCACCCACACACACCAAGTTTTGTGGGACTACTTGTTGTTGATTTCGTCCCTCACTCAACCACAGAGGACAAAGCCTACCCGTCCCCTTCCCTCCTCATACAATCTTCCCTTCCAAACGCTTCATCGCCAAATATGACCGTTACTACACTGACTCTCTAGATGTTTTTTTTTTTTTTTTTAAATTCAGAATATAATTCGAATTCAAATCTCTAGATCGGATCATAAAGATGGTTTATCTATTATCTTGCCATAACAAATTATTAGGACTTTTGAGAAAAATAAAATTGAAGGAATTCCATGTTTATTACAGCTAGCATCCAAGTCATATAATAGTTCACTTTACAACAACCAACTAGAAAACATCGCATACCATATGAACTCACAAATTATTTATCATAAGTAGTAGTCCGTAGCTTTCTTTTTTTTTTTTTTTTTTTTCCAAGGAAACCAAACACTTTCAAAGACCATTAATAAAAAAAACATAGTCTATCATTACATGTTTTGATTTGGTAATGATTGTGTTCTTATAACTACAAACTAAAACCAAATCTAGATAAGTAAAAAAAATTACAATAATAATACCAAAAAATAGAGTACTTTCTTAGTATAAAAAAATAAAATTTTTCGCCTTTAGAATCTCACGAAACTACTTTATGTGTAGATGAAGAATATCAATTATACTGATTTAATAGCTCTGCAAATTATAAACTCAAGACTTAATATACACAAAAAAACTATCAGAGATAGAGTTTAATGGAAATATGCAGAGATCATACCCTTCATAAAATATTTTATTTATTATATATATTATATTGATAATAAACAAACTTACTTAAGTCGTTTGAACCCTCTAAAATTTTCCTATTGTTATAGGAAGGGAAAAAGAAATTTTGACTCTCAAAATTGAGGTCCAAGCTATGCCACTGAAAACCACCCTTACCCTTACATTTGAGTGTGGTGACATTTGTTGCATATTGAGTTTTGTAAATATCCAAATATCTTGGAGAATGTGTGTGATTGAAAAAGAGATTTTTATATTTAACTTTAAAATAAAATCCAACCTATATATAAAGTTTCTTTTATTTATTTTGGCCAAGGGATTCTTAAGAAGAGTTGATGAAAGAAAAAGCAAATGTTTCCAGGCATGCACGCCATTCTTTTCATAACGTCAAACTGTCAATAATTTATCTCTTGTGTATTTTAAGCTGGTTTATTTATCCCTCCCCCCCAAAGCCAAACCAACAAGTTTGATCCCCGCTGTGGCTGTGGCTGTGGCTTCCTTCCTTCCATTTAAATTAAAAAGCAAAATTGCTTTTATCCTTTCTTTTTGACTATTCTAATCTCTTCATCGACCCACACGTGGGCCCTCCACAAGTTGCTTTGCTCCCCTAGCTCCAACTCATGGATCTCTCCATCCAACGGCCCTCATTCCATCAATCCCAATAAACCGCGTACCCCAAGTCCCCAGCCCCAACAAATATATATATATATATATATATCTCTCCCCCCACCCCCACACCTTCTCCACAAAATCCATGCACAAAACATTTTCCAGCGTCTATCTCCATCCGCCTTCATCCACCTCCGCTCCGCCACTTTAATTTTCCCTTTCACAACCTCTCTTTCCGCCGTTAATATTCTAAAAAGAAGAAATATGTCGGCAGCCAATTGGATACTCTGTTCTAAGATTTTTCTAATTTCAACAGGAGCAATTTCTGTAGCTATGGCAATCAAATTCTCTGTTCCATCGATTTTGGCGTTCGCATACGACGACGTTCCAACGATTTGGAGCTCCCTAGTGTGTTGGCTCAAGCCTCCCTATATTTACTTCATCGTTAACGGCATAATTATCACCATCGTCGCCTCTTCGCACTTCAGTTTCAACAAATCGGAAAATCCGGAATATATTAATTCACATCAATCACAGCCGGCGACAGTTTCTGCTGCGCCGCCGCCTAAAACAGTAATTCATCCCCCGCCGGTTCATTTTGTCACAGCAACCATACCTGCACAGACTATGCCGGAGATTAGTATTGTTGAATCGCCGTCCGCGGAATTCGCTAATTATGAGGAGGACGAAGACGAAATTAGTGAATCTGATATTGTGGAATTGAAGCCTGTGGTCGTCAATGGCATTATTGAGGCAGTTGAAAATAACAATTACGACGTCGCTATCTGTAGTCCTCCCGAAGCTGACGACGCCGACGACGGTAATTTCGTGGTTTCTAAGTCTCCGGAGGAGGCTCAATTGGATTATTTTCCACTGCCGGTAGAAAAGAAGGCATTGCTTCCATCACGATTTGGTCACAGGAAACCTAGCAAAGTTATCCGGGAAGGTAAATATCCATTTTACGAATTTAAATATTTATTTTCCATTTTCGAGCTCGCATCTCACTATGACTGGTAGGTCCATCTGGTAACTATCAAAGATATTTTTCGAAATCCAGAAGAATTACCGGAAACTTTTTTATTAAAAAAAAAAAAAAGAATACTAGTATATATTTTAAATTTAAACTTAACTATTCGAATGTCCACGCGTCAAAGAAATATTTCAAGTTGCTTGCTGCCATGGTAGATCCTATCCTGATGTCACTAACTAAAATTGTAAATTATCTCCTTGGAAAAATAGTATATTTAGTAATTTTAGCCTTAATTCTTAAAGTTAATCCAGATCCTATAGGTGTGTAAATAATTTATAAATAAGATATTTTCATAATCAAATGTTTAACGAGATAGATGTGTGTGATTTTTTAGAAACTTATAATATTTATAATTCTCTTTAAATTTCTACAAAAGAGTAGTTTGTAAATTTGTTTTATTACCATACTAACAAAAATAAAATATAAGAATTACATCAAGTTAATTTCTAAAGTTTTGAGACTAATAAATTATTTTCTCCCATCTTCTTTATCTAAAATGAAGGTGGGAGGGATGTAAGGATGGCGAGAGCAGAGGCGCATGAGACTTTGGAAAGCACATGGAAGATGATAATGGAGAGTCGGGAGCAGCAACTGAGAAAATCGGACACATTTGAAATTGAGAATCGCGGTCGGCACCTTAATGAGAAGGTATTATTAGATCGAGAGCAATCGGCGACCTTCAAAGACCGTACAAATTACGATAACGATGCGTCGGCAGCACTTGGTTGGTCTTCGAACATGCAAAAGATTAAAAAAGAACTTTCATTGAGTCAAGATGAGTTGAATCGTCGAGTGGAAGCTTTCATAAAGAAATTTAATGAAGACATGAGGTTGCAGAGGCAGGAGTCTATAAATCAGTATATGGAGATGATTAATCGTGGGGCCAACTAGTTAATATCATATAACAAGGATATTTTAAAAAAGAAAAAAAAAAAAAAAGGAAAAATTGTGCATATAAAACTTTAGGAATTTTCTTTTTCTCTTATTGGCATGTCTCTTTTTACCAACATGCCTAAAGGTTGGGAGGTTTTTTTGAGATAGTACTATAACATCTTGTTTTTCTTTTGGAAAAGTTTTTTGGTTGATCAGAAGGTTGCAAAAGTTTGCATACAAGTATAAGTATTTTTTTGTTTGTTGGTTTGTAAGTTTGAGGTGAATGGAAATTTCACTGATATACTAGTTAGTTACTGTAATGGCAATTTAGTAAAAAAAGAAAAAAAAAAAGATGATTGTAATTGCTGATTTTGTTTTTTTTTTTTTTGCTGATTTTGTGTTACAGTTGTTTGTGCATATTAATTAATTGTAGAAGGGCCAGAAAGCAAAAAAGAAAAGGGAGGGAGTTAGTTTTGTGGGATGGCGGCGGCTGTCCCATTTGAATTTGATTTGGATTAGTGGGAATGAATGAATGTTGTTGCCTTTGGTGTAGTTTAGTAGTGTTGATTTGAGAAGGCGTCCTCGGAGTTCGCAAAAGGTCGGTGGTGGTTCGGCCGCCGGCAGTCATGAATTAGTTGATCCAAAATTTGGAGGTATGCAGCACAGCGGCGGAGCGGAGTCAATAAAAAAACTGTTTTGTTTTGTTTGTTTGTTTCAAAGGAAGGAAGAAGAGAAACAAAGCTTCTCTGCTTACGTTTAACTGACTGCGCATCTCTTGTGTTGGCATGCATGCTTTCTTGAACCAATCCGACATTATGATATTTTCTATCGGATTACAATCATAATACTCACTTACTAATATTTTTCTATCTCAATATACGATAGGATCATCTAATACATCTTTTACGACACTCTTTAATAAGTATATTTATATAATAATATAAAAATCTTATTAAATAAAAGATGAATTTTAAACTTTAAAGGATAAACTTTAAAAAAAATTTACTATTAAAGAAAATGTATTATAGAGTATAATAAGGATGTATTAGACGAAGTTAGTGGCGTATTTCATTGTCAACATTCAAAAATTTTAAAACCTACCTCGAAGCTTTGAAATCAATTGAATTATGTTAATACGGATAACAATACATTTTCTTTTCTTTATGAACCAAAAAAGAAAGAAAACTCCATGTGAGAAGAGATGTAAACTGATTATCATGTTAGCTTAGTACAACGTATAGACATATTATAAATGTTTAAAAGGTTAAAATTTATTTTTTTAATTATAGAATTAAAGTTAGATTAGGTAAACGTTAACCCATTTATTTATCAACAATATCCACCCTCAATTTGTCTCCAAGAGCTAATTCGTAATTCATATATATATATATATAATTCGTAATTGAAGAAAATGATGATTGAGGAGGAGTATATCTCACAAGTCATCAAATCAAAAGCAGAGAAAACAATAACAAACTTACAATATATTTTGATACTAACATATCAAAATGGGCACATACATATCCCAACATTTCTTTTTCTTGAGGAACCATCCATCCATGATGATGATCATCATGAAAATGATTAGTGGGTACTACTGTACTACTCCCTCCCCTTTTCAGTCTCCATTCTAAAGAGTGGAACAATTAGAATAACAATAAGAACAACAACAAGAATCAAAGCAATTGTAGCTCTTTTCTTGGCATCCTTTTCATCGTCAGCAGAATCATGCAATTGTGCAGCACCTGCCCTAATAAAAGATGTTCCCTTCAAAACCTGTTGCTGTTGTACAAGATCATTTTGGTTCATAACCTTTTGACCTTGTGCTTCCACAAGAGAAACCATTTCCAATAATATTCTATGCAAATCAATTAGATTTTTCTGCATGTATTTTGCTCCTTCATGCCTTTGTTGAATTTCTTCAATAACATCAAAAACTCGATCTCTACCGTATTCTTGAATGGCTTCTGTTATTACTTGTTCAATTTCCCCTGAATATAACATGTTTTCAATTGCTTCTATGTATTGTTTGTCTCCAATCAATGAAAAGTACTTAAATTCAACACTTTCTTTATACATAGCTGCCATTTTAGCTCTTAACCCTTGAAAATCATCCATCATTTCTCTTAATTTCTTACCTAATCCAGAAATTACAGATGCCCTTGTTCTATCAAGTGAAGAACTTTGTCCACCTACTTTATTATTATTATTATTTCTGTCAGCAAGATTTGATCTTTCTAGACCTTCAATCCTTTTCATGATTGATTTTGCTAAGATTAAGACATGATCAACCTCCGAATCCATAATGGCTTTAAGTTCTTTCATTGGTGAAGCTCCTCTTATGTTCTTGCTGTCTTCATTGGCTTCTTGCAACCTTTTTTGAAGCTTTTCCATTGTTCTCATGTCATCCTTAATTGCCTCAACATCATAAAGAAACCTATCCAATTCTCCTCCTCCACCGCCACCGGCATTATTACCACCAATGTTATCCATTTGGTCTGCCTTAACCTGTTGTCTTAAATTTGAATACTTATTGAATGAGCTAGATAATACAAGATTCATTACAAATTCCTACTTCTGTGAATTTCATCTTAGTTTAGAAACAGGGGTGGAAAAGGGATTTTGAAAAAGAAATTTTGATCAAATGGGGTATATATGGAAATATTTGATATGTATATTTTTTCAAAGGCTCAAAAGAAGAGATTCATTATCATCATCCTCTTCGTCAAATGTTGTTTGACGAGGAGGAAGAGAAAATGTCACAAATTCTGATTTGTTTCAATAATCAATCAAAGGTTTTATAATGATGAATTTTTTGCTATTTTAACAAAGCGAGTCATTCGGATTACTTGGACTCAAATGTTACCAAACCAATGGCTAATTTTTCATATTTGAAAAGCTTTTTCCTAGTTTGCCTCACACCCCATCACATCACCCTTAATTTACTACTGGTTAAAAATTTTGAGATACTCGATACTCGTGATAAATATGACCGTCTCCCCCATTTTTCCCACATTTTTATAAAAGTTGAAATTCTTAATCTTCTACTCTCAACTTTCGAGAATCGAGTGTTTTTTTACATTTATATTATGTAGATAGCTCAAGCAGATGTACTAGACAGACACATGTTGTGGCTCATCAACAGTTTGTAAAAAGTGATTTTTCTGAGAAAAGATTTCAACCCAATGTGTTTCAATTGAAACATAATCCAAATAAATAAAGAAACAACATGGATTGAAACAAACACAATAAAAAAAAAATAAAAAAAAAAGCGACAACAAGAATCTGGAGTACTTGCAGAATAATATTAAGATAATAATAAAGTCTTACAAAAGAAAGTACTTATGAACTAACTAACTGTAGGATTCTAATAATCCACAGCTAAAAGGACAGAATTGTGAAAACAAACTTCTAATTTACTTAAGCAAGAAATAACTTATGCTTTAATTACATGAGCAAATGATTGATTTCTCCTATTGAGGCTGCAGCCAAAAGCAAGCTCCAGACAGGAAAAAGAAGAAGCTCCAGCCATCATCATCTTACTTCCAAGTACTCCTTTTCTAATAACCACCTGATACAGAAGACAAATGCAGAAACGCCAAACATATCCAGCCAATAGATAATTGGGTGTTATTTCTTTTGTTACCTTCCAAGAACCTTCTACCTGTTTTATATACAACCCCCCCTCAACAGTCAAAATGCAGATGGAATATACAATCCCCCGCCTTGAAGTAGTTCCCACTCAGCTTAGTGGGTGCTCGGGCCGTCAGCAGGTTGTGAAGAAGAAGAAGACACCACTTCCTTTGATGGAGACTTGTGAACATCATCAGTTTTCTTAGAGCCGTTGTCTACATCAACACAGTTATTACCAGCATCCGGATGTGCCTGATTGCCTACAAGAGCAGCAGAGGTACCAGCATCTGGACGTCCAAACCCATCCTCATGCGCCTGATTACCTACAAGACCAACAGAGTTACCGGCATCCAGATGTCCAACCCCATCATGATGTGCCTGATTACCTACAAGAGCAACAGAGTTACCAGCATCTGGACGCACTACCCCATCCTGATGTGCCTGGTTATTATTACCTACAAGAGCAATAGAGTTACCAGCATCTGGACGCACAACCCCATCCTGATGTGCCTGATTATTACCTACAAGAGCAACAGCGTTACCAGCATCAGGATGCCCAACCCCATCCCGATGTGCCTCATGACCTAAACAAGCAACAGAGTTACCAGCATCCAGACGCCCAACCCCATCCTGATGTGCCTGATTACCTACATCTCCTCCTATACCTAGAGCTGATAATCTCTGCTGCATGTGCTGCCGCTCCCTAGCATTGATTATCAACTGCGCCAAGCTGCCAGTGTCGAACCTAGGTGGCTGTTCGTCCTCCTTCACGGGCTGGATATTTAGGTCTATTTGGCTTTTACTTGTTGCAGCAGAACACTTCTCATCAGCATTATTATCATCAATGCCCCCATCACTCGGCGTTTCTTCCGTTGGGCTCTTATTTCCACCATCCACATTAAGAACTTGTTCAGGTAACTGTTGAGGCTGCAGCTCTTGAGAAGCCTCTGATTCTTTCTCTGATTGTTTCTTCTCCCGCTTCATCATTAAGGTTCTATACCGACGCTTAACAGATTTGCACACCACACATTCACATGGTTGCTTATGTTTGGGTCCCTTACCACTTGGGGGCTGAATGCACACAATGCAGGAGCAGCCAACTCTATGGCGAGGATGTTTTGTCGTGCTCTGAGAAGATGCTGGAAGGGACCTTCCAGCTTTTTCCTGAACAGCTAAATGAGCGAGTGCGTCAAGCCCCTCCAAAGCCTCAACTGCATCAGAATCCTGCTTAGGAGGAGCCTTCGTCTTCTTAGAATCGTCTGCAAAGGTTAAAGTAATGAATTTGCAAATCTAAGCGAATAGTAACGCCAGTAAAATACTAGGCCAAATTTATGACAAGGAAATCCTTGAGCATATGAAGAGAAAATTGATATCTGAAGAGCCCCTGGAAATGAAAGAATAAAAATGCCTCTACCTTTGTTCATTGTAGGTAACAAGGCTTCAAGCTCCTCGGCTGATAATTCTTCAACTGCAGAACACAGAGATCTGGAACAGAAAAAGATCCAAAATATAAGATCAACCAAGATCCAAAATATAATGGCACCATGTGTTCTAAGAATGCAACAACGAAGCAAACAAGGTTTCAAGCTTGCAAGTGTCATTCAGTGAAACAGAATTTTCGGTTGATAGGCTACCATAATAAACAACGGGAGAAAGCAGAAGGGTTTGCTGAAGCAGGAAAACAATGAAGGTGTGAAGTTTGGGCTTTGACAGGCTTACTAAGACAATATCTTACAAGATATGTACTAATAGAGCATATGAGCAAACGGAAATGAACTGCATTGAGACAAACTAGGGACAAAAGATGTAAATATTCTAAGATAAATTTATTTCTTCCAGCAGCTTTTGCTGTCCAACACACCTTTCAGAGTCCCATGAGTTCATAGAACACGTCCATCGAGCTGGAAGGCGAGCATCAGAGGGTAATTTTCGCCACTTAAAACAGTCTTCGCATTGAACCCACTGCATATTTTGACTGAAGCAAATGGAAGTGTTACCATCTGATCAAGTACCAAGAAAAAGAGCATAACATTTGGTAATGGAACTTCTGCTAAGAAAATAGCAATTTACCCAAGCTCATCAACCACAGGGATAGTGGGCCTTCCAATAACGGGTGGTTCCTGATGTAAAGAACAAAGTCAATAATCCCGAAGAGCAGGATAATACATATAGGAAACTGTTGACCTCGACCAGATTCGAAGTACGGTTACTAACAAGCATAACAAACTATTTAGCAAAAGAGAAAAAAAATCATAACAAACAGTAGTTAACTTGGACCCATTGCGAAGAAGTTCATGTGATATACAACATCAATAGTTCAGGCTCAATATAAAATCTACATAACAAGTTCTTCACTGTAAGTAAAGCTTAAGATAATCCGAAAAATGACGAGCATTTAATAGATCACCAAAAAGATAAAGATATAGCATTTTATCTTCATTAAATGATATAAAACCTATTACCTCATATTCTTCAATTTCAAAGCCGTCTATTTCATAGACAGTGGGCTCTTTATCGGGAGGTGGCCGGAGCAATCCTTGAACTTGTTCCCATGACACTTCCAGATCTACGTTATCCTCATTTTCAATCCGTACACGTTTACCTTTTAAACCCAAGGTGCCGTTCCTTCTCTTAGTACGACCTGGAGATATGGCTTCACATCCCTCTTTTGGTAAATTCCCAGGTCCATCAGTTTTAGAGGGGGTGCTTTGTGATTCCCCTGTAAGCTTAGGCGGAAAGCTGCATGATGCTGCAGCGCTTTTTGTTTGACCATTAGTTGATACCACTTCACTAGGTTTAGAGCTCTCACCAGCTTTCTGGCTTTCGCCAGCGACATCTCCATTTGAAGAAAGTTCACGTCTAGGCATGCAAGTCTCGTTACCCTGTAAATATAACGAAGGTCATGACTTATAGCAGCACATATCTGTATCCAACACTCAAAAGGAAACGAATGTTGAAAAAGTTGATACTTTTCACAGCCGTATGGAAACTTCCGACATTCAAGGAAATCAACATGCAATTACAAGCCTCAAAACTACGACATTTTGTTGATAAAAAAATAATGCACAACTGCATGCAGAAAGTACGTACATGCACAACTGAGGAGATAATCTTTACAACTGTAGTCGCATATACAAATTTTATATTAAAATGAAGAGCACAAAAACACTACTTTACCATAATATATAGACAGACCTGATCTGATGGAATTGTTGAGGCCTTTTTGAACCCCATCACCAGCTTCCCTTCTGGCTCTAATCGACTAAAAGTCACTGGAATGAGAAAAGCTCAATCATTTACACAAAAGTAACTCCAGTACTTCAAAGACAAGTGCGTATAGTGGAATAAATATAAACAGAAGCAAAATATTACAGTTGGAAAAAGATGTTTTGAGCCTTAATTTTGCTCAAACTGATCTCAACAGGCAGACTACATGCTGTAACCACTTTTATGAACAGAAAGTACATACTCCTATATGGGAGGGCAGGAGAAAGAGGCAAACTAGAACACGAAAACATCATCTCCATACCCATTGATCCCAAGGCCAATATTTTATGCTATTGTAAAAGAAAAATTCATGACTATACAAGATAAATATGATGCTGAAGCCCAATAAAACAGATTCTTTTTTAGTTGCTGGGACCAACTTTTTTCTATTGCCATAATCTGTAACCTCCCACCCGAACCACTCAGAAAAATGGGAGCAGGAAAATGAATTCCTTGCTCTCGCTTCAGCAAAGAACCATTATGTAAAGATGATTACCATAATCACCAGCTTGCAATTGCATGGACTGTATACAAGGAGTGATCCCTTCCAGAACATACATCCTGCTGTTGTTGTTGGGCCAAAACCGAAATTGGAAAGTCCATTCTTTCCCTTTTATATCTTTTATCTTCAAAGGAATTCCTTCTGGATTAGAAATTGGAGGGAAGTAGGCCTGCGTCAAAGTAGATACGCTTCATCAGAATCTAAAACCAGATAAAAGAACCTGACATTTGGATGAGAAAACTCAAATGACATCCACATGTTTGGAAGGATAAAGAAACATCAGCTGCCTGAAATTGCTGGGTAAGTCATACACAACCAGATTATGTGCACTATATGTTATTAAACAGTGATGATGTAGAAATAGAAGGCAACTATAAAAGTTAAGGAAGCTATCCTCGTAAGCGTTTTTCCCTCAACTTAATTGTCTTCTCTATATTTTTCTTAATCTTTGAGTTAGGGGTTAAGAAAAAAACAATATACAATCCATTACAGGAAGGTATCAAAGAGAAGATGTATTCAGAAGTATGCTAAATTAGCAGGATTGCAGGTGAGGAGATTGGGTTATTAAATCAGGCATTTTAAGCTAAATGGCTAAAGAGAATTGAAGGGAAACAACAAAGGCTATCTAAATTACTGTAACTAACCATTGTATCCCATTAATGCACCCCAAAAGAAGAAATCATAATAATCCTAACATATATAACACACATATTTTTCAG
Organism: Catharanthus roseus; assembly: GCA_028651295.1. Classification (NCBI taxonomy): domain Eukaryota; kingdom Viridiplantae; phylum Streptophyta; class Magnoliopsida; order Gentianales; family Apocynaceae; genus Catharanthus; species Catharanthus roseus. The sequence continues at coordinate 10,388,347 of JAPQWS010000104.1, forward strand.
CTCTCTATCTCCTTCCTCAATGAACAGCAGAAAGAAATCCTTAAATGATCCAAATCCCATCCTTGTATTAAGTAGGTGCACATCAACTTAATTAATTAGCTTTCCTATTCAAGGTGAAACTGAACATGGAGAAAAGTAAGAAGCACCCATTAAACTCAAAAAGTAAGCTTCATGTAACTAACCTCAGCACATTTTTTCGGGAGAACCAAGCGACCTATCCGGCCAGCATCGCTGGCACTCAGCATCTTCTGGAACAAAGGAGTAAGCACAGAGTGTGAACTAGAAGAAGTTAAGTCGAAACAAATTCTAAACTGCTAGATTCAGCTCCTCAACTTCGATGTCTATGCAGACAAGACACTTAGATCAACAATCATAAATTAATGTAACTAAATATCTACTATATCAATACTATTTTAACAAAGAACCTTCCCGCCTAATTCAACTGAAAGAGAGGATCTTCAGCTATGTGAATATATATATATATATATATAATGCAAGCAAAGCTTCTAAGTCAAGAATAATAGAAAGGAGCGAATATCAGAATAGGAGAGGCCTTAATCTCAGAAATCATAAAGAACATTCGAAGCCCCCAAAAATAAAGAATGGTAATATGCTTGGCAAACTATTTCACATATTCTTAGGATACTTCCCAGATATCTGCCGTAACTCCTCATCAGTAATCTGAGGCCAGTAACGAGGAAGCAATTGATTTCGCCCTCGTGCATCTCCTCGGGCTCTTCCATTGCGCTGGCGCGCCTCAGATGAATCTGTTTGATTCTGCCCGCAAGATCTTTTTTCAGTTGACGGACACAGGGTTGATTGTTGTATAGGAGTTCCAGATACCTTTGAGTGATCATTCATTGCACTTTTGGAGGCAGAAGCTGTACCCAAACTAAACTCCGACGTCAGCGGAAAGGCTGTCTGCTGGGAACTGTTTACACAAGGATTTGGTTGCTCTTGAATATCGGCCCCTGGAAAAAAGAATTCCATCAGCTAATGCCATCAAGTATACTGATAACTGTAAACATGCTTTTTGATTAATGGAAACATGATTACCAGCATTTCCATTCCCAGGTATTTCTGAAGCACCAGTCCTTAGGCTCCCATTCATTAGTTTCTCAAATGATTCCTCTTGTTTCCTCTTCTCCATGGGAGAGAAAGATAATCTCTCGTTAATCCGAAGCCTATCTATCCCACCAGGCACATCAAGATCAAAGGGCGCCTTCGACTGCAATTCAGATTGAAATCCAGAACCACTGAACACACTAGGTGCTTGACGCCATGGGACTGGCCCTGAACCAGCTATGGGACTCCAATTTTTTATGGGAACGTCTTTAATTCTTTCAGGCTGCAGAGGAATGAAGAGAGAAGGTGGAGGCCAAGCAGGATTTGGCGTCTGAAGAGGGGGGAAAATAATTAAATCCAAAAAAAATTCTAAAGAGCACATACAACATAATTCAATATTTACCTCCCCCCCCCCAAGAAGAAGAAGAACATACACATAATTCAAATAGCACAAGTTCAGACAAACTAGTATTTCATTTATAAATAAAGATCAACTTTAGGAAGTTAATCAGAATGTGCTGTTGAGGAGCCTATCAGTTTGAGTTGTTTAAACAAAATTACCTTCCTAGCACAAAGGAAAAATAACTCAGAAGAACATACGATGGCTAAAGCAGTAAACCAAGAGATTATTATTTCAGGCAAAGAATATGGAATTGAAAATCCAATAGCTTTCTCTGGTACAAGTATTTGGCACAACATTGAACTGTCTGGATTGTAAATGAGCTGATTAGACTGCAAACAAAAGAAGCAATAATCTGACGACAAGAAGCCTTGTGTTAGCTTGTACTGCAAGGAGCAACTAAAGATTGTTCCTTATTCTTTACTTGGATCAAACTAGAATTTCAACACCTCAAGTTTCAGTTTAAACCCAAAGGACTCCTAAAGTTTCAGTTTATTCATCAATCAGTATTATATATGAAATTTAAGTGTACAAAGTGGAAATTATGGGAACCGCTGAGTGCGCAATGCAAAGAAAAATTTAGAAACCATAAAGAGGAAGAAATCATTCTTACCAAAATGAAACTTTTTCTTGCACAAGTTATGCACTCAATCCCACCCGCATCCAGTAGAACAAACATATGAAAGGAAACAATACATCCGCAATGTATTTGCTGCATAGAAGAGTTCAGTGTTTAAAGATTTACTAAACATGCTTGAGGAGTGAAAAGTAACTCCCAACTTGAAGCCTCAATCAATAAAGCAATGAGGTTAAAACTATGCAGCATTCAGCAATTAGTATTAGGATTATGTTTTCTTGGAACAAAGAGAAGATTACATTAACATTCTAACTCACTTTCCCACAAGATTCACAGCACCTCCAACCAGAAGCATTCAGGTGGAAGGACTCACAGAACTTCCCTTCCTCGTATGCAGAGCTACAATCACATAGAAGAATTATCAGTTCAAGATAGCTAAAGGAACTCTTCTAGCAGTCAAACAAAGATGAAGAAAAGGAAATCATTCTATATTGCGGCGTGTAGTATTCCCACTAGAAAAGGAAATCAGTACATTTCATATTTCCTTCTATACGCAAGATTGGATTTACGGATGTAGAGGTTGCAGACGTAATTCACAGGGAAATATGTAAATAAATTAGCATCTGCATGCCGCCACCAAAACAAATGGAAACCAAAAACAGCAAGAGCCATCTTCAGATATTACATAAGATGATAACATGCACTCCAAAGTAACATATCAGTAAAAGATGCACGAAACATTCCATATGGAGACTGTTTACCATCATTCCCAAAAAAACATTATATGCAATAAAAATATTTCTCACTTAATACGCTACTTTTTCTTTGTTTCCTTTTGATTACTGGCAACATGATCAATTTCCATGGTGTATGATTCTTTAGCAAATGTCAATGAGCGATTTATACAGGGTTAAGTATTCACGGTTCCTACAAATTTTGGGACGCTAATCATTTATTTTAATATAAAATCCATGTCTTTCCCCCAGGTTACACATGTGGTACCCTTCATGCAGCAAAGCATTTCTTAGATCGCACAAGATCTGACACATAAGACATAAATGGGAGAACAGCAGCCAATTTAACTGCTTCACAAAATCAACACGCAATGTGGCATGGCTGCGCGCCAAACAAAACAGTAGGAGAATTTCTGCCAGCATATATAAGCCAAGCAGTAGGAATACGTCATAACCCTTACGATAGAAAGGGCTCAGACAAGCGGCGAAAAATATTATTTCAACTATATATAACAATAAGCTCAGCTACCTGTTTCATTTAAGCTGCAAGATAACCAAACAAGTTAGCATCAATCCAAACTAAATGGCCCAATTGAGATAGCAGTTTGGGTCAATCCCAGAAAAGTTACCCAAATTGCCCTTGCAGCCAACTCTGAAGACACAAGAAAGTTCATACATTTATTAATACTTAAGAGCAAAACATAGCATAAAAGATACACCTCCGGAAAATCAAAGATGATATCTTCACGACTGTTCAATCTCCACCAACGGGTGACATCTCTATGCGAGTGAATCACCAAAAAAAAAAAAGGGAAGAATTTGAAATTAAGCGTAGATGAATTTCCGAAAAACAACACCCCCACAAACCAAGACCGTCCAAAGAAGCAAAGAAGAAAAAGAAAAGACCAGCACAGAGAATTGTTACCGGAAAACCAAACAGAAATGAAACAGTATATCGAACCTCCTCGACTAGACATCCAAAGATAAGAACTTGAAAGCATTCATCATATCACACATTCAAGAGCAGATGAAAGTTCTGAGTAAATTCAACAACATTCGCAACTCAATTTATAGACGGGAGAAGAAAAGGAGTCCACGGAATTGAAGCGGCAAAAAAGAACCGAATGGTAAAAAGTAAAAAAAAAAAAGAAAAATAGAAATGCTTACGCGCAACGATCACAGAGGTCAGCAAAATCACCGGTGCGGCGACGCCAACCTTTTCTCGGTCTGTCAAGTAGTTCTTTACAATTTGAATTGAAGCACCTCATCACAAGAGATGAGGCTGACGCCCCCGCCACCGCTCCAGCCATTGCTTTTTCAAAGCCTCAACAACAAACGGTGACCTACTAAATTAAAAACCTGAAAATGAACAGATAAAAAGCATGAATTTTCAACCAAAAATTCGGTGCTTCAATTCAATCAAAACAAAAAGAATTCGTCACCAAGCGGTGCTTTCATAAGGCGTAAAACCCTAGGTGAACTGAACAGAGACTAAAAGTCGAAGAGGTTTTCGGTTACCTTCGTCTTCTTTCGCCGCTCCAGTGAGGTTTGTGATGTTAGAGAAAGAAGAAAACAAGGAAGTGACTCATAAACATACGACTTCTCTCTGTGTGCGAGTCTGTACTGTGACGCAGAAACACTTATATATAGAGAGAGAGAAACAGAAATGGAGTGTGTGTGTTTATATTTATATTTAGCTTAAACAGCACGTTTTACTGTGTGTGAGAGAAACTGAGAGTTGGTTTTTTGAAGAAAAGAAGAAGAAGAAGAGAAAGAGATAGTTTTGAGTAAGAGGATATGTTCTTACTTGGAACACTCAGAAAAGCGTCGTCGTTTCTGTTTAGGTCGTCCCCGTCATTGGCTGACTGGTTTTACTTTTTTACGCATGGAGTTTGCGCTTAGTTTTCACTTGAAATGCTGAGTATTGTTTACCACATTGTATACTTTTTTATTTTTTTATCATGCTGATGTGGATGGATGGGGAAGTTTCGAAATTTAATCCACAAATCTGTATTTTTCTTTTTCTACTTGCTTATATTTTATTTATAAAATAAATTTATTTAACGCCGGTTCTAATATACATGTTAATATAAATTAATTTTTTAATTTGACATATAAGTTTTTATAAAATTCAATAATTTCTATTAATTATTTAAATTTTATAAAATCTATTGTCCTTGAATTGTATGTCATTTATATAGCAGATTTTATCTATATTAACATATATTATACATGTTAGACAAATACTTCTAAAATAATAAATTTTATAAAATTACTTTATTATGAAACGCGTTTTGTGGTCCAAAAGTTGACACATTGTAGGTATTAAGAACGCACATCCAACATTATATTCTACATCAGTGGTAATACATTTGCCATTACATGGATGGAGCAGTTTCAGAATTTTACCGACACTCCTTCAAATTTCTTTTTGTACTAGTTATATTTTATTCATAAAATAAGTTTATCTGACGTGTGTTCTATATAAATTAGCTTTCAAATTTAACATATACGTTTTCATAGAGTTCAACAATTTCTATTAATATTTTAGATTTTTTAAAAGATTTATTGCCCTTGAACTATATATCACATATATAGCATATTTTATCTATATTAACATGTACTACAGAAGTGACCTTGGACAAACCTTTATAAAATTACTTTATTATGAAACGCATTTTGTGGACCAAAAGTTGACATATAGCTTTTTAGAATGAACATCCAATATTACATTGTACATTTGTGGCAATACGTCTGCCATTACATGGATGGGACAGTATCAGAATTTTACCGACACACCTGCAATTTTCTTTCCCTACCTAGTTATATTTTATTTATAGAATAAGTTTATCTAATGTGTGTTCTAGATACACATGTTAATATAGATTAACTTTTTAAGTAGACATATAAGTTTTCATAGAGTTCAACAATTTCTATTAATTTTTTAGATTTTATAAGATCTATTGCCCTTGAATTATATATCATATATATAGCATATTCTATCTATATTAATATGCATCACGAAGACACACATTGGACAAACCCTTATATAAACTTACTTTATTATGAAACGTGTCCTATAGATAAAAAGTTGACATGTAGTTTTTTAGAACAACACCCAACGTTACCTTCTGCATCGGTGGCAATACGTCTGTCATCACATGGATTGGGGCAGTTTCGAAATTTTACCAACATACCTGCAATTTTCATTCTCTACCAAGTTATATTCTATTTATAAAATAGGTTTATCTAACGCGTGTTCTAGATGCACATGTTAATATAAAATAACTTGACATATAATTTTTCATAGAGTTCAATAATTTCAATTAATTTTTTAAATTTTATAAGATTTATTACTCTTAAACTATATATATTATATATATAATATTTTATCTATATTAATGTGTACTATAGAGGTACACATGAGACGAACCTTAAATCCTTTAAAAAAAATGGAATGTGTTTTGTGGACCAAAAGTTGACATGTAGTTTTTTAAAACAAACAACTTCTAATATATGACCACATGGACCCACAGATAACAATGCATTCTACATTGGTGGCTATACGTAAGCGATTAAATGGATTGGGGGCAGTTTCGAAATTTACCGATTGTTAGTCTAAGCTGTCCTAGATGCACATGCATTAATATGAATTAACTTTCTAATTTAAAATATAATTTTTCTTAGGTTTCAATAATTTTCATTAATTTTTTAGATTTTATATAAGATTTATTGCCCTTGAATTATATTTCATCTATATAGCATATTTTATCTATATTAACAAGTACTACAGAGACACACGTTGGACAAATCCTTATAAAATTACTTTATTATGAAACGCGTTTTATGGTCCAAAAGTTGACACGCTGTAGTTTTTAAGAACACACATCTAAGATTGCATTCTACATCAGTGGCAATACGTCTGCCATTACATAGATGGGGCCAGTTTCAGAATTTTACCGACACGCCTGCAATTTTCTTTCTGTACATAGTTATATTTATTTATAGAATAGGTTTATCTAATGTGTGTTCTAGATGCATATTAATATAGATCAACTTTTTAATAGACATATAAGTTGTCATAGAGTTCAACAATTTCTCTTATTTTTTTTAAATTTTATAAGATCTATTGCCCTTGAATTATATACCAGATATATAGCATATTCTATCTATATTAATATGTATCACAAAGACACACATTGGACAAACCCTTATAAGTTACTTTATCATGAACACGTTCTGTGGTTCAAAAGTTGACATGTAGTTTTTTAGAACGAACATCCAACGTTACCTTTTGCGTCGGTTGCAATACGTCTGTCATCAATTTCTCTTATTTTTTTTAAATTTTATAAGATCTATTGCCCTTGAATTATATACCAGATATATAGCATATTCTATCTATATTAATATGTATCACAAAGACACACATTCGACAAACCCTTATAAAGTTACTTTATCATGAACACGTTCTGTGGTTCAAAAGTTGACATGTAGTTTTTTAGAACGAACATCCAACGTTACCTTTTGCGTCGGTTGCAATACGTCTGTCATCACATGGATTTGGGCAGTTTCGAAATTTTACCAACACACATACAATTTTCTTTCTCTACCTAGTTATATTTTATTTATAAAATAGGTTTATCTAACGCGTGATCTAGATGCACATGTTAATATAAAATAACTTGACATATAAGTTTTCATAGAGTTCAACAATTTCAATTAATTTTTTAGATTTATAAGATTTATTACCCTTGAACTATATATATATATATATTATATATAATATTTTATCTATATTAATGTGTACTATAGAGGCACAAATGAGACAAACCCTAAATCTTTTCAAAAAATAAAATAAAATGTGTTTTGTGGTCCAAAAGTTGACATGTAGTTTTTTTTAAAAAAACAACGTCTAATATATGACTCACGGACAATGATGCATTCTACATCAGTGGCTATATGTAAGCTTAAATGGATTGGGGCAGTTTCGATATTTTACAGACTGTTTGTCTAAGCTGTCCTGGATGCACATGCACTAATATGAATTTACTTTCTAATTTAAAATATAATTTTCTTAGGTTTCAATAATTTCCATTAATTTTGTAGATTTTATAAGATTTTCCCTTAAAATATATATCATATATAATACTACCTCTAGTCAGAAATACAAGTTCTTTGCCAAATTTTGATAGTCAAAATTATAAGTCATTTTATACATTGCAATGTGTATTTATCTACTATTTTTCAACTCCGCTCTCTTTTATTCATTCATTTATGTCTCTTCCTCTCTTTCTCTCTCCTTATTTAAATTTTACTTTAAAAATTGCATTGTTTTCTTCATATTTAATTTGCGTGTAAAGTCCAATAGGACTTGTATTATTGACCTGAGATAGTATATTTTATCTATATTAACGTGTGCCACAGGGACACACACAGGAACACATATTAAACAAACCCTTATAAAATTACTCTATTATGAAACATATCTTATGCACAAAACATTTGACATGTTTTCTAGAACCTACAACTTCTAATATATGAATGAATGGACCTATTGACAACGCGACATTCTATATCGGTGGTTATACGTCATCAATTACATGGATGGGGCACTTTCGAAATTTTGCCAAGTGACAACACCTGTATTCTTTATTGGTGGCTATATGTCAGCAATTACATGGATTGGGGCACTTTCAAAATTTTACCGATTGTTTGTCTCAGCTATCTCGAATGCACACGCGTTAATATGAATTAACTTTTCAATTTAAAATATAAAATTTTTAAGGGTTATTCAATAGTTTCTATTAATTTTTTAAATTTTATAAGATTTACCCTCATATATAGTATATTTATCGATATTAACATGCATCACAGGGATGCGCCTTAGACAAACAGTTATAAAATTACTCTGTTATGAAACATGTCTTGTAGACCAAAAGTGTTGATATATTTTCTAAAACGTACAAGTTCTAGTATACGAGTGAATGGACTCATTGACAACACTGCATTATGTATTGGTGGTTATACGTCAGTGATTACATAGATGAGGGTACTTTTTGAATTTTACCCATTGACAACGTTGTATTCTATATCTTTAGCTATATGTCAGCATATATGGATGGGCAAACTTTCGGAATTTTGCCGATTGTTTGCCTAAGTTGTCCTGGATGCACACACGTTAATATAAATTAACTTTCTAATTTAAAATATAAGTTTTTTTAGGGTACAATAGTTTCTATTAATTTTTTTATTTTATAAGATTTATCCTTAAACTATATATCATTTATAGTATATTTTATCTATATTAATGTGTGCCATAGAGACACACTAGACAAACCCTTACAAAATTACCCTACAATGAAACTTGTCCTCTGGACCAAAAATTTTTGACATGTTCCATAAAACGTACAACTTCTCATGTATGACTGAATGGACCCATTGATAACACTGCTTTCTGTATTAGTGGTTATACATCACCTATTACATGGATGGAGGCACTTTTGGGATTTTACCCATTGACAAAGTTGCATTCAGTATCAGAGGCTATATGTCAGCGATTACTTGGATTGTGGGCACTTGGATTTTACCGGTTATTCGTCTAAGTTGTCCCAGATGCACACATGTTAATATAAATTAATTTTTCAATTTAAAATATAAATTTTTTTAGGGTTAAATAATTTATATTAATTCTTAGATTTTATAAGATTTACCCTTAAACTATATATCATATATAGTACATTTTATCTATAGAGTAAATGACCATATTTGCTCATAAACAATTTATACTTCTATGGTTTTACCCAACAATAACTTTTAGTTAAAATTTTACCTAAATACAAATTGTGTGCAACTTATACTATCAAATTATCAATAAAGCAGCAGAATCTGATAGTTTTTTGCATGTGATTAGCATGTGCAGCCAGAGAGAGGGGCATTTTTTTCTTTCATACCTCCCTTAAAAAACAACAAACATTTCAACTGACCTTCAATTGCCTCACCATCACACATGACTGACATATCAGTCTCAAACATATTAACAGTCTTTAAAAAGATAAAAATGCTCATCGCTCCGACTGAACATATTAATTACGTGCAAAAAACTACCAGATTTCACCATTGATAACTTGATAATATAAGTTACAAGTAAATTATCTTAGGGTAAATTTTAATGAAAAAATTGGGTAAAACTAGAAAAATGTAAATTATTTATGAGAATATAGTGATTTACTCTTTATCTATATTAACATGTGCCACAAGGATACACATTGAACGAACCCTTATAAAATTACTCTATTAGAAACATGTCTTGTGGACCAAAAGTTTTGACATATTTTGTAGAATATACAACTTCTAATATATGACTGAATGGACTAATTGACAACACTGCATTCTGTATCGATGGTTATACATCAACGATTGTATAGATGGGAACACTTTCAGGATTTTACCCATTGACAACACTACATTTTACATTGGTGGCCATACATCAACGATTACACAGATGGGCCAGTTTCAAGATTTTACAGACTGTTTGTCTAAGTTGTACCGGAGGCACACATGTTAATATGAATTAACTTTAATATTTAAAACATAAATTTTCTTAGGATTCAACAATTTCAATTAAATTTTTAGATTTAAAAGATTTAACCTTAAAGCTTAAACTATATATCATGTATAGTGTATTTTATCTATATTAATGTGTGCCACTAGGACACACATTAGATAAACCTTTATAAAATTACTTTATTATGAAACGTGTCTTGTGGACCAAAAGTTTTGGCATGTTTTATACAACGTACAACTTCTAATATATAAATGAATAGACCCATTGACAATATTGCATTATGTATCGATGGTTATACGTCAACAATGACATGGATGGGGACACTTCCGACATTTTACCCATTGGCAACGTTGCATTCTGTATCGGTGGCTATGCATCAACGATTACATACGAATGGGGGCACTTTGGGAATTTACTGATTGTTTGTCTAAGTTGTCCCGGATGCACACATTGATTGAAATTTCCAACTTAAAATCTAAATTTTTTAGAGATCAATAATTTCTATTTTTTTTTTTTAGATTTTATAAGATTTACCTTTAAACTATCTATCATATATAATATATTTTATTTATATTAACGCGTATTATAGGGACATACATTAGACAAACCCTTATAAAATTACTCTATATGAAACGTGTCTTGTGACCAAAAGTTTTAGCACGTTTTCTAGAACATACAACTTCTAATATATGATTGAATAGACCTATTGACATTGTTGCGTTCTGCATCGGTGGCTATATGTCAGTGATTACATGGGGATAGTTTCGAGATTTTACTAACAACGTTCAACTTCTAATATATGACTCAATGGACCCTATTGACAATGTTATATTCTGCATCGTTGGCTATATGTTCGTGATTACATGGATGGGGGAAATTTCGAGATTTCACCGACAATGTACAACTTCTAGTATATGATTTCTAGAATGTACAACTTATAATGTATTACTCAATGGCTTTATTCACAATGCTGCATTTTCTATCGGTGGGTATATGTCAGATACATGGATTGAGCGGTTTCGAGATTTTACCGCTTGTTTGTGTAAGTTGTCACGAATGCACACATGTTAATATGAATTAATTTTCTAATTTTTAAAATACAAATTTTTCTTATGGTTCAAATATTTCTATTACTTTCAACAATAGAGACTTAAAATCGAAGAGGTTTTTTATTACCTTTGTCTTCTTTAGCCGGTTTTCTATTTTAGAGAAAGAAGAAAATAAGGGAGTGACTCATAAACATACTACTTTTCTATGCACATCCTAAACTATGATGACATAAATATTTATATACAGAGAGAGAGAGAGAGAGAGAGAGAGAGAGAGAGAGAGAGAGAGAGAGAGAGAGAGAGAAACTAGATGATGTGTGTTTATATATATATTTAGCTTAAACAGTACGTTTAACTGTGTGTGAGAGAAAGCGATAGTTTTGAGGAAGAGGATATGTTCTCACTTGGCACTCGTTAATATAGATAAAATATATTATATATGATATATAGTTTAAGGGTAAATTTTATAAAACTTAAAAATTAATAGAAATTGTTGAACCTTAAGAAAAGAGTAAATCACCATATTTGTTCATAAGACAATTTACACATTTTTAGTTTTATCTAAAAATATTTTTTTATTAAAATCTTACCTAAATACAATTTACGTGCAGCTTATACTATCAAATTGTCAACTAGGAGGTGGAATCCTACGGTTCATTGCACGTGATTAGCTTGTGCAACTGGAGAGAGATACACTTTTGTCTTTTTGAAGGCCATTAATATGTTAGAGATCGATATGTAAATCATGTGTGATGATTGGGCAAGTGAGGGGTAGCTGAAATGTTTGTTGTCTTTGAAAGGGAAAGTGTGAAAAGATAGAAATGCCCCTTTCTATATCTTCACATGCTAATCACGTGCAAAAAACTACAGGATTCTGCGACCTTATTGATAATTTGATAGTATAAGCTGTGTTTAAATTCTATTTGGGTTAAATTTTAACAAAAAATTAATTGTTTTTGGGTAAAGCTAGAAAATGATGAATTGTTTATGTACAAATATGGTGATTTACACTTTTCTTAGTGTTCAATAATTTCTATTATTTTTTTAAATTATATAAATTTACTCTTAAACTATATATTATATATAGTATATTTTATTTATATTGACGTATGCCTCACGAATACACATTAGACAAACCCTTATAAAATTACTCTATTACGAAATGTGTCTTGTGGACCAAAAGTTTTGGTATGTTTTCTATAACATACAACTTGTAATATATGACTGAGTGGACCCATTTACAATGCTACATTTTGTATTGGTGGCTATACGTTAACACTTACATGGATGGGCCCTTTCGGCATTTTACTAATTGTTTGTCTAAGTTGTCCCCCAGGCACACACGTTAATATGAATTAACTTTCTCATGTAAATATAAAATGTTTTTGGGTCCAACAATTTTTATTAATTTTTTATTTTTTTAAAAAATTTACCCTTAAACTATATATCATATATAGTATGTTTTATCTATATTAACGTCTGCTACAAAAACACACATTAAACAAATCTTATAAATTTATTATGTTATGAAACGCATCTTATGGACCAAAAGTTTTGACATATTTTATAGAACATACAACTTATAATGTATGACTAAATGGACCCATTATGATTACATGGATGGGAACACTTCAGGCCTTTACCAATTGTTTGTCTAAGTTATCCCCTGAAATAACTTTCTAATTTAAAATATAAATTTTCTTAGGATTCAATTATTTCTAGTGTAAATTGTTTAGATTTTATAAGATTTACTCTTAAACTATAGATTGTATTTAGTATATTTGATCTATATTAACATGTCCTACAGGTTGGGACACACACTAGACACCCCTCATAAAATTACTCTGTTATGAAATTTGTCTTGTAGACCAAAAGTTTTGACATGTTTTCTTGAAAGTACAACTTCTAATATATGACTAAATGGACCTATTGATAATGCAATACATCTGCATCGGTAGTTATACACGATTACATGAGTGGGACACTTTCAATATTTCATTGTCACACTTGTACCCTAGGACACTGTAAATTAACTTTTAAATTAGAGATACAAGTTTCTTTATAGTTTAACAATTTCTATTAGGTTTTTATATTTTATAAATAGTTTTTACACTTAAACTATCGTATATGGATATGTTTTATCTATATTAATATGTGCCCCAAATTTTTTATAAAATTATTCTTTTACTAAACACGTCTAGTGGACCAACGCGTCTAGTTAGTAGACCAAAAGCTTTAACATGTTGTACTTTTTTAAAACATACAATTTTTAATATATATTATGTAATATTTTAAAAGTTTTGATCCACAAAATATAATTCATAATAAAAATTTCCATAATTGTCAAAGGTGTCTTTTTTTTCTTATTTAACATCAACTGATTATAATCGTAAAACAACAAGTATATTAATACTATAAAGAATAAAGTTATAAGGATAGATTTAAAAACTTGCGTGTTAAATACCTAATGAAATAGGGTAATAATTATTTGAAGAATAACTCCGAAAATAAACTCATAATTAACTTTTTATTTATTTATTTTTTAAACAAGACGAAACCATAAATGAATTGCTCGTTTGATTGTTTATTAAAACCATCTATCCCAATATTGTTGGCTTTTGAACAAATTAAATTGATACTTAATAAGTAACATCACTAATAATAATGCCTGTTTTGTTCGAATGTTTCCATTTTATGCCACTCTAAGAATTACATGGCAGATAAACTCCTTTTTAATTAGAAGATATTTTAGGTTCGAGGAGATTGAGGAAACAGGAGATTGCACAAGGGAACCCTTTGCCTTTCTTGTTATGGCACTGATTTGCACCAAATAAGGACTCATGCAATATATGGTAATTAACACCTTTTTTTTCTTCACAATTAATTTCCTCATGTTTGGTGTTTTTGTTTTTTTATGTTCGTATAGATGACGTAATAATATAACTAGTAAAAAAAAAAAAAAACTATCCAACGTTAATGCAGATAAAACAATATTGGTGACAAAGGGAGAAGGTTGTAGAAACTCGAAAATAACAAACGTCATTAACTAATCACAAGCAAGTCCTTTTTCGGAGGAATTTCTCCTTTTGCTCCTTAACCTATGCGGTATTAGTTGTCGTTTACCAACGATTGTTCCCCTCATAATAATAAAATTTTTACACGTTATACTCATATTTGTCACTGAAATATTTTTCGTCATGATTCGAATGTGTTAAACATATATGTCGTCAGCTATCGTCAAGAAAATCAAACCCTCTCGAAGATTCATAATTGAATATTTCTTGTCTATAGATAAAAACGATGATTGAGAATTATCTTTTATTTTAAGGCATAACTTGTATATGTATACTTTATGTACTTGACATCTAATATAAATGTATTTTAATTAATTTATTAGTTGGGTTAAATTTAAAAAAAAAACACGTGTCCAAACATTATTATTTATGAATGTTGATGTCAACAATGTAGATCGTAGATTTTGTCCATTTCCTGTTCGTGGGTGGGGTTTGCATGGAAATTAAAGAGTGTCTTAAAATCTTCGAGCACATTAGAATATTGTCAATTACCTTTAATTATCAATCAAAATAAACAAACCATATACATATACATATATAGGAGTATTTGATCCAAATTGCATCAAGAATTATCTAATTAATTGAATCAAATAATGATAAAATTATCAATTAAAAAAATATACTCTCTACAATACAAGACTTGACTAAAAATATGTCATAAAATCACTTTAAAAGGAGAGAGATACCAGACTGTCCCCCTATTTGTACAAATATTTTTCACAAGAAATAATATTTTAGTCACCTTTAATCTAATTAAAAACAAATCCACCTTGGTTCATATGGCATTAATAGTAACACAGGGATCAAAACAAGAAAGTTGCGTATTAAAAAATCGCAATAGCTAAGAAATTTTTTGTTAGTTGACAGAAAAAAAAAACCAAAATTAAATTAAGCCGAAGAGCTGACTAGAAATGATAAGCAAGAACAAGAAAAAATGCATTAGAAGACAGCAGAGGAAACTTGCCAAATTGCAATCCAACAACAGTACATAGAAGGTAGCTAAAAAATGACAATGCAGGAAACCTTTATTTTTCTTTTCTTGCTTTTCTAATTTTGTTTTTTGGTTACATAGTATATAAAAAATGTTGATAATGAAAAATAATAAGCTGTTTTAACCTTAAATGGGCGAGAATAATGTAGCCAACCCTTGATCAACATTGATAGAGAGCTTGTCATAAGCCATTAATGTTTTCTGACCATACTTGTACGTTCCTACACCTCTTGCAAGAACCTCACCGTCCACATCTATGATCCCTTCCTTGCCTGGGTCATCATTTCGTAGACCAGGCTCCAACACGAAAGCTTTCACCTGCAGTTGGCGCCAGAAAGTGAAACTTCAAACTCGAAGATGAATATAAAATGTGCGTTCCAAAGCAAAAATTGCCCCTTATCTCTCTCTCTCTCTCTCTCTCTCTCTCTCTCTCTCTCTCTCTCTCTCTCTTTGAATGAAAAACAGTGGAACCTTTTTCCAGTTTTCCTTTTTCATGCACGGGGGTGCAGGGTGTGGTGGCGGTGGGGGCGGGCGGGGAAGGGATGAACTGAATAACACAAAAAAGGAAAAAGCTGGGGAACCATCTCCAGAATTCCATTTTTCAAACACGGGGGCACAAGGGGGGAGAGGGAGCAGACAGAACGAATGACACAAAAAGAAACATAATAACAGAGGAATTCTTCAAAAATAGAAATGAATTTGATGCAAAATAGTGGACTAACCTTAAGGTAAGTGACATAAGGTGATTTTACATGACCACCATTATTCATTTGGGTCATTAGACTCAGCAAGCCTAACTTCGTGCAATCCTTTATCATAATTAGGTCCAAATAGCCATCTGAAAACTGCAAAAACAAAGAAATCATAATCACTGTCAAAAAAGCTGGCTAAGTTAATTAGCTTGAATGGGAGAATCATAAATTCAAGTTTGAAAGCCTAATTTACTCTCTAAATGAAGCCCCAAGTAGATAAAAAGGAAGTCAGATAACAGCTAGAATCAGCTGACAATGAAAAAGAAGACTGCATGTCCAACTCTCTACTTGTATTATAAAATATGGAAATGAACAGTAACAATAGAAACCGATCGGAGATGACTAAATTCTTTATACTAGATGTATGTGGTCCAAGATCCAGAAACCCTTCGAGCCAGTAATTTAACCAGTTATCCTTGGGGGTATTAACCTCATAGGGACATTCACGTTGGTAAAATTACTTGTACAATATAAAGAGATAAGCACAAACCAACCTTGGCATCAGGAGCAGCCATGGTGTCTTCACTACCCCATGGTACGTTATGAAGCCAGATTGAAACAAAAGGTCCATCAATCTTCCGCCACTCAAGATTCTTTACATCAATACCACTGCCTTGATAGCCACATTGCTGAATCTTTCCAGGCCCCTCATCGGAGCCATTCTCATTAGGAAAGATTTCGCCATTGGAATCTCTCTCTGGAATAATTGCTTCTCCATGAGCTTCATATCCTGGTGCAGGAACATACCTTATACGTCCATTATATTTCCTCAGAGAGAATATTCGTTTGATTGCCTGGAAAATCCAAAGGAGTCAGGGGAGCATGAAGGGTTACATATTAAATCACATTTGACTTCACGAAATTATGAATACACGAAAAAGAAACAGACTGCATTACTTACATAAAAGTCAATACGAGCACTGCCCATCCATCTGTATTTCTCAGACTCGATATCAATATCAGCAACAAGACCTTGAAAAAATTATTAAGACAAAATAAGCACATTTACCTCGACGCTTTTGCTCTGGGATATAAAATATATAATATCAAACTACATCAAGCATAAATACAAAGGTCTTTTATACCCCAAGCAAGCATTAATACACTGAAAAATCTGGTCTCCCCCTGTGTTATGGTAGCCACATCCAATGAAAGCTTATGCCCTAGAAAACAAGCAAGGGCAGAAAGACTTCAAAACAATATTTAGACAAATGATAAAGAAGGAAATCATGTAATCAAGGTTTTCCGAAAGGAACAAAAGTTTCGGTGGCAACCTCGAATAATAGTAAGAATGGCATTAGGTGGCAAACAAGGTTCGCCAACTGAATCAAGAAGAGACTTCACCATTCCATTTCCAGTTCCTGCATCCAGAACTATGTCATATCAGAAGTCACACCATTTACAGCCAAATTATCCATATGGGCCTCGTAAAATTCACTAGAATGATGATATTTTTGGTTTGAAGTTAATTTCTGTGACTTGAATACTGGTTCAACTGCCCGTCCCCCAGCAAGTGATCATGAGATCAGATGCTTCTGTTGTCATTTAATCTTAGAAATATTAGAGACTATTTTAATGAACACACCAGCTGTTAGTTTGACTAAAATTAAAATACACTTTTATGATGCTCCTGAAGTAAACTGGCATCTTGAAGAGATAATAAACGCAGTCAAGAAAAAGTGATAAAAACAGATAAGTGCATGGAACCACAAACCTGCAGGAACTACCCCAAGAGGCATCCGTATTGCAGTTGTCCAATCCGTCCTTTGAAGCAGTCCATTTACTACCTACTACACATAGCAACAAAGTAAAGATAAAGGATAAGGTCACCAATATGATTATATTTCCTATCATCAGAAACTTCCTACTAAAGAAATAATAACTTCTGCAAAATTCTAAACTTGAAGTTCCTTACATGGATAAAAATTTGATTACATCTTCTGAGGAAAAGATAATCAAGCCTAACACATGCTAGATATGTATTATTGATGTAACCTAATTAATCAAGAAGTTTAACGAATAAGAAAAAAATTCGATTTTGAGATTTCCTCTTCAATTCTTCAACAGTGTAGCCATCATTGTCCCTTTGTACCCATTTTAACAAATGTTTAACACAAGCAACTAATAACGTCAAGTAAGTAGCAGTTCATATACCCATATCAGTACCTAATACAAATCAATCCCAAGAAAGAAAGCAAAAGGCATTTCCAACTAACCTCAACTAAAATCCCATCTCCACTAACACAAACAATTCCATCATACTTCGATAGGTCCAAAGTTTGAGCAATCTCCTTAGCGTGGCCCTGATGTTTAGTTTCTGCCAATTTGAGAATTAATCCAGTTAGCAAACGAGAAAATAATAAACCCATCTGAATAATCCAAAATCCCATAAATGGCCAGTTACCTTGAACCTCATATACAATATTGGCGTCCTCCAGCAACGGCTTTACATCATCAACAAATATTTTCGAAGCAGATTTCTTGCCACCATACGGATTAACGAACACAAAGAGCCTCTTTGGCCTACCTGATAATTCAATCATAAATTGTTTTTATACCAATACGGCAATATACGATTAAAGATAATAAAAATGAAAAAAAAAAAAAAAGAAGTTTTCTCTTTTACCGAGAGAATCAATGAGCTGCTGGAGTTTTTGAGACCAAAGACGGAGCTGATTTTCAGATAAAGGCTCAAAGGTAAAGGTTTTCTTCAGCAGAGTACCTTTACTTCCGCTGCAGCAGATTCCAACCCCTCTCTCAATTAAGGCCTTAATTCTAAGTTTGGAGCCTTCAACTGCAAAACCAAGAACCTCTTTTTCCACCGCCAAGCACCGGTTAGACCACCGGAGTTTTCCATCAGCAGTTAAAGAAACGGTGGTCGAAATTCCATTGACCTTGGCCCTATCAGAGAATTGGTGCTCACCGCCGGCTTCCATGCCTCCCTCAAGTCAAGCGGTGATTTCTCGAGGTTTGTTTTGAGTGAAGGAAGATTTTTTTTCTTTTTTAGAAGAAGACCAACAGGTTTGGAGTTGAACACAACTTTAAACAATTTCCCAATTTTTTTTTTTTTTAATTTTAAAATTCAGTTTCTAGTATTGGAATTTACGGGATTGTTTGGATTTGGAGTTTTGTTCATTGTTAGGCAGTTTTACTTTGGATTTATACTCATAACTGTAGCTAAACTAGGATTGTTAGAGTAGTTGGTAGATTTGGATTGGGATGCCTTGTAGCTAAGCATATCTTGCAACCGCTTCTAGTTTGGATTAGGATGCTCTTCTTCCTACTCCACTCTTTTGTTAATTGGAAAAAATATTTTATAAACAAGTTCATGTTTCTATTTATGAATGATGTAATGTGTATTTTATCATATTATCTTTATTATTAATTATATTTTTTGTTATAAAGACAATAATTAAAAGAGTGACATGCTAGATGATGAGAATATGAACTTAATTCATAATACGTTTTCCGGTCAAAATTGATTCAAATTGCCATTTCGTTTATATATTTTGTACATATTATAAATATATTTTTATAGTTTGTATATTCGATAATTAATTAATTTATGTTACTAATTTTATTAAAAAATATTAAAACATCATGATTTGATAGTAACATTTTAGAGTTTTCTAACAATATTATTTTGCAATTCAATTCTTGTTTCTTATCATATATTAAGATCTAGTTCTGGAATGTACACACGTTAATAAAAATTAACTTTTCAATTTAAAATATAAATTTTCTTAATATTCAACAATTTCTATTAAATTTTAAAATTTTATAAGATTTACCCTTAAGGTTTATATTATATTATATATAGTATATTTAACGTGTGTCATATGAACACACATTGTACAAATCTTTTTAAAACTACTCTATTATGAAACATGTCTTGTGGACCAAAAGTTTTGACATGTTCTTTAGAGCGTACCACTTCTAATATATAACTCAATGGACCCATTGACAACGTGGCATTCTGTATCAGCGGTTATACATCAGTGATTACATGGATGGAGTACTTTTAGAGTTTTACCCATTACGATACTGCATTTTGTATCGATGGCTATATACCAGCAATTACATAAGGATGGGAGTATACTTTCAAAATTTTATCGATTGTTTACTTAAGCTATCCCAGATGCACACACGTTAATATAAATTTCTAATCTAAAATATAAATTTTTTAAAATACAATAATTTATATTAATTTGTTTAGATTTTATAAGATTTACCTTTAAACTATATCTTATATAATTTTTTTTGGTCATAAAAGATAGTCATATTAATATATTATATGTAGTCTATTTCATATATATATATATATATATATTAACGTTTATCACATAGACACACGTTAGACAATCTCATATGAAAAACATGTCTTATGAACCAAAAGTTTTAACATGTTCCCTAAACGGTACCCATTGACATTGATGCATTTTGCATCGATGGCAATATGTCAGTGATTATATGAGGACAATTTCGAGATTTTACCAACAACATAATACTTCTATCATATGATTTAGAGGACTCATGGACAATGCTCAATAATTACATGGATGAGACAGTTTCAAGATTTCACCAACAATATAACTTTTTAATACATATTTTGTAGAACTTACAACTTCTAATATATGATTCAATGGGCACATTGACAATGTTACTTCCTGTTTTAGTGGTAAATAATATAGAGCTTTTTTTGGGATGTTTTCCTTAAAAAAGAGTAAATCTTTATTTTTTGAAAAAAAAGTAATGAAAGACAAAGAAGTTGAGTTCACAAAAGCTTTGCATAAATGCGTTCATTTTTTATTGCCCGCTAAAATTTGACCAACTTATTAACACGTTTTATGCGCTCATCAGACAACGCATTTAAGTTAAGGCTATTCGTGGAGCTCCTTGGGAAAACAAGGCCAAACAGGTAAAAACCTCAGCAGATTATTCAGTCGGCCGTTAAGGGTTTAGCAATTCGCATTGTCGGGCTTCCATGGAAGAAGAGGGAGCCCAACAGCCTTCGCGCGTTCGAGCCCCCCACATCAAGAAGAGAGCTCTCAAGAACAAAGCTCTTTCTGTATCTTTCAATGAAAAAGATCTCACGTATTTCCTTTATAACTGAATTTTTTTGGGTCTCTCTGTATCTGTTAATCGTTACCATTTTGCTGCATAAACTGTTGAATCTTTGAAATTCACTTGATTGGTAATATATATAGGGACTTTGTGACTGGGTTTCACAAAAGGAAGAAGAAAAGGAGAAAGGAAGCACAACAAAAATTGCAAGAAGCTGAACGGCGAAAACTTATAGAAGCTCGCAAAAAGGTTCAATCTTTACTTATTCAATTGTCACTTCCTATAGTTACATTGACGTTTTTCGATACTATGCTAAAATTTTTCTGCAGTCACCATGTGGGTTTTCCCTTTGCTGGTGCTTTATATTTCTAAGTGAAGATGTAGTTATAACTAAAACGAAGTATTTGTCAAATATATATGTTCATATTCGAGGTGTCTGTTCTTGTGATCGGCAAATGCTACTCTGTAATTCAGTCTGTGAATTGGCCTTAGGGTGTGTATTTGGCTTGCGAGTATGTGAGAAACTTATGGCTTCAATCTTTACTTTAAAAGTATGAAAGAGTAAGATTTTCTTACTATTGTTGATTGGTAAAGTTGTCTTGGAAGCAAAATTCATGATTTGGAACAGGATGTGTCACAGGGACAGAAATAAGTTTCTTGATAGTGAAAATCTCATCCACACATATATGTTAGAAGAGTGCATGAAGTTCTCAGCAATTTAGTTTTACGTTAATTAGTTTGGACTAGAGAGCAAACTTTTTACTCTAGGTGATCTTGTCGCGGTCGCCCTATTCCTTTTAGATACTCATTCAGTAATTTGTTTTGGTTAGTCTCTTGGAGATGAAAGCATAATTATATCAATTGCGCTATACTAATTGTTTCTCTGGATTCTTGTACCTCTGCATACTAGCTTGCCTTTTCTATTATGTTTTTGTTTATGGTAAATATATGTAGCTGGTGGCCCCTGTTTAACCTCTTATATGAGATTTTTTACTTCAAATTGAGATCTCCATATTGAGATAGCCTTTTGCAGCATTGGCAATGAATAATCTATTTCTGCAACTACTGAATGTTTTCTGATACTCTTTTTAGTAATCTGACATTATAAGTTTCTTCTCTATGGATCTCTATCATCCTTGAATTTAACAAGATTGCTAATGGGTCTCTGTACTGTGCTTCCTTTCTCCTGAATTGATCCAGAGGTTGCAGTTTTTTTAGTCCTAAGATTATGCGTGATACAGAACTTAATTAAGTACTCGACGGTCACTTAATTATATTCATCCATCACTATTTGACCTCAGTTAAAGAGAAAAAAGTAACGTTTACACTGCTCAAGCATGTATGGAGTGTGAAAAGATTCCAACGGCAGTTCTGACTCCCTCTCCGTTTGCATCTTCATTGAGGCTAACCTTTGCAGCCACTAAAAAAACATATCACCACCTAATGCTTATCCTCTTGTGGGTTTAGCTAATATCAACTAAAAACTGTCAATAACTCTATTTTGGTAGTAATTCATTGGTCCACTGGCATTATTGCTCTCAATTATAATGAACTTCCTCTTACAAACAAAAATCATTTGACCTGATCCGTCAGTCTACCGAGTTTTCTTTATATAGCAGCTATACAGCTAGTTCCCTTGACTTCACTTTTCCTGATATATTATTTGCAGAGAAAACTGGAAAGAGAATTTGTTATATATGGTGGAGCTCCGCCTGAGTCAAACGCTGGACTTGATGAATCTGATGACTGTGTTGTTAATGAAGAAGAGGACCTAACAACATCAGTATCTGGTACCCAGCTAGTACACTGTTATTTACTTTCTTTATACTTGCTCACAGGGAAATGTTTAACTCCACAGCAAAGGGACGTCTAGCTTAGTAGGTATCCAGTTTTAAAGTACAGTCACCCTTTTCCACTGCCGGACAAGTTCTCATGTCCCTCTGATGTCTGGATTGTGATTTTCAGCACTTCCTCTGGAGATATTTGGTTCTACTGAGAAATTTCCTTTTTATTTTGGTCCGAGAAAGGGGGAGGAGGGTTTGATATTTCTAACTGAAATGTTAATGTTTTTAGACAACAACTAGACCTGCAGATTTGTGAAATTTTTACTGACATAGACAAGTTTAAATATTTTGTGGATTAAATGCAAGCCTGCAACTAAAAGGCTGGGGCTCCATAATAAGAATAGAATGCAATGATCTTATGGCAGGATCTAGTGACAACCTTGGTAGTTGTCCTAAAATCTATAAATGAAATGGAATGGCTTCAGAACTTAATGTGGATAATGTATGTTGATTTGCTTCCTCCCTTTTGTTTTTCTTGTCTATAGGTACAGCCATGTATGACAACGGTGATATGAGAGTCACTGTGACAACAAGTGAGATCTTTCGCGAGGAAGAAGATCGAAATGAGAGGCCACGTCTAGAAGTACCAATGCATTCTGGAGGCTCTGAAAAACAGAAACACAATCTATCAGTCAGCAAGAAGAAACCATTCAAGAAAGTACAAAAGAAGAGATCTAGGCCAAAACCACAATCTAAAAGGGATAAGAAGAAAGGAAAAAAGAAAAACAAGAAGCACTAAGCTTTTGATCTCTTTCTCTACTCTTCTTCTCAACTTCCATATCTTAGATGAGTTCTTACATAAAATCAAGAATCAGATTGTTGCAGCGAAAGGCTTTATGCTGTCCACTTTGATCAATACTGAAATTTTTTATAGTTGTGCTTCATCAAGAACTCAAGATCAAATTTGGAGTATACATAAATTGACTTGTGAATTGTTGTCTTTTAGGATGTCCTTAGATAAAATTTGGTTTTGAGATTTTTGTTTTGGGTTTTGAAAAAAAGCAGATTTGTTTATGAGAAGAAATGTAGGTCTCAAAATTGAGATTTGAGTCGGTGTCAAATTTTACCCTTTTGTTGTACGAGTGCTGTATACAGAAAGTTATTAGCATATGAAGAAGTATTGTTATCATGCAAATGGTCACCTGATCTTTGATCAGTGCAAATGTGTTATTGTTTAAAGGTATTTTTTTACATGTGTATGGATTTATTAAAAAATATTTATAATCATATAAAAAAAAAAAGACAGTAGAATAATGGAAGTATGTCAGATGATTGACAGTAGAGGACGGCAGGAGTATCAATATAAAATTGAGAGCAACAGCGAAATCCAACGTCAGCTCTGCCACCTCAGCAACTGAACCGAATAAAAACTCACGTGCTCAATCCTAAAGTTCAGAAATGCTGTCAGCAATGGTCGTCCCATGAGTCATGACCATCCGAAGTCCATATGCACCAAAGCCGCCCAACCCGACCCGATACCCGGCCGATTATCGTTTTACTTGGATTCAGATTTATTTTTCTTTTAAAGTGTAATTTTCAAAAATCTTATAAAAATAATTTTTTTGGAAAAGATGATGTAAAATCTAAAATAAAAATATTTCTTTAATTTAAATTGTTATTCAAGTAGATTATGATTTAAAAAATATAAAGTATATTTATCAAGATATAAATTTTTTTAAAGCTAAAAAATTTCTATTTAATTTTTACATTTAATAAGATTTAATTATTTTATATATATTGTTTTATTTATATTAATACGTATAATAAAAATATAAGTTCAAAGAATAATGTAAAATTACAAAATTTTCATTTTTTAAACCAATTAATTGAGTATAACTTGTGAACTACAGAATTTTCCTTTTCTTTATTTAGTTTTTAAAATTTTTTTGCTCTCAGCAACATACTGTAGTATTTTTTTTCCTCCTTTTCTCAGACGGAATCCCATAACATTCATTTATGATCATTTTTCTTATAATATGTTTTATTGTATTACCATAAAATTATTTTATTTACTCAAATCATATAACTAAATATGAATAATATGCTAGAGCTGTTTTAGATTTTAATATACTTTCATGATGGACCAAACACATCCTTAATAAAATATAATTTAATTTTTTGGAAAAAAAAAGTTTTTCCTTAAGGAAAAAAAAGGCATGTAACATGACGAGAGATAAAATCAAAGGACAATTATGGACGTTTTGTTTGGCTTTGAATTACTTTGTATATATAATTTTAATTTTGATGTGTTTATAATCGTATTGAAAATGGATGGATTGTACAGTATATAATTCAATTACTACAAATTATGTTAATCTCTAGTTAATGAACTTTAAGTGAAGTTCGAATTCTTAAAAGAATATCTTGTTCTTAATATTTGTATTCCAACCCAATGTATCTTTCTTATTCTCTAAATAAAATTTTGGGTTTGATTTTAAAAAAAAAAAAAGTCAAAGGACAATTTTGACATTTTCAAGAAGTCCAGTAGCGTGTCAATTATAAAAACAATTCCAATTGGCCAAAAAAAAAACCAGGGGCTAAGCCGAGCCATCAGAATAGAATAACAAAACTAGGCAATCGAGTTTATTTGGACCAAAACACTCAAAACTCAAAACTGAAGGCCCCTAACTTAATAAATGAAAGTTCTGAGCTCCTTCCTCGGAAGCTTCTTGGCAGCATCTTCAACCTTTCTCTGCACTTTCAATTTTCCCGCTTTCCTCTTCCTTTCCTTTCCTTCCCTTCCCTTTTAAATATATTCCCATTTTTTTCCGTTGGAATCTTACAGTGGCAGCGCCACCGGCAGCAGCAGCAGCAGCGATCGCCGTAATTTTAAGAACGGAAAAAAAAACTACTGTTCTTACTCTTACTAGGTCTACTGTAATTAATTTAATACTATTGATTGACCGAAAGAAAATTAGAAAAAGGAAGGAAGATCAATCATGGAATCCAGCTAAGTAGTTGCAGTTGTAGTTTGATATTAATTTCAGTCTCAGATCAGATCTGAAAGTCGGTCGTCGCTGAGAGAGAAAACAGGAAAAAATATTATTTAAAAATACGCGCGCACGCACTGTCACGCGCGTACGGCCAAAGTAGTTATAGAGCTAGTTGTGGCTGGCAGTTAAAAAAAATGCAGACAAGGTTCGTGCAAAAATCGAACAGTATGGGTAGAGAAAAACGTACCTTGGATGATCTCGCCGGCGGCAGTAGCGAGGAAGCTCAGCCTGATAGAAAACGTCCTGCTCTTGCCAGGTGATTTTAACGCATCTAATCCTATCTGAGAGTTAGTTATGGATGGATATAAATGCAGCATATATGTATTAATTTTCTTTTAAATTTGAAGTTTGCTGCTACTTCTTCAGTAATTCAGAAAGAGAGATTCTGTACATAAATACATTGTTCTAATCTGAGGCATGATTTGGTTGTTTGTCTATAAATATTATCTCATCTTACATTTGTGCTTTCCGATTTACAACCGAGTCTCAAGTTAATCTCCTCATTTTCCCTGCTCCTGAACAGAAGCAATTTTTAGATCTTGTCATGTGATGTACTTTTGGATGCGATTCAAGGGGCAATCTGGCGACTTTTGTTTACGCTTTGCTTGGTAGAGCTTCCTTTTCTATGGTCTAGATTGAGTCGTTTTGGACCGAGGGAATAATTCTGTCTATTTGGAGCAGATATGGATGGTTCCAATTTGGGAGAAATACTTTTAGACGCTATATGTTATCTTCTTTCTTATTTCACTTGGAGGAAATGGAGGTGCGAGGAAAGAGGGGTCGTGTTGGGGGATTAATTGATGTGGAATGTTTTCAATTGGAAGACAAAAATGAATGTCTTGTAGCTTTTGAAGATGATTGATGTCGTTGGAAATATGATTCTTTGCTATCCAGGAGTACTTATGCTTGAATTAAATGGGTTGGTTTGGATGATATATTCTTTACTGTGTTGAGGAAATCCTAATATGTTTGATAACTTCTATTATGTTGAAAGTTTATTATAGACAAAGGGCTTTGGACCTGAACTTGAAGGGTTTAACCACATAAGCCATATGAAGTGACATTACTACTACTTTATTACACGTCAATGTTGGAATTATAACTTCATCTGTAGGGAACTTCATTCATCACCACCGGGAAAGGAGGGGCTCAGTTTCTGCCCAGGGGATTCCTTTTCCTTTGGATATGAATTTTTCTACCATGTCATACCTTGTGCCTGCCTTCTACACTTCACCTATTCTTTTTCAACTCATATGCATGGCTTAAGGAAATCCAAATTTGAGCCTACCTGCTGAAATAATGTCTTTTAACTGCATTTTAGGGAGCCTTTTTTATTTGCGTCAACATCTCTTTACTGAAAATTATATGGTTGCCTGCAGTGTTATTGTTGAAGCTCTTAAGGTGGACAGTCTTCAGAAACTTTGTTCTTCACTGGAGCCAATTCTTCGGAGAGTTGTAAGACATCTATGCATTCTTTTAATTGACATTCCAGCCTGATTTGCACTGTAAACTGCAATGGAACAGTTCAAACTAATTAAGTGAGACAGTGGATCTTGTCTGATTGCTGGATTCCCCATAAGCTTGGAATCTTTTGTTCATAATGCCTCCAATCACTTATATGAAATCCTGTTGCCTTTGCTCCGCTCTTTTTCTTCTTCTTTCTCTTTTTTGTTTTCCAATTGAACTTTGGAAAGAGTTTATTTGCATTTCTCCTTCTATGCATATCATACTATTTTAGCTGAAATATCTCTAGAAAGTAAAAACTTTTCTGTCTGCTGACCAGGTTAGTGAGGAGGTAGAGCGTGCTTTGGCAAAGCTAGGCCCTGCTAAACTTAGTGGAAGGTATTTGATCACTTGTTTATATGCTTGGAATCTCTCTCTTTTGTATGTCGCCTTATCGTCATGTGATTTCTTACAGGTCATGCAAAGGTTACTACTTGGGTCCTTTTAAGTTAGTTAAAATATTTATGATCACCATATGAATCACTTGATAGTTTTAAACCATAATCTCATTGGAGGGGGCTCATTTACACAAGAGGTTATTGGATAAGTATAAGCCATTGCAGATGTCTATGTGCAAATTAAAGAGATTCCAAATCTACAGCTGCATTTATTATTTTTCCTTAAAAATTAATGCTTGGATGGAATATCCCCTTCATGACATTGAACTCTCGCAAAATGCAGGACTTCTCCAAAGAGAATTGAAGGGCCTGATGGAAGAAATTTACAGTTGTATTTCAGGTCCAAGTTGTCCCTGCCTCTCTTTACAGGAGGAAAAGTGGAAGGGGAACAGGGTGCTGCAATACATATTGTTTTACTCGACGCAAGTACAGGTCGTGTAGTGACATCAGGTCCAGAGTCCTCAGCGAAGCTAGATATCATTGTGCTTGAAGGAGATTTCAACAATGAGGATGAAGATGGATGGACTGAAGAAGAATTTGACTCTCACATTGTGAAAGAACGTGAAGGAAAGAGGCCGCTTCTGACCGGCGACTTACAGGTGACACTGAAGGAAGGTGTAGGAACACTCGGGGACTTGACATTTACTGATAACTCTAGTTGGATCAGGAGTAGAAAATTCAGACTAGGGTTACGAGTTGCTTCTGGTTGTTGTGAGGGAATTCGTATCCGTGAAGCCAAAACAGATGCATTTACTGTCAAGGATCACAGAGGAGAACGTAAGATTATTATGTTTAAAGCATATCCAGAAATGTGGGCATTTCTTCCCTTTTCCTTTTATAGTGTAGTTATCCTGTGGTAAATCTGTATGATTTTGGTTTTGTAGTATATAAAAAACATTACCCACCAGCATTAAATGATGAAGTCTGGAGATTAGAGAAGATTGGAAAAGATGGATCGTTCCACAAGAGGCTGAATAAATCAGGAATATTCACAGTAGAAGATTTCCTACGACTTGTAGTAAGAGATTCACAGAGGCTTAGAAATGTAAGAATCTCCGGATTTGCATGTAACATCATAATTTTCTTCTGCTGTGGTATACTAATCCGGTTATCACTTCTCTATTGTCTTAGATACTCGGAAGTGGAATGTCAAATAAAATGTGGGATGCACTTGTAGAGCATGCAAAGACCTGTGTTCTAAGTGGGAAACTCTATGTGTATTATCCTGATGATATGAGGAACGTTGGAGTTGTATTCAATAATATCTATGAACTGGGTGGTTTAATAGCTGGCGGACAATATCATCCAGCTGACTCCCTTTCTGACAGCCAGAAGGTTTGCTTTTCCAGAGCTACTTTGATTTAAGATCATCTGTTGAATATACATATATGAGAACCCGACACATTTCTTTCCCAGCTTATCCTTAGGTCCAAATTAATTTAATTTATTTCCAAGAGATTATTATGCATAAAAAACATTGTTCTGTTGGTCCATCTCCCAATCCCAGATGCCATGATTTTGTTTCAATTCACACCATAATCCTACTTCAGAAGTGTTATGGAAAACCTTCGTTGAAAGGTATGATATGATATGCTACTGCTGGTTTTTCTTTTAAATAAATTTATATTAGATGCATACTGGTACTATGAGATGTTTTAAGAATTGAATCTTTGGAGAACCAATCATTTGGATGTTGGAGAAAAAGTATCAGTTATTTTCTTAAGTAACAAAAAGGAAGAGCATTAACAAATGGTTCAAAATTTCAGGTTTATGTAGACACCTTAGTCAA
Organism: Catharanthus roseus; assembly: GCA_028651295.1. Taxonomy (NCBI): domain Eukaryota; kingdom Viridiplantae; phylum Streptophyta; class Magnoliopsida; order Gentianales; family Apocynaceae; genus Catharanthus; species Catharanthus roseus. The sequence continues at coordinate 10,418,144 of JAPQWS010000104.1, forward strand.
GAAGGCATATGAAAATTGGATGCACGTTATAGAGTATGATGGAAAGTCTCTTCTAAGTTTCACACAGAGTAAAAGTTCAGGGGCTTCTCAAAATGATGTTGCAGTGGGATCACAAGACCAGTCAAGTTCTTTTGATTATCAACTTAATCTCCCAAGTTTCCCTCCTCCAATTACTGCAGAGCAACACACCCTTAACCCAGGACAGTCAATTGGAGGTAAATATGTGTTTTTGTACAACCTAAAATGTGGTTGCAGAAATACAAATTCCATTCCTTCTGCCTTTAGTTTCTCTTCTTTGAAAATGAACAATCAGGTTATATATTACATCTGCTTAAACTTTCTTATAATCGTTCTATTTGTGGACATGTATATGTTAATTTAGAAAGAGTGAATCCTAGATATATTCTAAAAATGACTCTGGATGTCAAATCTATGTATAATAACTCTTTAGGTAATTGAGTGCTTCAATTGATTAGAAACCTTTTTGGTCTTTTGGATGTGAAACTTCTTTGTTGAAAATCAATTGTTGGGTTGGGAAATGCAAAATGATCCAGGAAAGGGGCTTGACAGCAACAAACATGTAATGTACAACATTATCGATTTACTGAACAGTTCTTTGTCAATTCTTTTATATTAATTATATTCTGCTATATTTTGATCTGTCTTTTGCTTATGAATATCTCTAATGTTTCCTGTTTTGATAGTCTTTACTAATGCTTGATTGATTTCTCTTCAACTAGGATATAATGATAATTCTAGCAGCAGATTTCCCATGCAGTCTCAAACCATGAATGTCAATTCCACTGTTCAGAGTAATGGCACTTCATTCTCTCCCCATAACCAGTTGCTTAACACATCGGCACCAGTCCAGACTCTGGGAAGTGCCAACTTACTAGCACTTGCTCCGCTGCAGTCGTCTATGCCAAGCTACCAAGGTGCTGTTGGCACATCGAATGTTTCCTCTTTCCGTGGATATGATGATGTTCTCACCGAGGAAGAAATTCGTGTGAGAAGTCATGAGATGCTTGCAAATGAAGACATGCAGCATCTGCTTCGTATTTTCAATATGGGAGGTTATAGTCATGGTCCTGTCAATGTGTCTGAAAATAATTACCATTACTCAGATTACATGCCCAACCATTCTTCCTCCTTTGGTTTTGAGGAGGATAGAACACGCTCTTCAGGCAAAGCTGTTGTTGGGTGGCTCAAACTCAAGGCAGCCTTGAGATGGGGCATTTTCATCAGGAAGAAAGCTGCTGAGCGAAGAGCACAAATTGTTGAACTGGATGACTCATAATGTCCAGATTCATAAGAGGTGAATCGTTGTTTAGTGAACAGAATGCTTCCTGTGCACCTCCTGCCTTTAGATTCAAGGTGGTTTCTACGTTTAAGATGAGCAAAGGAGCTCATAGAATCTGAAGGATTTGTTTATGGTCAGACAGGGAAGATAGAAGCCCTCAGGTTGTTCAGTTTCTGGCTGCACATTTAACATGGATTTCCACTTGAGGGGTTCATTGATGGATTATAATGGCAAGTTGCCTGCAAATTCAAAAATGATTGCGGGAAGTGTCTTGTGTCATGAAGGTTTAAATGGCTCGGAACAGCCTCTCTGGAATCAGATATTTATGGTTGCTTTTTTTTTTTTTTTTTTTCCCATGGTATTGCTATTGCAGCGGGACAAGAGCATCTTTCGTGATTTGTGGTGTAACATATACGTTATATTGTAGCTTGATGGCATCAATAGGGCAAACCTATTATGATTTCTTGTTTTTCTTACTTGAAAAAATAAATATCCTCACTTGTCACTTTGTGAATGAATGTTGTAACTGTAAAGTCTGAAGTGCAACAAATCTGAGAACCTGAAGGGTAAGTGAAAAATTGAAGTTTGATAATTGAGAATTCATCTTCATCTACATCGTCTTCTTCTTCTTCTTCAAGGATCATTGCAAGTAAAATACAAGGCAGGCGGCCCTCTTGAACCTGTTAAATCAGTAGTTAGATGACAGACAAATCGTCGTCTCAATCTCTTGTAAACACAAACGCTAGTATCAGTTTTACGAATCCTATCCAAGGAAGGAAAGGGACTAACTAACCGCAAATGGAGTGGAGGGACAACAGCAACAGATTCCTAGTAGATCAAATTTCCAGTTTTGTTTGTGACCAAAAAACCCTTGTAGAAAGAGGTTGTTAGATTATGAAGCTTATACTAGTAGTAGATGATCTTATCTATATCTATGTTGATTGATAGAGCTAATCCTTAGTGTAAAAATGAAATGACTAATGCTGCATCTTTGAACTTGTCTGACTACTGACTGCATACCCTAAGTTTCCAGATTGGCGCGTCTTCAAATAGACACTAAAGGAAGATCAACAACTTGTACGAACATTAAAACTTGTGTTAACATCACCAGAATTCGTAATACTACTTTGTCCATTTCTTTTCGTAACATTTTTAATTATTCAATTTCAATTTTAAATGGAAAGTTATTTTGTATTAGACATGTCTGTCATTTTTTGAATTTGTACGTACAAGACAGTTATTTACATATTGGACATATTACAAATAACAATGGGGGCTGATAAGATAACTCGGAAATTTATAAGAATAACTCGAAAATATTTCATTATAAACATTTCACGTTCTCTCTACAAACTTTCTCTTTAACATCTCTCTAAAAAAACTCCAACTTTGAACAATAAAACGAAATTAGAAGAAAATATGGATCCTTTTGAAAAATTCTTGCAAGAAAATGATGGTTTTGAGGTAAGAAATCGATTGAATTTTTTTTTCAAAATTCGGACACACTTTCGCCCATATGGGGCGAAAATTCCTTGACATCTGGAAGAAATACGGTAGAGGAAGTTCTCCGCTTAAGTGCAGAAAGGGGCTATACCGTTTTCCATAGAAATCGTGAGGATAGCAACGTACTTAGTGATATTGTCGTTGCACACCCGATATTGGTTGCAATGATTAGAACGTGGTCATATGTACTAATAATGGATACGACATATAAAACGAACAAGTAAGTACTATAGTGGATTAATTGTATTATTAGATATCTTTATTAATTTATTCGCATAAATATTTAAATTTTATAATATTTTTTTTAGTAAATAATTAATAATATTTTTAAGTCCGTGAAAAAATATTAGTGAATGTTAATAATTAATTTTCCCGTTTATTTTTTAATTAATGTACAACATGCCACTATTATAATGTGTAGGGATGACTCCAACAGGAAAGAAATTCACCGTGGCAACAGCTTTTATGTGCAATGAACAGACAACGACATACAGATGGGTTCTTAAACAAATCAATCACTTATATTTTATATCTGCTATGTCAAATGGTTAGGGTTCAATTATCAATGAAGGAGAGCCTCTAGTCATTCTTATCGATAGGGAAAGTGGACTAATGCCGGTGATTGATGATGTGTTTAGCAATTCATATCATATGTTATGTAGAAGACACATCGATCAGAATGTGTTGACCAAGTTGACACAAATGGTGAAAGATGAAGAGGTGGCACAAAGGTTCGTGAATGGTTCGTAGAAAAAATTAATTAATGAAATAGATGAGGTGGAATATCAAAGAAAGTTGGAAGTGTTGAAGACTAGGTGGCAAAGTAGGCCTGACTTTCTATATTACCTGTTCAGCACAGCGTTGAATCCATTTGCCCATAAATTTTGCACGGTTTGGACATCTCAATTGTTGCATTTTGGGGTAGAGACTACAAACCGGGCAGAGAGCAAACATTCTGTGTTGAAGCTGTGGGTATCAACGTGTTATGGTGATTTGGACACTGTGTTTTTGAATATCGACTCTCTCATCCAAGGTCAAATTGCAGAAATTAAATACACATTGGAAATTTTTAAACTTAAAGAGAAGTATGACGCTAAGAGTAATCCCATCGTGAAGAATTTAAGTAATAAAATTAGTCATTTGGTTTGAAGAAGATAATAGATGAGTTAAAGAAAGCACGTCAGATGGTTGAAGAATCGGAAGTAATTGTCTGCATTATTTAAGAAAGTCGCACGGTCTAGTGCATGTGAACTTGTTAATAGGTGCCAATATTTAATTCTAATCCAAGAGGAAGATGTTGACATTTTTTGGAGAAAACTAGAAATTGGTTCTGATATTCCTGAAGAACACGATAGAGATATGAAATCCGAAATGCGTGATCTCACTTCACTATTATAGGAAATCAGTACTGGTCCAATTTCTAATGTCCAAGAAGTTAGGCGACTCATCAAAGGTGTTATATATCCGGTGTTGCCTGATGATCCTTTTTAGCCGTTGTCAACCACCCCCAGAGACCGCAATCACGAAGGGACGACGGAAGACGAATTCTACCAAAAGGGACAAGTCTCACTGGGAATATGTCTCCATCGCACATAGGAAGATAGGAAAGTCCAGTGGTTCAGGTTCTGGGTCTAGTAGCAGTTCAAGTTCAGGTTCTAATCCTAGTCCTCGTGGAAGAGGTAGACCGCCTCATAGCAGTAGAGATAGGGGCAGAGGACGTAGCAGTGGTAGGTCCAGTTTATCATCCGTTGTAAATCCGGATTCACCATCAGTGCCATTCCCTTTCAACAATGCATTTCCCGGGTTTATGTATGAATTTATACGAAACTGGAAGAATATGGGTGGAGATGTTAATTGTGGATTTAGGGTTGTATCAAATTTTTTGTTCGGAGATGAAAATCATTGGGTTGAAATTCGTAGAAGAATGAGCTATGATTTATGGCACTGTTTGAACGTATATGAGTAATTGTTCGGCTCAGTTGAACGTGTGACAAAGTTGATAAAGAAGACAAATTGAGAAGAGGGTTCGGCACCACCTGAATATTGGATGGATACACCTGATCACTTTTATGTCATTGCTAACACATTCAATCTATGCATTGTATTTCTTGCACGGTCAGAGTCAACCACTGTCTTACCTCTTGTTTCTAATATGGATGGTACTGCTGGAACGATATTCATCGGGCTCATAGAGGAATTGCAGCATTTTATACAGGTATTTATTATTGATAACTTTTTATTATTATTATTATTATTATTATTATTATTATTATTATTATTATTATTATTATTATTATTATTATTATCACTATTAATTGAATTATTACAGATTGATATTTTATTAAGCGTATATATTATTATTAGTTTTTTTTTTTTTTTTTGCAGTTACAGTTGGTAGATGGATGCCCTTTGCTCCCATTAGAGGTGCAATGAGACTATCGTCGAGATATACGAGTTAGTGGATGGGCGGCCCCATATCGTAATCGGATGGCAGATTGGGTTACGAGATACCGTGAAATGTATCTACCGCAGAGACATTTTATATAATAATGTTGCAATTTGTAATTTATAATGTATTATTTTTTTAAAGTGTTAATAATATTTTGCATACTTTGTTGTTCAAAGTTTTTTTATTTACATTTTTGGTGTAATTATATTAATATGCAATAATAAACCGGAACATGAGGGAATAAATATAATGAACATCACAAAAACTCAGTAATACATAATAAACATGAATAAAAAAAAAATACATAATATCCGAATACATAACGATTTATTAAAGAGCTATGTAATGCTTCCTTAGTAAATCTTGAACCGTACATCTAAACTAATCACCATCAATATCCTGTCTATAACACTCACGTGCAATCGAATCTAAGAGAGCCTTTAGTGGCATGGCGGGAGGTACTCGGATATTATAGCCACTGGGAATATTCTCGGGATTCTGAATCCTCGGGTGAGTGTGGGAGAGGTACCAACCAATTTAATCATCAGTGCAGGAACTCGCTGGAATGGCCGGAACACTAGTCCATGACTCTGTCAGTAAGTGCGAAGGTGCCTCGAGCCACAGTGCTTCGACAAAAGTGTTCCTCAAGACGTACATCCTGTTGTTCGGCGGGCGGCGTGACTTCTGAGGCTGGATAGGGTGGGCAGGAATACACTGCCTATAACCGAACTGTCTCAAAATCTGGTTAGGCATGTAAGGCTCTATGCAGTCAAAATATGCAATGAACCCGTGCCATGTGAAAACCCAATAATCACGAATATTCTGAGTCCTGTACGGTATCCACCGAACCTCATCAGCTGTCATCATATCCAGTCTCAAGCGAATATCCAGCAGTTTATTCTTATTCTTATAACCGATCGTCGAAAACATCTGGATGTAGGGCTTGCATCCTTCGGAAGAATGTCTAAACGGGGATGCAAACATGGGAAAATACAAATATATCCACTCCTAAAATATAAAATATAAATTCAATAAAAATATATAAAAAGAAATATAAAAAAATATAAAAAAATATAAATAAACCCAAAACCTTAAAATATAAAAATAATATAATTAACGTTACTTTTAAAACACATACCTCTAATAGTGACTAGCACCCTACAAGCTCCTTCGCATAAACCCTAGAAGCCTGACCCAGATTCCGGTACAGATACGCAAGATAGACAGCACCCCATGCGAACCTCCCAACAGAACTTACGTCCCGCAAAAGTGGCCACAGTCTCGCAGGTAAAATGTTGCTATTCTTATCACTGAAGAGTGAGCTACCTAAAATGTACTGTAGATAGCATGCAGCTTTGACGTGATGTGACTGTGAAGTCTGTCTACTAGTAGCAACAGCGTGAAGCTCCGCTGCATTAAACCCTAAACCCCCAGTGAGAGCTAAACTCAGATCATCCTAAACAACTCGTATCAACTGCTCCCTGGATAATCTTTGATCCACTACCGCACCATAAGCAGGCACCCCAAGAATAAGCTCCACATCGTGCAGTGTAACGGTCATCTCACCCCATGACATGTGGAAGTTGTTCGTGTCGGGCTGCCACCTCTCAACAAATGCCAACAACAATGCAGCATTGGCGTGTTGAAACATGCACGATCGTAGGTGCATCAGACTGGACCCGGAAGCCAAGGGCCGAGCCTGCGAATCGGTAAGGTCTCGATTAGTGAGAGCCATATAACGAGATCAGCACTTCAATAAACCATGATCCTGAAGATAACTTTAGATATGTTACAAGCTTGTTTTCCTTATAAACAACAACTTATTGAATTTACACTAGCAACTGATGGACCCCCACTTGATTCAAATATTTTTTATTATTTTTTAAAAACTTTTGCAAAAGTAACTGAATTTTTATGTAGACATACTATCCCACTACTCATCATGTGCTGAACACAATGGTAAAAGTTAAAAGTGTTTTTAGAGAATTTAGATTGCATACCATGTATGGTCTTATGTTGTTTGATAGGGGAAAAAAATTTAAAGTATTACGAATATTTTTCTATCATATTTTGTATTGCTTTGATTTTAGACCCTCGTTTTAAAAGTGAGGGGTTTGAATGTTTAATTGATATGAAGTCTGGGAGACTACAAATACTATGGATCCTCTGACTCCTAGTCGGATTGCTTTCCCAGGTCTCGCGGTGTTGCTTGTAAGTCGTGATGTGCCTTGAGATGGTCGTATCCTGTCCTCCTGTCGGGGGGAATTCGTTCCCGGGTGTCGCTCTGCTATATCTGGCCTGTCCTCTAGGCACCTTTGGAAGGCAAGGAGTGTGACAACGTACACTTTTCCCTTTACTCCGTAGGGCCTTCTCATCAGTTGTAGGGTTTGGTGGCCCGAAATTGACTTGGTTTTGCCAAAAGGCCTCATCTCTAAAAGCCCGACACGTGAGGTGTCACTCTCGCAGTAGGGCGTTAAGCGCCTCGCCTCGCCTCACTCTTGTGACATCCTATGTTTCCCCTCTCTATTCCCAAGTAAAAGGTGAGTTCTATGCGTCAGTTTGTGGATCACGGTCTCACACACTAATCCCTACAGGTGCCTGTAGTAGGCCGGCTACCCTACCTAAACCAATCATCATATCGGTCCCTAGGCCCCATTGCTGGAAACGCTTGGCTTCTGGATACTCGCTTTTATTCATTTTTTACTCTCCAAAGAAATGCTAACAAAATAAAAGATAATACATCTCAAACTTTGAGACACTTATTCGATCTGTATTTGAGCGAACCAAGGAATTGGAGTGCAAGTGCAAGTCATTCACAATATGGAGAGATTTCATCTTCTTCAAGTCAAGGAGGAAGATTTTGATACATGATGGATATATATGTATATAAATGATCTCTACGTCGGTCCGAGTTCATCATCTACGAGAACAACTCAAACCGAGTTGTCTATATACGAATACGTCCATTTGGTTCAGCATCTTCTAGATGATTTCAATATTCTTGGATGGTGGAAGATCAATTCGGTACAATATCCTTTCCTATCTAGGATCGGAGGTATCCTAACAGCTCCCGTCTTTACTGTGGCTTCTGAAAGTGTCTTTTCCAACAGTCATCGTACAATCGACGAAAGTAGGAGTTGGATGTCCCATAACGTATTAGAGGCTATTATATGTCTAGTCGATTGATATGTTCAAGAATGCAGGATTATCGAGCTGAATATCGCTAAGACGAATGTAGTATCTTGGAAGATCTGAAGCAAAAGATGAAACATGCGTCCAATCTAGTCAAACTCGGTCAAATAGATTATGATTTTTATATTTAAATGTAATAGCTAGGCCTTAGGATAGTTTTTTTTATTATTATAATAGTTAGGACTTAGTCAGATAGTATAGGATTAATTTATTAGATTTTAAACCGCTAAAAAAGTTAATTTAAGTTTTTCTAAACTTAGTAAAAAACCTTAAGTTTAAATAAAATTAATAAAAACAATGTAAATATTCTAAACTTATAAAAAAATAAGTTTTCTAAACTTAAAAAAATCTCAAGTTTTCTAAAATTAAAAAAAAAAAAATCTTAAGATTTCTAACTTAATACAAGACCTTTAAGTTTTCTAACTTAATACAAAAAAATCTTATGTATTGTTTATTTTCATGTATTAGTAAGTATATATTATATAACTTTCTTTCATTGAAGTTAATTTTATTATTTATGTAACTTATTTTATTATGTTATTTACTTATATTCAAGTTCATCTTAAGTTATTTATAAATTTGAAAAAAATTTACGAAGCCCGAACTGGCCCGCCTGGTCCGATCCTCTTAGACAGCCAGAGCTGGTCGACCAAACCTGAACCACGGCCCAGACCAGCTCGAGACCGCTAGAACCACAGGCTGGCTCCGCGAGTTGGTCCGTGAGCCGCAGCCCAGCCCCGACACGCTGGTCCAACCCCTTGGCCACCACTAAGTGAAATACGTCGTTTCACTAATCGTTTTTTTATCTTGTCTTTTCCACAAACAAAATTTAAATCGACATAACTTCTTTATCTCTGCATTTTTACTGTCTTACCTCTGTGCAACACCACCACTCTCTGTTGGCCGTCGGAATATACTTACTAAGTACTAAAGGTTTTTTTTCATCGATAGAGTTCGACTAACCCCTTATCCTAATGTAGGTATCTCTCTCTCTCTCTCTCTCTCTCTCTCTCTCTCTCTCTCTCTCTCTCTCTATATATATATATATATATAATATATATAGTAAATGTCTTCTTTAGTCCCCCAATATATTATCGTCGGTTAGATTTGATCTTTAATTTTTAATTTTAACTTTTTTAATCCCCAGTATATTTTCATTGGTTGGATTTGGTCCCTAATTTTCAAATTAACTTACTAAGCACTAAATGTGTATTTCCGTTGATGGAGTTTGGCTAAACCCTTATCCTAATGTAGATCTCTCTCTCTCTCTCTCTCTCTCTCTCTCTCTCTCTCTCTCTCTCTCTCTCTCTCTATATATATACACACACACACACACACACATAAATATATATAGTAAATGTCCTCTTTAGTTCCCAATATATTTCCGTTGGTTGGGTTTGGTCCTTAACTTTTAATTTTAAATTTTTTTATCCCCGACATATTTTTGTCTATTGGATGTGGTCCAGCTATTATTTTTAACTTTTTTATCCTAAACTAATTTACGTGTAATCTTTTTTTGTCCTCTATAATTTCTGGTAATTTTGAACAGTTTTGAAGATTTTGACTTCGATAATTTTAAACCTTATAGGGTAAAATTAAAAATTCAATAAACTAATGTTTTAAAAAAGAAAAAAAGTTTCTTCAGACGATATCACTCATTCTACATACATATTTTTCCTAAACATAACGTTGTTTACCTCTTCGGGATTAGGGTTCGGCAAAATTAACTCAACAATCTCCTTTGATTCTTCATCTTTGTTACGATTAAAGAACGAGAAAATACTTCAAAATTCCACCTTGTAACTCAATTGAGAAATATAAGAAAGTTGCTATTATCATTAGAACTTTCTGCCATTGTTAGAACAATGTTGGAACGCTGCTGTTGCCGACGTAAGAATCGTTCTTTTGTAGGAGGAACGAACAAAAGAAAAAAGAAGAAGATGCACCACTGGGATAGGATATGAAGACGTGTGAAGATGAAATCCTATTAATCCTCCATTTAATTGGCGGTGTCGTTTTGCACAAAGGTGCACCCGGGTGCAGGATATAAATTGCGGAGACTTTGGGGGTTATTCTCATAGAGAATAAATTAAACCGACCCGAGTATATGGACTAGAAAAAGAACTTGGACATAGTAGCCGTTAAGTACAAGTATGTCCTGACGGATGCTTGTCCATAGATTAGAGATGAATCCAATACCGAATTATGCAAGGCTATACTTGGAAGTACACTAACTGCACAATTAGCTTCTATATCTAAATGCTCTAAGCATGATGAATCGGCATATCGCCACTGTACATGAACTTCACTTAAGTCTAAATGAGAAGTATGGGCCTAACAATGATTTACATATTTAGCCCTTATCTCTAATAATTTCTCTTCAAGAACGAGGTTCAAACCGAGAAGCTTAGGGAAAAGAGAAAGGTAAAGATAAAAGTTAGATGTCAAGATTGAGAAAAAGGCCTGCTCTTCAACCCAGTAATGCATCCAAAGGAAGTGTTTCAGATATAACTATAAAGGTTACTAGAAACAAAACTATCGTGGGCTAATTACCAAGATAGTAGCGAAAACTCTATTAATATGTTATTCTACCTAGAGACAATATTAGTGGTTGGATATTTATCTACTGGGACAATAGATTTGGGAACTACTAATTATGCTTGTAACTAAGGAGCTTAGGAAGACAATGACTCTTAGTAAGAGAGTATGACATGCAAGTTAGCAATAGAGCTCGTAATTGAGAGAAGCAGTGGGAGAGTTGACTTTGTATTTGGATGAGAAGTTTGTTGTGTTTAGAATGTTTCATTTGTGCATGGTTCTGAGCAAAACTAAATATTGGTTTCAACCCTTTGGGGGATGCATATTCTATTGATTTTCATACTAGGAATGGTAGCAATACGGTTTTTTCCCGATTCTGATCAGTAACCGTCCGATTATATGACTGATAGTATATCTGACGGTAATTTCCCTAGGGCTTGGTATTTATTAAGGTTAACAGATACCGAAACCGATTGGATTTGGTAAAAGACTTTTGCAGACAGGAAAATCGATATCAATACGGAATGTTATATTTCAGTATTTTGTATTGTAATCAATTTTTATGTTTAATATGTTTTGAAATTCATGTACTTTCCTTTGGATTTTTGTTATCTTTTGTAGTTATTTGTGTACTCTCTTTTAGATTTTGTTGTTTAAACAATTAGATGCAGTTTTTAGAATTTAATTTTGGTTTTAAAAATAAAAAATAAAAAAATAATTTTTAATTAATAACTGATTCGGTATTCGGTAACCAATTACCGAATAGTTTTGGTATTGGTAACAAAAAAAGTTACTGATTGGTAAACAGTACAGAATTGGTAATCGATTAAGTAAACGGTAACTACTAATTGATGGTTACCATACCGTTGTCATTACTAAGAGAGAAAAATACATGGAGCAGAGAAAAATTTGACTATGAGAATTTTCACTTTAGTACCTCCCTACGAGTTGGGAAAAGAATTAGAATAAAATGAAACTTTCCCTTCAAATTTCTAAGGGTCAAATTTGTCATTTTCAATGACCTAATTCATTGATTCTTGACTATGTTTGATCCATCTAACATCATTGACATACAAAAGCTCATAAAATAACATGTTAGAGAAAATTGGAGTGAGAGCCAGACCATAGACAAGTCCGATTTTTCTTGTATAAACCAGTGGATAATAAAAAGTTAAATTAATTGTTAGAGATCAAATCCAACCAACAAAAATATGTCGGGTAGACGAAAAAAAGTTAAAATTAATAGTTAAAGATCAAATTCAACAAATGAAAATATGTTGGGGACTAGAGTTGACATTTACTCTCTCTCTCTCTCTCTCTCTCTCTCTCTCTCTCTCTCTCTCTCTCTCTCTCTCTCTCTCTCTCTATATATATATATATATATACACGGTGAAGCTGGAGTGATATTGTCACAACCTACATGTTTGAGAATAGGATTTATGGTTTTGAGAGCATTTACGACTCTTCAGGTTCATTAAACTTATATTACCACCATCGATTTGGAGGATAGGTGAAATATATTTGGGGGATGAGGATTAGAAGTTTGTATTTCTTTTTTTTTTTTTTTTTTAGTTCAGAGATTTTTTTTTTTTTTATTAAAAGACTCTTAGTGAAACGAGGTAACTTCTCCTCCACAAACAAAACCCAGATTGACTTAACTTCTTCAACTCCATATATTACTGCTTGACTTATGCGCTAAATGCGGCCTCCCTATTAGCTGTTGGAATATACCTACTAGGGATGTTTTCCGGCTGATGGGGTATTAGCTGACCCCCTTACCCTAATATAGATTTGACCACATATATACATATATATACTAGTATCATGTGCGTGCATTTACACATAATAAATTTTTTGTTAAAGTAAAATTGTTATATGTCTTATTTAACTTTTTCTCTATTTGATATATTTTTCAACATACTTATATTTAGTTTATTTTCAATAGTTTTTATCATTTTATTTTAAGGGATCGATAAATCTAACTCGGAAATGTGAATATATAGCGCGAAAATAATCATTATTTTCCCTCATCTTCCCTACTCTTTCTCTCTCTACACAATTTCTCTCTAACTTCTCTCTACTCCTTCTCCACTCTAAAAGCAAAATCTTTAACATTGAACTTGTATTGGAGGTAGATATAGGTCATTATGAAGAATTTGTAGAAGAAAATATCGATTTAGATGTAAGAAAAGTTGAAATTATTTTTTTTTCAGAACTGGGGCTCGGATCGCCAGGACGGGCGACCTGGACATGAGCGGATTGCCCAGATGGGCGACCAGCACATGTCCGGGTCACTAGTCCGGGCGACCCGCTCAGGTCCGGACAACCCGAGCCCCAGTTTTTTTTTTTTTTTAAGAAGAAAGAATTTTTGTAGGTATTTAGAAAATTTTAAACATGAATAACTCTCCGATCGGAGGTCCGTTTCACGCGTATGACCAGTCGTTTTGATGGTTCTCGTAGAGATAAATGCAACGGCATCGTCAAAAAAGTGATCCAGACGCATTTCGAGGCAAAAAAACTGTCTCGTATAGTCGAAAACTTTGACGGGGCATAACTTTGCCCTTGGACGTCTGATTGAGGTGATTCTTGTGGGCATTGCGTGTAGGGCTGTAAACGGGGCGGGTCTTACCCGTACCCGCGCGAGTTTGTACCCGTTTTTAGCGGGTAAGGTTTAAATTTTATACCCACAGACCCGTACCCATACCCGTATTTATACTGCTATATGGGTCTGGGCAGGGTATGGTGATGCTCAAACCCGTGTACCCGTATACCCGTATTAATAAAATAATATATATTATATATTATATTAGATGGAAGATTTTAAATATATATAGAGATTTGGCCGAGTGGTTAGAGAGGGGAGGTTAAATTCAAATTAGCCTGGCAGCGCAGGTTTGAATCCTGTTGCTAGCCTTCTTTTTCTTTTCTCCTTTTATCTTTTTTTTCCTCATTTTCAGTCCTTTTCTCTTTTTTTTCTCATTTTCAGTCCTTTTATCTTTGTTTTTCTCCTTTTCAGTCTTAAATAGAATCTCTTTATTTGATGGATTTGGCCCAACTAACCTCTTTCAAATTATTTATTTATTTATTTTCAACTTTATTTCAGATGTCATTTCACAAATAATTTATTTTTACTAAATATAAAAATATATTCTTTCATCCCGTGTAAAAGCAATTTATGGTAGTAATATTTTTGTCTTATTTTTTATTTCATATAACTGCTGAAAATATGGATCATGACAAAAAGGACAATCTTTTTCTTTATTTTTCTTTTTCGTTCTCTATCTTATATGCTACTATTTGACTTATCTATTAGGCGACACCGTATTGTTACATATACTCTTTGCTCATAGGTTGTCCAGGAATTTAGATTACAGACTGAAATTAATATAGTTAAAGGGGTCTATATCCCTATTCATTTATGTATATGTTAAATGATTGTATTTGTTGAAAGAAATGTTGAGGAGATTATGTTAATCATGTTAAAATTTTTAATTTAGGATTATACATTGTTTTATATATTTTTGTTTAACAGGGAAAAAAAATAAAAAAATATCTTACGGGAGGGGTATACCCATACCCTACCCTGGACCCTGGAGGGTCGGGTCTGGGTCCAAAATTTTATACCCTGGAGGGTATGGGTCCGGGTCTGGGTCCAAGTTTAACTATAAGGGTACGGGTCCGGGTCTGGGAGTACCCTGAGGGTCTGGACCCGTTTACAGCCCTAATTGCGTATATTTTTTCGAGATCTACGCGATTTCCATCGACCGTTCCCACAAAAACGTCCTATTTTCATTTTAATTTACGTTTTGTAAGTTCTAATACATTCTCTCTTATTAACTAAAAAATTACGGCACCTATTTGAAAATTAAACAGAGGAGCACTCTTCTTTTTGCTCTAATTAAAAATTCAAAGGATTGAAGTTGGTAAATATTGGAATTCTTTTTGCACGCAATTTTTTTGCCCCGAAACGCGTCCGGATCACTTTTTTGATGATGTCGTTGCGTTTATCTTTACAAGAACCATCAAAATAAGTTGTTATACGCGTGAAACGGACCTCCGCGCGCAAAGTTATTCATATTTCAAGTTTTCCAAATGCCTACAAAAATTCTTTTTTCCTAAAAAAAAAAAGGACTTGGGTCGAGCCCCAGTTTTGAAAAAAAAAATAATATAAACTTTTCTTACATCTAAATCGATATTTTCTTCTACAAATTCTTCATAATGATCCATATTTGCCTCCAATACAAGTTCAATGTTAAAGATTTTAGTTTTAGAGTAGAGAATGAGTAGAGAGAAGTTAGTGAGAAATTGTGTAGAGAGAGAAAGAGTAGGGAAGAGGAAGGAAAATAATGATTTTTTTCGCGCTATACATTTATATTCCCAAGTTAGATTTATCGACCCCCTTCTTTTATTTACAAACTTATGTTACTTTTATTTAACTATCATCTATATAACTCGTACATAGTTATCTAATAACCCAAAACCCTACAAATTCTCCATTTATTAAACTAAACTCACAATTTTAGTTACTTAAGATAAGTTTTATTTTAATTATCTTCTAATTAACTCTTAATACTTATGTAATCACCAAAGACGCTCTAAATCTTCCATGTATTATAAACTTTCGTTTTTTTAATTTTTAACGGTAAGTTTTTTTAGCATAATTATATTTTAAATTTATTTTCAATCATTTTTTTTCTTTTCCTTTAATATTTTGCTATTAACTCATTTCTTTATATAATGTTTGGGATTCACTTTTTACTAAATTCTTTATTGATTCAGTACTTAGAGTTGTCTCATTAGTTATACATTATGTCAATTATGATGTATTTATGGGGTTGTTTGCTGGTAACTCTCATAATTTAGAATATATTAATGGTAATTATATGAGGAAACATAATTGAAAAATATTAATCACTAACATGTCACTAGAATGTTATTAGAAATCCTTTTATATGTATATTGTTAAAGTACTCTTGAAGTCTCTTTATTTAAAAGAATTTCAATTTTTCTCTTTAATGTTTTGGAGTTTTTCCCTATTAACTCATTTATCTCTTTAATATTTGGAACTTTTTTTTTTTTTTATGGAAATGATGTTTGGAACTTTCTATAACTCATTTACCTATTTAATATTTGGACTTGTATTATGATGAGTAGTTAAACACTGTTTTTTTTAAGGGAAGTTATACACAGTTTGAAATAAATTTTTTTCCTCCTATATGTTGAAATATACTTTCAAAATAATTATTTATTTATTTAATATTTTATATGCCCATCCAAAATAAAATATTCTACTTCCTCGGGTTTTAAATGTACTTTTCATGTAATTCTCACAACTTTTTATTTTTTATTAATTTTTGTTATCGACTATATAATTAACCCTGTTTTATTAGTTATTCTTATATTTTTATTAATTATTTATTACCATTAATTTTAACTTGTATAATATTTCTTTTTTTCTTTAGAACTTGTATAATATTTTATAATATATGTCCTGCACACAAAAGATTTTTTAAGTCTCCAAAACTCATTATTTCTTTTACTGTAAAAATTTCATGTAATTTTATTTTTACTATCTTTTAGATGACTCTTAAGTAACTATCTAACTACTAAAAACCTATATAACTCTTCAATAGCTATCTAAAGTTATTAAAGACTTTTAAACTCCTCCATTTATTAAAATTTCAATTTTTATTTTTCTATGTAACTCTTCAATAACTACCTAAATTTACAAAAAACTTTCTAACTCTTCAATTTATTAAACACCTTTTTTTTTTTTGTATTATCTTGTATGCTAAAGACTCTCAGATCCTCAATATGTACATTTAATTAACTAAAGGGCATATTAGGAAACTCAAAAGAAACCAAAATGTGTAAATCATCCATGATCCTCTTAAAGACTTTTATAATATAATATATATATATATATATGTATATATATACATATATATATGTATATATATGTATATATATATGTACATATATATACATATGGGGGTGGACTTGGAGAAGTAGTGTCACATGCGTCCAACCTACATGTTCCAGAATAGGATTCATAAATTTGAAAGCATTACTGGGATAGATACCTTATGGAAACAACTGTCATATGTACTAATGTAATTTTGATCTTTTATTTATATATATATATATATATATATATATCTTGGAGAGGTGGTTTCACATGCATCTAACCTATATATTCGAGAATAGGATTCATGAGTTTGAAAGTATTACTAGATCAATAACTTATAGAAACAAGAGTCATGGGTCATAGCAGTTGGGGACATCTAGGGTTAAAGCATTGAGTCATGCCCAGAGATCAACTATTTTGTGTGCTCTATAAGTCCAGCCCTGAATTCTATTCTCTAATTCAATCCAGAACTTCAGATGTGTAAGTGCAGACAGTCATTCTATACTTGCTTGCAGACTGAAAAAAAAATACTAAGATGACTATAACCTCGTGATTTGTGGCCTAACATATACGTTATATGTAGTTGTTTCAGTACTTTTGTCAACCTTGCACCTCTATTGAGTAATGCCTGAATTGTAGCATTAAAGTCTGAGCCAAATTAAACAAAGGCGGCCACTTCACCATATATTGTAATTTGTAGCTTGATGGCATCAATAGGGCAAACCTATTATGATTTCTTGTTTTTCTTACTTGAACAAATAAATATCCTCACTTCTCACTTTGTGAATGAATGTTGTAACTGTAAAGTCTGAAGTGCAACAAATCTGAAACTCCACCTTCGGAACCAGTCCGAGCATAATAAGTTTCAGCTGCTGTTATATCAGTTCTGGATTTCCCCTTTTGCAGAGACTCAGTTTAAGCTAAAATATTGCCTAAGCAAACATTACAATTTAGTGAAGGTTCATGTTTGCATTTCTATAAATGCTTCCTTTTTCATACTTCAATATGTAATTGGAGCTTTTAAATATAAGAAATAATATGCAGCTAGGAGAAAAATGATAAACGAAGTTGAATGATTCAAAAGCAGAGCAATGAAACAGAAATCTAATGAAAATTTCAAGGTTGATCATTCTGAATCTGTGATTTCATCTTCATCTTCCTCTAGGATATAAACTAATGCACGTTTTCTTGCAGCAAAAATACAAGCTACCCCTCTTGAACCTGTTAAATCAGCAGTGAGATGACAAATCGTCTCAATCTCTAATAAACTACCATTAGTTCAAATCTCTAACTAGAAATCCTATCAAAGTAAAGGGCACACAAATACACACACACACGATGAAAATGGCAAGTACTCACCACTAACTGCTAACGGAGGGACAACAGAGTGAGGGATCCGTCGAACCTTTTCATTCTCTAATTGCAAGCAAGTAAGGGATTCCTAGTAGATAAAATGTGTCAAAATTTCAGTTGTGACCAAAAAACTTCTAGAAACAAGTTGTATGACAACAGTAAGATTATGAAGCTTATACTAGATGATCTTATCTATGTTGATAGAGCGAATCTTTATTGATATTAGTGTAAAAATGAATACCACATCTTTGAACTTCTGTGACTGCGTACCGTAATTTCATCAAGTTTCCAAGATGCCAGATTAGAGAGTCTTGAAATAGATACAAAAGGAAGATCACCAACTTGTATGAGCATCATACAAGCATTCCCAGAGCTTTCGGAAGTGGCAACCATTTCATTTAGCAACAAAATAATCTGACCCTCCTGTTTAGAATAAAAGTTGTGTAACATCAGTAGAAACAAAGAAAAGGAATGTGAGATAGAAAATATGGCAAAATTAAATACTAACCTTATATAGAGACAGATCCACACAGCTATAGCCTTCAGGAACAGATAACAGGGCAGCTTCAGCGAAAGTTTGACCATTCTCTGAACTGCCTAAGTTAGGGACAAACCCCCTTGCCACGCCAATGCAGTTTTTAGTATTCGAAAAAGATTCTTCTGGTATTTGGAATAATATGTAACCAGTGATTCTCTGTCCATCTGCAGAATATGAAGCATCCTATAAAGACAAGAAAAAGCATCAGCTTACTGATATAGGTTAGAGAGAGATCCTTTAACCTTCACCTCAGTCCATCAGCGTGTATATCATTCTATTGGAAGTTTCCTCTGAGCAAAGTGAAATGGCAAATTCGCTTTACAGCACAGAGAAAATGGCATCACAAAAATTGCAATGCAATACCTTGTAGTATGATACTGACACAGGAATCTTGGAGGGTGCAAGTCTTGGAGAATATTTAAAGGGAAACAAGGGCAACAAATCCTGACAAAGTATCTTCTTTGAAATTGTTGCAAAAGGCATATCAAATGCTTGCTTGAAACTGCAGTTTGAAACAATCAAATCGACCCAGTAAGTTTTAACAGCAGGAAATATTGAGGACAACAATCGAGGGTCTTTGGATCCTGGGGAGAGAAGTTGCACCAAAGTAATGAGCTAATGAAATTAAAGTGAGGTCTAAGGGCATTTGGAAATGGAAATGAACCATTGAAAGTATAAACCCTGGAATATGACACAACATAGAACTTTTCTCAAATCACATAAGACCTGGGGGTCCTCAAGTTGTACTCCTATGGGCGGATGAGATATTGAAACCATTAGAAAGCAACATTTGATCTAATAAGCTCATTCAGGTTTAAATTTGCCAACGATATCAGATGCGAGTACTTGTTTACATGTTTGGTCTCGCAATGTTTCGTCGAAGAGCAGTATTTCATGTTGAAACTTTTACAATAGATTTCAAAGTAGCTAAGTATCAGTACATCCTCAAATTTTAAACTGGGGACTAAACTAGCACATTCCTGTCCAGTGCTTGCCTAAAATATCAATTAGCCAACAATTTTTGTACCCTGTTTCCCCCTATAGAAGTTAAATACCAAACACACCTTGCGACAAGCATAGATCATCAAAATTTTCGATACAATACATGAGCCAACAAAATATATTGCAGTAAACTATCAAGTTCGTTGTACAAAAATGAACCAAAAAAAGGGAAGTCTTACCAAGACTGCATTTGTTGGAATTCTTCAACCAATGTTCGTTTCAAGTACTCAGAATCTGAAAATCCTCCAAAATGAGACAGTTCTTTAATTCTTTCCATTGTTTCCCTGATGAACGGTGAACATAAATATGGAACTACTAATCAGTAGTAAATAGTTCAAAAACTAAAAGAAGAAAACAAGAAAGATTAACTAATTTAAGAATTGCCACAAATTGGTGGGTGGGTGGGAAGGGGGTGGCGGCGGCTGCTTGAACGGGTAAGGTTACCATCAAACCCTTCACCTAACATATGCACACAAAATCAGATTGGACAGTGACGGCATGACAGATTTTACATCTCAATAACCTCAAATTTTAGTGACAGCAAAAACTTAATTGCCTATGTCATCATTAAAAAAAGGAGCTCAACCACCTTGGATGACTCTTACTTGCAGGTAGCATTCCCTTCTCTAGAAATAATCAAAATTTCCTGACCATGTTAATTTTAATGTAGGTATCACCGATCATCAAAAGTAACTTGTTCAATCAACTTAGTGTCTCTCAATAATGAATTGCTCAATTGTGAGCCGAGCAGGTATACGCTTTTGACCAACAACAGATACTGTTTTGAACTTCTTAGCAAAAGTATAGTAAGCAGACATTTAGCATTGCAAAGCAAAATGTTTTAATGTCGCAGATCCCGAAGTCTGGTCGAGTACTTTGTAATGATAAAGCAATCTAAAATAAATTAATGTTTAAAGTCAAGAGTATATACTTTCTGGATTTTACACCTTTTTAGGTCCAAGAATCAACCTCATTATGGAATGTTGTGTTACCTTTTGATGTTGTATCAAGAAGACACCCAGATGAGCATATATTGCAACACCTCATTTGTAAAAACAAGGTCATAAATATATTATTCTGCTAAACATCCAAATATCGAGTTTGAAAACCAACTTACATGTCAACTTCAACACCATGATTACCTTCAGGACACTCCAGCAACTGTTTGACGGGATCTTGATCGTATAAAAATTTCAGGAATATGATAACAAGTTCACTATCCAGGCCAAAACCAAGGCAGGGGGGAGGGGGTTAGATATGAGAGGCAGAAAAAAAATTATTTGCTTCGAAAAAACAGAAAAGTGGATTAACAAAAGAGAAACCAAACCTACTGAAGGGTAAAAGCTGATCACTTGGTTCTGACATTAGTATCTTCACTGATTTCAGCAGCCAGCTGAAGAAATTTGAGAACTGGAAGCGTAAAAAAAGGACTTAGGTGCGACAAAAATCTTAAAGAGGAGATGAAAATTAATTCCATCAGAAAGTTGCAAGCATTATAAGCTTTAAAAGCTGAAACATTTCATCATAATAGAAATCCAGTCCATCAAACATGCATATGGAAACTAATAGCCATCTTCAGATATTAGGATATTGCGAATTTTGCCACGTGCTCATCCTAGAAAGTCTTCTGTATAACTGTGTTTTTATGCTGACCAACAGATATTACTTGCACCAACAGAAAAGGGTAACATTAGACCCAGTACTCTTTAGCTATATTGGATATTCTCCTTCATCTACTCCAGCAACATCTCATTTCATAATCTTTGTTACCTTGTCAGGATTCTTCAACAGCAAGGTGTCTAATATAAATTTCATAAATAGTTATTGATAATAGCATCTTTGATCCTAGAGTAAATGGTATCATGCACAAGAAATGGTTCAAAGCACGTAATAACTAGAACAAATGGAATGAACAGCCTGCTGGATGCAAGAAATGACCTACTAATCTAGGCTTTGTACAAGAGAATCAAGAGCGAAAAACAGTCAATGTACCTGCTGCAGCACAGAAGACAGAATTCTCAAAAATCGTTCAACTTGTATGAGTAACATGCCTGCTCTTTCTGTCGCATTCTCGATTAGTTTCTCTTCCAATCCAATACCTCGATAACGTGCACGCCACTTTGAAAGGCCTCTAAGCTCTCCCATTCTGAATGCAATAATTTCTACAGCAGGCTGGGAATAGCAGCTCATAAATTAGTAAATTTGTTCAATCACAGGCAAAGGTACCTTATAAGAGACAATGGTAACATGTACAGAGTGCACCTGTAAATGGTCAAGAACAATTAGCTGAAGTTCCTTTCCAGCACCACATATCACTTTTGACACTCGCCTGAGACCCTAGTAATTGTTTTCAAAATATGCATCAGCCAAGTTTTAGAAGCCTGAACGGTATAAAATATCTACAAATGAAAAACATACTGCTTCTCCAAGAGAATTAACTAAAAATTGATGAATAGGTGGACTTGTTCTGGTGCCACCTAAGAGGCTTAAAAATTCCTCCTGAGGAGTAGAATCCAGTCCTACGTAGAAAAGTGCAAATACTTCAGCCAAGAAAAAGAGTATAATGAAAAGAAAAAAGGCTGCCTGCAGCAAGGAGTTACCATGGTCAATAATCAAGGAGGATAGGCAATTAAATTTCTCATGGAACATATGCATGCCATCAGACCACTGTTTTGACATGACAGATAGTGAAATTCGGATCACTTCAGCTAAATCCTCAATGTTGGAAGCTTGTCTCGCCACCTGGTGAAGTTCACTTTTCCTGATTTATATGGGGAGTGATTCCAATATTGTCAGAACAAAAAGGACATTTCTTCGGATATTATTCAAAAGACCTACAAAGTTTCTTCTTCAAAATCAAGATCAATAGACAAATGAATAACTATATAGATCTTCAAACTGTACAAGGGTATAAAGCAAAAAGGCAGGCATAAACCATGAAACAAACATCATACCAAATTCATTTAAGCCAGCAAAAGAAATCATGTGCCTTTCAAGTTGCATTACTATTAGACTCAGCATCACCAAAAACAGGTGCCACTCCTCAATAATTAAGCGTTGTTTATTTTGTATTATAAGAGGGTTACCTTTTGCAGAATATTGAAGTGTCAAGGACTAGGCAATATAAACCAAATGAATCCCCAGATGTTGCTCTGATTGATCCGGCACCAACTTTAATAACTTCCCCAGAGCACATCACTATCAAACTGCACAAGTCCTTTGACAGTGATACCTAATAATCACACAAACAGATGGATTAATTCAATAATCAACTGTACCTTTTCAAAGTTGATCACTATAAGGTAGAAAAGATTGGAAAAACTGATTTTGAACTATAGAATAATTAAAATTTAAACTTTACTCCGAAGGGAGGAAAAAAAGTCAGTGAGAAAGCACTCAGTAATTCCATAAAGAGACTCCTGTTCTCACAGTTTCTTAAGTATTATAACATATCCAAAGTTACAAAGTTTAGGTCTGTAAAGGTCACCATTAATTTCTGATAATCACATAATACAATAATATTCACATGTAACTCAATTATAATAGTTGATTATCTATGCCTTTCCCAAAAAAAAAAAATGGAAATAAGGCAGAAGCACCTAAAAAATAAAACTACCTTATGAATGGAAGAATTTAAAAGTTGGTTGGTTACAAGGTTGCTCTGAAGTTGACCCCGAATGATGAGATTGTGTATGTTCTGGTGCATGATTTTAAATGAAATACACAGGGAAAAGAAAGAGTAAGTAATCTGCAGATGACTAATTCCATTGTATAGTGAGTATAATTTAACATATAAAAGGTTTAGTATCATGAAATATCACTAACAATTTTTCCTATAGGAAATATGCCAAAGATACTGAAGCAGATATATCCATCCTTATCCCCACTACATAAGATGTTAAACCGCTGAGACGAAGAATTAGATAGCTCCTGGAACGAATCCTCACAGTCATCCATGAAGCCACTGTCTCCAGGTACTACTCCAGGCATTCTAGGAGCTCTTGGAGCAGGAGGAAAGAAACGGGAGGTGCGGTCTTCATAAGTTGAGATGTCGCCACTGCCATCCTAAATATCACTTGTTGATGAGATTTATGAATGTGGAAGAGGAAAGAGAGAACAAGAAAAAATGTCAAGTGAGAGAACTTGGGCAAGCATCCAACAAAACTGATATGTACATCAAACAGCAAACAAAGAAGATAAAAATACTTAAAATAGAAAAGAAGTGGACAAGCATATAGGAAAAATTGTGGATACAATCCTTAAAAATGTTCTCTGTTATATTAGCATTAATATAACAGATATTGCGTAATTCAACCAATAAAAGGAACCCTTAGTGATGTGTCTACGGCAAGCTGGTCTTCAAAACCCATGTAGACTACATTATTAACCTATTGAAAAACTGATCCATGTTATTATCATGAACCTCCTTCATATAGAAACACTTTTCTTGTCTTGGTCACAAAAAGGTTTGGGACTGTGCGTGCTAATGATTGGCATTACTGTCGATATTGATCGTTTAAAATGTCGGAAGAAAAACAGTAGTACTTAAGAATCTTATAGCATCAGCATAGAAGAGACTTAGTAAACATTGAAACATATGCTTCAGAATCTATAGAATAATAAGTTGGAGAAACCATACTGCAACAGTTTGTCCATCCTCCTCCCAGTTGAGACACATAACAGCTACAGTGTGTGACTTGATACTCCGTAGCAGCTTCCCATTCTAGTACAGTTCCCAAAAGAAAATGACAATCACAAGATCAACATGCCGTCAATCTTAAATCAATGAAAGTACAAATGTTAAAAAACACAAAACAAAACAAAAGAAGTAGAGAGGACCAAACAAAAGAAGGGTGAAAAAAGCCACTAACAGAACTGGTCCATTGTTACTGCATCGTGTCTCATAGTAAGCCGATCCAGTTCTTTGCATAAGGCATTCCATAGTTTTCAAACATAGTAAAAAGCATGCTCAAACAGACTGTATAAGACCCTTGATTTCAAACCATGATTATTCAACTCAACGAAGAAAAATTAAATAGAATAAAACGTGGAGCTTCTTTTCTTTTGAACCAGTTCCTGGTACCTGGTAAAAAATAGTTCATAGCTTGTATATCTCCACCAAGTTTAATTGTGGCAATGCTAAAACAGTTACCCGCCAAGCCACAGGTAGCAGTTGGATCAATTCAAAGACCAGAACAACTGAAGAAGTGTTTTAAAATTCGTGTAAATGTCTCACCTCAACATCATGCAATGATATCGTACCATCCTCTAGACCAACTGCTAATGCCTTACCATCAGGGCGCCAGCATAAAGATGTTATGCATTTACCTGTGCAAGAAACAGATAGTAGCTTTTTGAGATATAACTTGATTCAGAAACTTAAATCATAAAGGTAACTACAAAAACTCTTCCCATGTCCAATTTTTAATAGAAGTCTCTAACATTTAGCAAGGCATTGAAACTGTTTAGGCTTCTCAAAAGAATTAGGACTGCAATGTTCTCCCAGAAAAATATTACGAACATCTTAGGCACAAACCATCAGATGTGTTGGAAGGTCAAATTCCCTTTACTAGACAACTCAATGACCCGGAACAAAGCCCGCAGTTTATGTCAATGAAAACACTTCATTCAAAGCCATGGTTTTGATTAACAAACAAATGTCAATAACAGACCAATTACAGAATTCTTAACATTAAGCTCCTTCCTTCAGAAACAAACTTAACAAAAACATTACACTAAAAATAAATGGAGAAAGCGTAAACCTGGAGATATAGTCCATAGCCTCTGCCAGTTGAAACGATGAAGAAGCAGCTTCGAATCATCAGTGACCATAGCTAGCAAATCTTTTTCTGGATTCCATTCAGCTATTTTTACCTGCAAGTATTAATTGAAATAGCTGAAACAAACTTGAAACTAAAAATTCTGATAAGAGAAAAAATTACAAAAAAAAAAAAAAAAAAAAGAAGTATGTGGCTCTGCATTTCTAAGCAACTTTAGGGAGAGAAACAGACCTGAGAAGCAATAGGTTTGTCAAATTGCAGCTGAAAAGGCAGTGCCCCTACACCTTCCTCTGTTTCCATTACTACTCTCTCTCCGCGCGCTTGTTCTCCAGCCTAAAGATGCAGAAATGAAAATGGAGTGCGGGCTTTTTGCACGAGGACCTCTCCCTGCTGAGGCTTTTACCTCTTTGGCCTCTAACTCTTCAGTCTTAACGCATAGAAAAGACAGACCTTTCGATAGCGTTAACTCAGTTAATGATATGAACTCTGTACGGACTATGCGCTAACAAATAGACCATTCGTAGAAAAGCCAAATTCTTGACCTTCACGAGCAGCAAATTTGATTATGAAATTTCTTCATAGAACCCTTAAGCCCTGTTTGGCTCAAGGATTTTGGCATGGAGAAGGAAAAGAGAGAAAAGAAAAATAAAATTCTTAGAAAACTAAAATGTGCATGTTGTTTGGTAAAATAAGAGAAATATTAAAGGACTTCAATCTCTTTTGTTAGGTTCGTGAATTTCAAGATGGAAATAGAAAGAGAAAAATTAAGAAAAAGAAGGATAATAGTACAAAAAATATATTCATATATTTAATATTATTTCTAGTATTAACAAAACATTATTAGTACTTTACGAAATTAATTTTATCCTAGAAATTTATGTTATGAGAGAGAAAGTGAGAGTGAATTTTAGAGAAAGAAAGTATCGTAAATTTTAGAGAGAGAATGTGTCATGAATTTTGGAGAGATAAATATTCGTGAATTCTGGAGAGAAAGTGTCGTGAATTTTAGATAGAGAAAATATTATGAATTCTAGAAAGATAAATTTAGCACGAGTTTTAGATAAAAAAAAGTGTCATAAGTTTTGGAGAAATAAAATATCGTGAATATGGAGAGAGAAAGTGATCATGAATTTTAGAAAGAAAAGTTTCATGAATTTTATAAAGAGAGTGTCGTAAGTTTCAAAGAGAAAAAGTGTCGTGAGTTTTTTAGATAAAGAATTTGTCGTGAATTCTAGAGAGAGAATGTGTCATGAATTTTAGAGAGAGAAAATGTCGTGAATTCTATAGAGAGAAATTGTCGTAAATTCTATAGAGAAAAATTGTCGTTAATTTTAGAGTAATAAAGTGTCGTGAATTTTAGAGGGAGGAAGTGTCATGAATTTTAGAGAGAAATTATCGTGAATTATAAAGAGAAGAAGTGTCATGAATTCTAGAGATAAATTGTCGTGAATTTTAGAGAGAAGAAGTGTCATGAATTCTAGAGAGAAATTGTCGTAAATTCTAGAGAAAGAAAGCATCGTAAATTTTGGATAGAGAAAATATCGTGAATTATAAAGAGAGAACGTAAGTGTGAGTCCCAGATAAAGAAAGCAAACATGGATTTTAATTAAAGAAAATGTTAGGGATGGCAACGATATTTTTCCGCTTCCGAACAGTAACTGTCCGGTTATATAATTGATTATATAACCAACAGTAATTTCGTTAGGGTTTAGTATTTACTAAGGTCGACCGATACCGAAATTGATAGGTTTTGGTAAAAGAGCTTTACCAACGGAAAAAACAGATACTGATATGGAATGTTATATTTTATTTTCTTTGTATTGCAATCAATTTTTATATATAATAAATTTTAGAATTTATGTACTTTCATTTGAATTTTTGTAGTTATCAGTTTACTCTCATTTATATTTTATTTTTTATTTTTTAAACAATGAGATGTAATTTGTGACTTTTTTAGATTTTTTATGACATATTTAGAATTAATTTTGTTTTAAAAATAAAAAATAAAAAATTTTATTTTTTTAATTGGAAACCGATTCAGTAATTGGTTATTGATTACCGAATGGTTTCGATATTGGTAATAAAGAAAAAATTACTGACTAATAAACGGTACGGAATTAGTAATTGATCGAATAAACGGTAATGGCAACGGTAACAACTAATTGGTCGGTTTCCATATCACTGCCATTCTTAGAAAGTGTCGTAAGTTTTAGAGAGAGAAAATATTGTAAATTTTAGAGAAAGAAAATGAGCATGAATTATATGGAGAGAAAGTATCGTAAATTTTATAGAGAGAAAGTGAATATGAATTTTAGAGAGAGAAAGTGTGGTGATTTAGAGAAAATGAGCATGAATTTTGAAAAATGTGAAGATAAGAAATATCAAGACAATGTTCACCTTTTCCTTTTCATTTTCTTTTTCCTCACACTTCTGTGAGGAGAAAGATTTTCCTTATTTAATAAATAACTTTTCCTTACCATTTTTCTCATTTAATTTTCCTTAGTGTTTTCTCTCATTACCAAATAAAGGAAAACCTTTTCTGAAAAAACTGTTTTCTTTTCTATACTAAAATTCCTGAACCAAACAGGACCTTAAAAAATTGCTTTATGAAATTCTTTTGCTAGCACATTTTAATCGGTAGTTATAATTACATTTTGTTGTGTTAACGTTACTTGGATATGTTAATGTCTAATGAAACTATATTGTATGTTCCATCAGTTATATATTATATCCAGGTTTTCGTATGTTTTGTGCTATGTTTGCTTTGTTGTAATATTGTTCATATATTATGTGTTAGGTGGAACCACTAACATATAATTTTATCATCAACTAGGATCATTAAGTACATTCTTAGTATATTTTCTAATACACACTTTTATAGTAGTTTTATCAATATAGCACGACTTAATATTTCATGCACGATTGCTTATGTAATCATGCAATATAAATGGAACTAAAGTTATATTTTTATATGAAACACTAGCAATTGAAAATATGAATTGCCCAGGGAAAAATATCATTAATATGAAAATATAACTGCTACTATCATTATGAAACATTAGCAATTAAAATATGAAACTATATTTATATTCCCATGAAACATTAAGAATTGAAATATGGAACTTCATAACTCCGATTTGACATAGTACTGATGCTCCATGGATTACGTTAATGTTCCATTGGAATATAATATATGTTCCATTAGTTCTCTATGGGTTTCCATGAGTTTTGTGCTATGTTTGCTTTGTTGTAATAATGTTTCATGAATTATGTGTTAATATTTCATGAGAAATATAATAGATGTTCCGTCAGTTTCTACCATTTTCATGAGTTTTGTGCTATATTTGCTTTGTTATAATAATGTTCCATTAATTATGTGTTAATATTACATGAGAATATAATATATGTTTCATGCGTTCTATGGGGTTTCCACTAGTTTTTCATGTATAACACAGTATAATTTAACATCCAAAAAAACCCATCAATCGCGCAGAAAAATGATTCTTCCTCCTTATATTCTCAAAATAATGATTTTTCCATAATTCTCCATACACGATACTCTGAATAAGATTAAAAAAAAATCAAATAACATAAAAACAAAGCTCCTATTGCCATTATGGAACATTTGCAATTGAAGGATATATAGTTATATTCTCATATAATATTAGCAATTGAAATATGGAATTCCTAACTCCGTTAACATATAACTTTAGCACCCAGAAAAAATATCAATTATACAGAAAAAACTAATTCTTCCTCGTCTTCTCTAATAACAATTTCTTCATGATTCTCCATAAATTTACCTTACACAATACATTAAATAAGATTAAAAAAAAAAAGTCAAATAATATGAAAACAGAACTGCTACTACCATCAGACCTTGTTGTTGTTGTTGGAATGCTGCTATCATTAATGGAACGTTATTGTTTCTGCCGTTACAAATCATTCTTTTGGAATAAAAAAAAAGAAGAAAAAGAAGAAGATGGAAGTTTGATAATAGATTTATGGGAAATTCTCTTGGGAAGATGAACAATGAAAAAAAAGAAAAAAGGATAAGAAGAAAGTGTCAGCACTGAACATAAGATACGAAAGAATTGCTCGTGAAAAAGGAAACCTATTAGTTGTCAATTTAAATGGGGGGTTAATAAATCCAACTCATAATCTATATGTATAGTGCAAAAAAATTCGAAACAAATCATTTTTGAACCAAAAATTTCTGCAACTTCACAAAATCCTCTAAACTCTATCTAAAACCACAAATTTCAACCTCACATTCAGGAAGATCCGACCGTTGTAATTTGAAAAAAATGTTAGTACTTCGATCCATACTCATTTATTGACATTTATATCATTTTAAAATTTTAAAATATCTGTTGGATTGGAAAAAAATGACAATTTTGAAACTAAGAATTTCTGCCCGAAAATGGCCGGGTCGTCAGTTCCAGCGACTGGGGCCATCTCGGGTCGTCGGGTCCAGCAACTAGAATGGTGAGCGGTCGTCTGGTCCTGCGAGCCGACCCGTCCCTGATCTCTGGTTCAAACGATTCGTACGGGCACCGACCGCCGGTTTCTGGGCAATCTGTTTTTTTTAATGATTATTTATTATAATTAATGATTATGTTATTTTTTTAAAGTTATGATTATGTTTATGTTATGTTTATTTGTTTAACTTAAGTTCATTTTATGTTATTTAATTTGTTTTATCTATTTATTTATTTTTTTACATTTGTTTATGATTATGTTATTTTTTTAAAGTTATGATTATGTTTATGTTTTTTTTTTTTTATTTAGAGTTTATATTATGTTATTTAGTTTGTTTAATTTTTATTATGACGTAAAATTTGTTTATAATTATGTTATTATTGTTAATGATTATGTTATTTTTTTAAAGTTATGATTATGTTTATGTTAACTTGTTTTATTTAGAGTTTATATTATGTTTTAATTTGTTTGATTTTTATTATTTTTTTAACATTTGTTTATGATTATGTTATTATAATTAATGATTATGTTATCTTTTTAAAGTTTTCATTACATTTATGTTTATTTGTTTAATTTTGGAGTTTAAAGTTATGATTACGTTCACGTTTATTTGTTTAATTTAAGTTTATTTTATGTTATTTAATTTGTTTTATTTATTTATTTTAATGATTATGTTATTTATTTAAAGTTATGATTACGTTTATGTTTATTTGTTTTATTTATAGTTTATATTATGTTATTTGGTAATTTGTTTAGATGGTTCGACCTGGAACATGTAGGGGTGATGATGATTTAGGTCTTGTGACAGACAGGACCGAGCGGGTTGAAGGTCGTGCAGTGACTGCTTCATCCCGTGGTGTGAGGGGACGTCATAGTACTTCAAACATACCGTTCACTCCTGCTCTTACTGGACAAGGTATGTATTATGACATCGGTGCACCGGGGTCTTCCACCCAATCACCCCCTATACCGTTTAGGACCCGTCCTCCTACCACATCACACCATCCGTACACCTCCCGTACTATATGACCCTTATAGATATTCTCAGCCACCACATACATTATACGATCCATATGCACATGCTCCTTCTCTACCTATCCGTATGCCTACCCAGGATCGGACACAGTATTTTTCTAAAACTCAGATTCCATTAAATGAGGTCAGTGGTCCAGGGTTGCAGTTAGGTGCCCAGTTTTTCGAGCACTTGTAGCATCCGTCCCTGTGGACTCATCTTACAGTGGTGCTGGCTATGGAGCCATTGATTGTGGCATTATCTCATCTGATGCTAGATTGGGTAGGGATTCTGGTACATCAGGGGATGGTGATAGGACCGGTCCGAGGAGCTTGTGATAGTTGGTTCCCTCCGTATTCATAGTGGTGAGGACGATGAGGATGCGCCTGAGGATAATGGTGGTGATGATGAGGATGATGGCGACGAGCACGGTAATGATGACGAGCCTGTTCTTGTGGCTCATGCTTCATTGGCCGATTGTAGGCCTGCTCCGGGGAGGGGGAAGGGGTTGACTGGCAGTTTCATGTCAGTCATGAGTAAGATTACAGGGTTGCGACAAAAAGACCCGAGAAGTCGCGTCCTCCTACAAACCCTACGCAGAAGAAGAAAGCAAAGAATAACCGTTGGGAGTAGACAGGTCCAGCTGATGGAGATCCACAGGATCCAGTCCTTATCCCTTCGTATAGTGGGCATATCGCTGGTAGTATATGGTGCGAACTGGTAATTTGAATATTTCTTTAATTTTAAATTTATTTATTATAAATTGTTAGTACTCATTGACCTATTTGATGTTTATATATATAATTAAATGAAGGAGGGATGCATATTAAAGTCGCGTTCCCGCTTCGTGGCTTTGACTGGTTGGAGCCCTAGTACAATTAATATAATATAACATATTTAATACAAATTAATTGTTTGTTTTATATATCATATGCATTATAAGTACATATCGCCACGTTCTCATCATTTCAATAGATGTCGGGTGAGAAACCACAATGTCACAACACGTTTTTGTACTCACAGTTTCTATAGAATACCGTGTAACCCCGTTCACATCTTAGGCAAAGAACTTCTTCAACCGTGTTTCGCCCCTGCATTCTATTCTTCTTAATTTTCGCAACGCTGTTATATATTTTCTAGGTACTATAAAAAATATGCAAATCATATTATTAGAATCTAAATTTAAACCCTAAACATATGACAAGGATGTATTAAAAGGTAATGAAACATATCTGACAGCACAACCCACATTTTGTTCCTGAGAAAATCGTAAGATATTTTGGGATGGCACATGGCTCTTTCTAAATTGCTCCGTTGTATCAGCTACTCATCCGTTAGTTTTGCTGCCTGAGCGTGACCATGATTATAGACACCTATTGCATACTTGTGTCTCCTATCGTGTACGAATAGTTGCCAATGTTCACAAGTCGCCATTTGTTTGCCTTTTAATTTGAAGGGACAATCACACTTTTTAGTCCCGTAAGGACCCTGCCTTTTTTTACTTGAACTTCTTCTTCCTATCATCAACTCGGGACTTCGTTCTCGATTTATTCGCATCTCCGCACTTGCAACCGAATGTAACATACGGTCGGCGGTTGGATGTTCTTGAACTCAAATACGTGTTCACCTTTATAGCTGTTTCTTTTGCCCAGTTCACCAACTCTACTTTCGAATTAAAGATTCGATCAGTTGCAAATAATTGTCCGTGATCCACGTATTCTTCCGGTTCCAAAAATTGTTCAAATGTATTTGGATCTACGTCGTTCTGTTATGATATAGTACGAAACAATAAAAATATTAACACATTTCATATTAAAAATAAAATTCTAAAATCAGTGTAATAAATAAAACTTTCATACACTAACATTAAAAAAATTTTAAATAAATAAAAATGTAAAAAAAAGAATAAAATTGCATAATCAGTGTAATATACAAAATTTCATAAAATAACATTATAAAAAAAAAAGGCTCGGGTCGCCCAGGCCGGCGAGCCAGACATGAGCGGGTCGCGCATCTGGACGATCGCTTCGGAGAAAGGACCGCCTGAATGAGCAATCCACTCAGGTCTGGGTCGCCGATCCGGGCGATCTGAGCCTCAGTGTCGAAAAAAAAATAATTTCAACATTTCTTACCTCAAAATCGATATTTTCTTCTACAAATTCTTCATAACGGTCCATATCTACCACCAATATAAGTTAAATGTTAAAGGTTACAGTTTTAGAGTAGAGAGGGAATAGAGAGAAATTGTGTAGAGAAAGAAAGAGTAGGGAAGATGAGGGAAAATAATGAATTTTTTCGCGCTATACATATAAATTCTCGAGTTGGATTTATTGACCCCCTTTAAATGGGATGGTACCGTTTCTGCACACAGAGTACACCTTACAAGGTGCACTTGGATACAACGTATAATTTGCACATTTTGATTAAATTAGATGCCACGAAATATCATAATATTTTATTTGATACTCCAACCGTAGGAAACATAAGTCATTTTAATTAGATGGTCAAAATTATAAGTCATTTTACATATTTCGATATATATTTATTATTTAAGGTCAAACTTATATGTCTTTTTACATATTTCGATATGTATTTATTACTTATTTGTCAATTCTACTATTTTTTAATGCATTTATTATGTCTCTCTTTATTTATTAAAGGTATAAAAGATATTTTATCTTAAAAATTATATTTTAATTTCTCAAACTTTAATATGTGTGCACATATTCAAAAAGATATATTGTTGACCTAAGGGAATAACTTTTAATCGATAAAGAGATATTTAATAAGTAAAATTGTGTCATAAGAAAGTAAAATTATGTTTTCAGTTGAATGATTCTGAATTTCGCTCGAGTTTTTTTAATAAGAATCTAAATACACCCAAGGCAACCCAGCCATTAGACCGTCACAATTGTAGCACCTGAAATTTATTACACCATGCATGCCCGTGTTTTTATTTTTGAGATACATTGGATGAGAGAGATGTGAATCGGTCACAGTAAATACATTTTATTTATTTTTGAGATATAATTCGAATTCAATAAATACATAAAAGAACAAAGATGCCAATTGAACGTAAAACTAACGACCTGATTTATGCAAATCCCAATTAGTATATTAGTATATAGAGAAAGGGAGCACATAGATGTAAACCACCTATGACTTGAATAATTTTCAGGGTTAGCATCTCATCCTCATATGGGAAAGCTATAAGAGATAAGAACATCTTCCCCGATTTATATCCCCCACAAGAACAATATTTGAGATTAAATAAGAGAAAAAAGAAAAAATTGACCAAAAATACATGTATAAAAGTAGATATTTATTCAACGACAATATGACACACTCAAAAAACAGTCTCCAGAATCGGGAGAGCAAACAGGCCAGGCCGCCGGTATCATCATCATCGACAAATTACTACCTTTTCCTTTTTTGATAGTAGTCATCCTCATCAAATTCTTAAATGCAGGATCCTAAATCCTCCTAGAGGGGTCAAAACATGTAGCTGATAGATATACTTCGCCCCAGTTTTCACATGAAATCATAGTCGTCATAGGCATCATGGTATGCATTTCCAACAACAACGTCTTCATCTTTATCAACATGCAATTGTTTCTTCTTTGCACCTGCAGAAAAGAAAATTTATTTTTGTTGACCTTAACCCCTCGTATCATATCAAAGCAACTTCCTATAAAAGTCCAAACTGCAAACATCAATTTACCTCCTGTCTTCTTCTTCCCAGCAGTTGCTTCTTTTTCTGCTTTTATCTTTTCATTTGCAATTGCTGTCACCGAAGAAGCTATCTCCTTGGCATCAGCTCCCTTCAGTGATGTCATGGACAATCTCATTACAGCTTTTAGCAGTCCCATATAGTGATAGCTTTTCTGCAATCCCACATGAAATTAGCCACAGCAAGATAAAGCTTCAGCAATTAAATGAAAATCTCAAAGAGGATCAAATTCAGCTAACCTCAAAATGCCGCAGCTTGCCCGAGACAAGTTCTGCATATTCTAAGAAGTCACTTTCAGACTTTGGGATGAAATTATCAAGGGTCTTCTCATCATCTCTTTTTGCAAATAACTCTGCCGTGGACTTAAAATCAGCTTCTTCTACAAGCCTGTAAGCCCCAAATTGTCATCCACTAATCAATAAGTGCACAAGTCATTGAGGGATAAAACATGTCAACACTCAACCAGCTAATAACATAGAAAGAGGCGTCCACAGCTTCATAGATGATATAGACATTTTCAACAGAAAAAATACTAGCTATTCTTTCTAAGGGATTTAATCCAGCAAAAAGCAAAAGTACCCATTTTCTGTTCATCACCAGAAGTATGATGAAAGGAATATTATTTGGAAGAGAGACCAAGGAAAGTTGTAAGATCAGTGGAAGGTGGTTGGTAACAAGAAAGTTGACTGGCCAAGTTAATGACGCATCTCATACAGTGGGGCAGCGCCCTTCATATGTTTAAATTTGAGGATGGAATGTAATTGTATGGTTCTTGTTAAAAATTCCATATGTTAAAGTTCAAACTATAAACATGTCGCAGCTCAGCTTTGGAGCTGCAATGGCACCTAAAGATGTGCAGGGTGGTGCATGTGGGACATAGATTAAGTAGAAAAACCCCCACTTTGATCACCTAATTAGGATGGAACTCATAGATTACTCTCTCCCAGGGATTAAGTCCTAATTTTTTTCCACAGAACCATGAATGAGTACTTATTCAAGCAAATACTAAATTTCCAGAATCCAGTTCAAGATCATATCCTCGAGGCTTTTCTTTAATCAGCCATCCATACATATTTAGACAGATGAAATAACAAAGCACAAGATTAGATTTAAAAAGGATTAACCTTTGTTGACGAAGTTTTTCTGCTAAAGGATCCAGTGGCTCCTCTTTCTGAACTTCAACTTCTTTGTTCTTCTCTTTCTGATTAGCTGCTTTTGTAGTTGACTTCTTTGCTGGCTTTTCAGGAGGAGGTTCAGCTTTGGGAGCCTGACAAAAATAAGATTAACAAAGATTGGAAAAACTAGAAAAGACCAATGTGTAACATGGAACTTAAAAAGGTGGCAACCAAACAGGCAAAGAGCAAGACAGTATGGAAAATTTAAAATTTCTGCATTAGAGCCCCAATCATCCCCTTTTTTAAGAGAATAATAATAATTAGCCAAACTTATCTCCATAACTGCTCAGTAATATGAACTCCCAATTCATAGGGGAATTTCACTCGCATAAGTCAATGCAAAGATGAACCTGTCCTTTTGTCTCCCAAAAGAATAACTGTAGACAGAATGCAGGATTTACTTAAATCCAGAGAAAGATATCAAATTTTCCTTTGACATTGACAGAATATCAATTGCTAAACATGTGCAACTTTGAAGCCTCATATCCATGTTACAGATTTGAAGATTTCTAGGTGCCCAAAGCATAGAATGGAATGAATAACCCATGTGATCAAATCAATATTCTTTAGTTTGAAAAAGGGGAAATGAAATTTTGGTAAGGAAGCAATATAATCTATGTTTAAGTAGCAAGCACAGGAACAACTTGGTAACTGAAGTAATAAAATAAAGAGGAGAGGGGTAAACCCTCCAGGATAAGGAGTAAAGCCTAGCATACCGGAGCAGGTTCGTCCTCATCTTCCCAAGATTCTTTCACATCATTGTCATCCAGGTCTTCATCATCCCACTTGCTTTTAGGTTGCTCCTTTTTTAGAATATCTGGAATAGGCTCGTCTTCTGAAATGTGCCAAAGTCAACAACTTGGAAAGGGAATGATGGGTTAAGGAAGAGTTAAAAGGAAAGAGGGAAGCGCATATGCACTGGACTCACGTCAATTTTATGCAGCTTTAGCATTGGTAAAATATTAGAAGTACATAAATTCCAAGAGAACAATGTAATTGCAGGGATATCTTCATTATCATATCCAACAAAATATTAGAAAAACATTCTCCAGGAAGAAATAAGGTGTCTAGAGAAACAATCAATTCATGCATCATGTCTTTTTTTTTTCTTTTGGGGGAGGGGGGGGGGGGGGGGTGCTGAGGGGAGGGGAATGTTTGGAGGGGAAGAGCATGGCAAACATTGACCTAACAGGGTTAGATGAACAGGGCCACAGATCTAGCAAAATGGAAAATTGAAAAGATCTTAAAGAGCACAGATGCTGTTCATTTTACCAGGAACAAATTTGATGAAGTAAAAACAGGGGATTCATGAAGTTAAGCTAGATTAATTTATCAATGCTTCAGTCCAATTCTCTCAGATAAAGGTCATAATTTGATAAAAAAAATAAATAAATAAAGATTGCATATAAAGACATGAGATCTTATATTATGTACTGAAAAACTAAGAAGAAGTAATGAAATATTAAAAAATGGTATTTCCCAATTGAGTAATCTCGAATGCAACTAAAGTGGTTGGTAGAGAAATGTTGTAAAAGGGAGCAAGCGTGGCATTACCCCAGTCCTCCATCTGTTTTCAGTTCCTGTGACTTTGCAAGACTTGTAATTTCAGATATATCTGTTTATGAAGGAAAAGAACATAGGAAAATCACGAACTAAATTATTTGCAAACGGGTATACAAATCAAGAGATGCCCATTTAATACTTTGAATTCATAACTAAAGCCCATAGTTTTTCACCAAGAAAAATAAAGAAATGGCGTATACATAATCCAAAATCTCAAAATTCAAACAATAATACCCCAGGCGATTTAACCATATATTTTCCTAGGCCGCTAATTCACAACTTAGCATAAAGAAAATCCCAATAAACAAAACCAGTTCTGTGTCAGTAGCATAGGTTTCCAAGGACAAGCATCGAAATCAGTCAAGAAATTGCCCTGGATTCGTTGCTAAGGATATCAAAAGATTCACCAACATAAACAAATTATAGTGAAGTACAACACCTATGTAAAAGAAGAAGAAAAATTATATTAAACAACGTAAAGATGCGAATTAAATCTTAAAATCTCCAAAATCCATAAACAATTTACCGTATTAACGAGAGGGCGATAAATTTCTAGGCGAAGCAAGAGCTGCCCACGAGAACCCTCGGATGGAATAAGATTAAAACCCTAGTCGGATTAGGGTTTCAGAAATCCACGTAGAGAAGTCTTCAGAAGAGGAAGATGGAAAGTCGAAAAAGAAGACAACCGGAAGAAGAACCCAGAAGAGAGAATATGGTAGTCCAAAGGTGCTAGGGTTAAGTGTGCCATTTTTCTCATGTTTTTATATTCCGGGGGTAAATGATTAGTTATTACTACTACGTTTTGTCCGTTTAATGGTTTTTTCCTTTTTGTTCAATGTTTAATGGTTTGTTCCAAAAACATGGTTTTTCTTTTTTCTTTTTTTTTTTGATAAATTATACGCTAAAAAATAAAATTTACGCAAAAAATTTTTTTATTTTCATTAAATTAGTTTTTTTTATCTGTCATCTTTGTATCTATATTCTAAAACTTCAAATGACGATCTGCTCAAATCTAATCGTTAAAATTCTTAAAAAATCTTAGTATAACATTTTATATTTGTTTATTTATATTTTAATTGGTATACAAATTTAAAAAAACACGTCAAAAAAAATTTGATACTAGCCCTAAAAAGGAGTGATTGGCGCCAGTACCAGGCACCCAAGTCTCCTCCTCTGCGCCAAGAGTCGCTTCTAATCCCTCCTTGCTTGCACCATGGCTGCACCAACCATTTCATGATTAAGGTTTTTTTTTTTATTTATTTAATTTTTTTTAACGAAGAATGGCAGTATTTTGTTTGTTTTTTTAAATTATTAATATTATTTATATTATTAAATTAATTAGTTTTCATATATTTTATATCATTATGTTAATTTTGTAATTAATTTATATTGTTATATTATCATCTAAATGAATTAAACACTAACATATATATATACACATTATAATATGAAATTAACTAAAAAATTAACATTATTATATAAAATAATTAAATTAATAATAAAAAATTTTTACAAAAAATTCGAAAATACACTGTTTGTATACTTGAGTCACGCCGTGGCACGACTCTCTCATTCTCTGCGCCAAGACCTGGCGTGGAGATACCACTACTTGCGCCAGGGCGTAGCTCAAGTTGCATATGGTATATTTTTTAATTTTTGGTGTGTTTTTTAATGATTTAACTCAAAATTAAAAGTATCGTGAAGATGATATTCAAAATTATTTATTTTTAACTTGAAAATATTTAAATTTTGAAAAAATCACCATATTTTTTTTAGAGAGAAGGTGGAAAAAAAAGTGTAGAGAGAGAAAGTGTGATTTAGAGGGAAAAAATTGAATATTTTCGCGCTTAATTTATCAACCCCCTTCTTTTTGTAGCCAAATTTTGTCGTTTTGCACGAAATTATATAGAGTTAAAAACTTCTCTAAATTTATATACTCCCTACATTTTTTACTTATCATCTTATGAACTTTTCGTATTTTTTTTCCTGTCACGTTGTTAAAAATAATGTTAATTTAACCAAAATTTTCCTATTATACCCTTTCAACATGTCAACCTCTCCCTCAATCCTTATGTCATAGAAAAATATAATCCCAATAATTTTTATCATTTTTCAATATCCATTCCACCGATCATTCATCATTCCACATAAGTTTCAAGTTAAATTTTGAATTTTTTTTAATATAAAAAATTAGGTGAGAGATTGATGTTAAGGGTAGTTTAGTCTATATACACAAAGAATTTCTTTAATTTCGTATTTTTTTAATCCGAGTGATGTATGAAACGTGACAAGTTAAAAAAAATGGAGGGAGTAATTTATTTGAATGGAATTTGATTGTGAGAATTTTTTCTTGAGTTTTGTAAAAAAGTGTAAAAACGGTATTTGTTTGTTGGAAAGTGCGTGGATCCTAAAATTGAAAATTTTGTAAGGTTTCGGAACAAGATCCAATTTAAACAAAGCCTTAAGCCTTGAACTTGTTTGTTTGGATTGGACACATTTTCTCTCACAAACAATTCTAATTTTTACGAAGTCAATAAAAAATTCTCAAACCAAACTCTACAGCAATAAAATTAGCCCCCCTAACTTTTGTTTTACTTCTAAATATTTGATGAAAATAAGCCTATAATTTCTAAAATATCCTTTAATGGAGATAAAAACTTCAACAGAGATAAGTTCAGATCATCAATCAATATCATAATTATTCAAGAAAATTGAATACTTATGTTCTCAATTGACGAATTTTCAACTTTGGTGAATTTGCAAACTATAATTTTTCTCTCAATTAAAGGAAATTTAGGAATTATATGCATATTTCCATCGATCTTTTTAAAGATAAAAGAAGTTTGGGAGGTAGTTGTCAAAAAATAAAATTTGACAGTGTACTTCACTAAACTCCTAACTTTGGAGGCTTTTTGGACTTAACCCTTATATATAAGTTCCTGGAGAAACCAGCATCTACATGACCCGGATACTCTTTTTCTCTCAACCCAAGATTTGGTACGGTATGTTTGTGTAGAGTTAGGAACATTCTTACAAATTTGTACAATGTTAGTTCTAGTGATATATCATTTGGAATCTATGTGAATCCACTTATAGAAGCTTGTTTGATTCAATCACCATCCCACGATCACCTCCATGCATTGAAGTACTTCTATTGAAGATTTGGAATCAACACACTCCATAAACCCCATAATGAGAGGGATAATTCTTTCCAAATTGGCAATAAGAACCTTAGGGAAGCTAAGACCCCAAAATCCAAGCTACACAATTCAAAGATCTAATCAATCAACCAAAGAAACAAGAATTTCTAGGATTGATAAAAGAGGAATTGATGGTGATCAATTGAATTCCATAGACCTACAATCTAGGTTCATCAATTGTTCACCAACTAAGGAAGGAAACCCTTATGAAAGAAGCTAAGATGGGTTGAAGAACCTTAAAAACACAATTGGGAATTCTCTCAATTTCATTCAAATTCATCTTAGTTCTAAATAAGCTATAAAGAGAGATGTTTATAGTTTTAGAGCTAAATCTTATATTGACTATTGATTTAGGCCTCTAAAAGACCAATTAAGTCCTTAGTTGAAAGATGAAAAAGGGATTAAAACATTTAAATTCAGAGTCAAAAAATACATTACAGTTGATTACATACCCTATTGTAGATCATAGGTCGAGCCCTACTGTCAACAGTAGGTGCTTGCTTCATTTGGTTGCCCAGAGTAGAACCCTCTCGAGAACGGTAGGGTAAGGCCTACCGCTAGTGGGAGGCTCTATTCTAGCCTTCCTTTGTGCCCTTTGCACTTCCAACTTTCTCCATTGGTTGCTCCTTGATTAAGACATGAATCATGAACAATTTGGGAGGTTCACAACCATGTTCTAAGCCCTCAACCTTGCACTTGAGTCCATCCTTCATAACTTCTTCCACAAATACAAGAATTCCATTGGTAACACCATGTTCATGTTCTTTAATCTTTCTTGCCTTATCTCTAGTAGCCGATCCTTGAAAAAGCTCTTTAGTTTCTTGTTCCTTTTTGGAATCCTACATGGGAACTCTACAACTTCCTTTGGGGCTCCACTATTTATGAATAGGTATGCTCTTCTACATGCTCTTGATCTTTGGCTCTTGGTCTTTTCTCTAGACTCTCTTTGTCTCTCTTGCCCTCTTGGGATCAAACCCCTAGGCTTGGACGCAACTCTCATATTTATTGTCTTTGCTATTATTTCTTTATATCTCAGTACTGACTTAAGACTCGGAGCAGAAACGGGGGACCAGGCCGTACTTGTTTAAAACCTGCCTTTATCTTGCAGGTCGGGACCCGAAAGCAGAAATCTATGAAATGGCGCCCCATGTAAATTCTTTTAACCATATCATTCGAGTTTCCCTAATGATAGTTCTTGATGTTCTACAATTTTTTACTTGCTGATCATGCAACCTCCCATGAATCTTTTATTTTTATCCCGTCAACTCGGGTAATCATATTTCTTTCATTTAAGTCTAGGATCCAACTTTGGTTGCTCTAATTCTATTTCTTGCTTTGGCACCATTCATCTTTTTCATAATTTCTTCCATTTCCATTAAAAATCGTACAAATCCTTATACCCCATCATATGGCACTTGTTATGGTTACTTTTTTCATAAAACACCTACAGGTAAGTTTACTCCCGCATGCAATTTGGGATCATCAATATCAAATTGCCATTCTTTAGTTTCTCTCTAGCTTTCCGCCTATAAATCTTGACTACTCAAGCTTCTCGTTTTTTCTGAACAAGAGTATTCTTTTATCGGGATTTTTTATTCCTTATCGGTTCACCAATTTCCCGATTCTCCCACCCCTGTATGCAGCAAGGAACTAGCCGCTTGGGTTAATCGTCAACTTGGCCTCATCTTATAACAACTTTTATTAAAATATTTATGGGAGGGGATACCATTACATGATCGGGACTTCCTTCCCAGGGACTATTATGAATTTGAGATGTTTTGTTCAGGAGCATCCCTCATACCGGAATATTTTTCTTGGGAATCTTATGAAGCCAAGACGAGACTTCTTCACGGGATGCCTTTCTTCTCAGGAATCATTGCATTGGGATAAATCATAATCCCTCATATTATAAAATATTTCTCATATTTGGGTTAAGAATCCGAGATCATCAATTCGGGAATTTTCAAATTTATTTACAAACTATAGCCTAATACACTTTCTTTGTAAAAATCCATTCAAGTCCCGTATATGAAATCTCATACAATCCCATATATAAAATCCGGCATGCAATTTGGTGTTATCAAAACTAATTGCCTTTTCTTAAAGGGATCAAAACCAGTTGCTACGTTCTTGTTTGATATAATTTCTTTAATTACTGGCTCATCATATAGAATTCTTTTGGGCCTTCTTTTTTCATGCATATCCCAATTGCAACTCGGGATAACCTATACTCCAACTCGGGCCAACAATATGGGTTATTTGATATGAATTTTTTCT
Organism: Catharanthus roseus; assembly: GCA_028651295.1. Taxonomy (NCBI): domain Eukaryota; kingdom Viridiplantae; phylum Streptophyta; class Magnoliopsida; order Gentianales; family Apocynaceae; genus Catharanthus; species Catharanthus roseus. The sequence goes on from JAPQWS010000104.1 coordinate 10,461,146, forward strand.
TTATTTATATACCCAATTTGATCAAGACAGAAGAAATATTAACTCATGCAATTTTATATTTTTTCCAACCATCCTAGAGTCCCCTATATTCGAGACATGATTTTCTTTCTTAATGGGTTTTCTTCTTGGGAAGTATTGTGAAGTCTAATCGGGATTAGTGATCTCTTTCATTATATATATTCTTCTCGAAAAATATTTTTTGTATTCGGGAAGCAAACTCAAGTCGGGATTTTCTTCTCGGGAGACATTCTTATATCAAGATTTTCTTATCAAGACATATCCCTTTATTCGGGATCTCTATATTCGGAAAGCTCTCTTAACAAGATTTTCATCTCGGGAAACATTCCCTACTCGGGATAATTTATTATTATCTCTTTCATCATATATATACCTTTAAGTCGGGATCACCTAAATGAGTCTTCTACTTGGACTCATACTCCAACTATTTACTGAGACTTCATTACATGGGGAGACTTATAATTCCCGAGTACATGCAACAACCAATCTCAGGAAATTACTGTGGAATATTCTCGTTATAATAGAATTTTAATCGCTTCGGGTTATCTGAGGATCAAAAGCAAATGGATGAGGAGGAGAATACATATGGGCTATGGATAGCATATAAGCCCAAATAGTCATGCATTATGAAACAAATTTTTTCATAGCTATAAAAGGGATAGCTTCTCGAGCATCAAATTGAACCGCCGACATGCATTGCAATGGTATTGGGAAGTCTTCTTGGATGATGTTCAACTTGGAGCTTTCATTAGAAGGGGGTATGTGTATACTACACTCAATCATGGTGTATTTCTCTTAAGTAAGGGAAGTGAATTTCTTAATTATTTTTCCTGAATACATTATATTTCCACATTTTGCAATTCATTTGCAACATCTAAAAGTTATATTACTTTTACACTCCAAGTCTTGAAGCACACTTCGGGAACCCGTGTCTTTCGGGAACAACCTGTATCACCTTGGGAACTCTTCTTGGAAAGGACTTGCAGTATTTGACATAATATCGTATATGTCAATCTTTTCGGGGGGGATATTGATGGAATATGGGCTTTTGGACCCTTAGAGAAACATTTTGGAGTCCCACATGGGAACTTTACAACTTCCTTTAGGGCTTCATTCTCTATAAATAGGAACACTCCTCTACACGCTCTTGGTCTTTTCTCTAGACTCTCTTTGTCTCTCTTACCCTCTTAGGATCAACCCCTTAGGCTTCGACTCAACTCTCATAATTCTTTCCTTTACTATTATTTATCTATATATCGGTGGTGACTTAAGCATCGGAGCAGGCTCCCACCGATTTCTAACCTGCCTTTATCTTGCAGGCCGGGTTCCGAAGGCAGGAATCTATCAACATTCATATCAGAATCACATTGACCCTGCTATATGCAGCAGTTTTTTGTATGTCCTTAATGCTTAAGCTTGTGCATTTGTATATTTGATTCAGTGATGAGAATGATCCGATTTTATACCAAAAGATGGACATTTTCCACTTCCAGCAGGAGCAAATCAACTACCCAGCTATTTTCGTTTCTTTAGGCTACAATAACCATCCATCCTTCATAATCCCCTAAGGAAGTCCATGGGTCTCCATTTTGGTCCATTGGGCTTTCCTCCATAGGAAATCCATTAGTCCAACAACTCAACCTGCTTTTTTTTATGTAAGAACCTCTTGAAATCTTTTTTCCTTTTTTCCTCTCGAAGAATCCCTTCAAATCACAGGAGAAGCCAAAAATCAACTTAAGCCCAAAATTCAAATATAAAATTTTAGTTTATTATTTAATTATAAATTAATATTTTTTATAATTAACGATTTAATTTGATTGTTTTGGGCATCATGATTGTTGATGAGAACAACCCGTCAGTCTCTAATATTTTAAGATTCAAAACAATTCGTCCATAATAAATGAAGCCCATTTGAATCATATTATGGATCGGGACAACCAATTTTATTATAGTATTAAGCCTATATCTTTTATGTAGGTTCATTAATATTAGGGGAAAAGATAATTTTACCCTTTATCATATTTGTCTTTGCCAAGGACAGCATTCAAGGGATATTCTTCCTTATAAATAGAGGTATTGTGATCTCTTAAAGGGGATGATTTTTCTCTAATACTATTACTCTGCCAATTTGGAAATTGACTTAAATATCGGAGGGGAAACGGGGGAATAAACCCTCATTGTTTGCTGCTTTGTGTGATTTTGCATGTGTATTTTGATAGGAGTAGATCGCGAAACTCATCAATTGGTGCCCCCTTGTCGTTTTCTTGTAGTATTTTTTTTTTTTGTTATCCATAGTTGACATTATGGTTACTGATCCCGAAAATAGGGAAGATGTTCCTTCTACTAATCCTCTTCCTTCTTTTACATCTGCATCGCAAACTATTATGACGTTACTTTTTCCTTTTCTTGTACCTAGTACACAAATACCAGGGCCATATGTTCCTTATTTCCCTTATACGGGTACTAGCACAACTTGTCCCACTCTGCAGTTAGAGCATATTTCATAGCTGCAAACTCTTCTTGCCTCTTTACAAGCCATATTAGCTCAGCATTCTGTCCTTGCTGTACCTACTGGAAATGCGTCCATCACCGTCCACAGTTTACTGTGGCACAATTTCTATCTCCTTTTCCTCTAGCATGGAATCGGGAGATATTCGCTCTAAAAAAGAATCCCCAGTTCCACGAACCTAGACAATGCATGATTTAGTTATTCAAACTCTTGGTCAAATGGTTCCCTCTACAAAGCTGTTGGATAGTGGCTAGGATTTTTTGCAATATAATCCTTTAGTGGAGTCTTATGCTTGCACTCCCATTCATAGTCAATTTTGTCTCATAAAATTAGAAACTTATGATGGATCTTTGGATCCAACTCAACATATGATGTTGTTTACCTCTCAGATATACGTGTATAATGCTTCCAATAGTACTTGTTGTAGGATGTTTCCCAATTCTCTAACGAGAAGAGCCTTTGGTGTGGTATGCTCATCTGCTACCTAGGAGCATCTCTAGTTTTAAAGATTTGGGAGAAAAATCCACACAAAATTTTTTACCCCAATCCATCTTTCAACCAATCTCTGATTTCCTTCTTAGAGTTAGATTGAGGCTGTTAGAATCAGTTCGGGATTATACTGCTCGATTAACCAAGCTGTCGTAGAAAGTTCCTAATTTGTCTAAACATGAATACATCCAAGGATATCGACATTGGTTGACCAATCCAGCCTTTTCAAGAAAGTTGGCTCAGAAAGAGCCCACCATGTTACCAGCCTCTTGTCCAAAATACAAAAATCCATTCATGCAGATGACTATGTCAAAAGGAAACGAGAATTGGATAATGAGGTCAAAGAATATCAAATTCCAAAAAAGTCAAAGCAAATTTAAATGAATTCTAAGCCCAAACTTTTGTATAGATTGGGACTCCGGAGGCCTGAAAGTCCCCGTTTTGAGTATACCCCGTCACGACTTCCTCGGTCTGAGATTCTGAATCAAATTGAATCTTTAGAAATTTTGGATCGGCCCGCAAAGATGTTATATCTCCCAGACAAGCGAAACAAAGCTAAAACATTGCTGATTCCACAAGGATCATGGTCATGATACTGAGCAATGTAACGAATTGAAGAAGGCTATTGAAAGTGCTATCAAAAGAGGAGAGCTGAAGGAATTTATTGACAATTAGGGCTGTAAACGGAGCGGGTCTTACCCGTACCCGCACGGGTCTGTACCCGTTTTTAGCGGGTAAGGTTTAAATTTTATACCCGCGGACCCGTACCCGTACCCGTACCCGTATTTATACTGCTATATGGGTCTGGGTAAGGTATGGTGATACCCAAACCCGTATACCCGTATTAATAAAATAATAATATATTTTATATATTATATTATATTAATATATAATTTATAATTTTTTTAACATATTATTTTATTTTACAATTATCTTTAACCCTACCTAACCTACTACCTCTACCTACCAACCAACTACACTCAAATCAAATCACATCACACAGTCATACTACTCACTCACCTCACCTCACTCACTCCTCGCCTCTCCTCTCATTTCATTTCAGCTCTCTGTCTCTCTCTCTCTCTCTCTCTCTCTCTCTCTCTCTCTCTCTCTCTCTCCTCACACAGTCACAGACTGTTCACACACACATCACAATTTCTGCTTCAAGTTCATCTACCGGCGACGCTATTGTTGCCGCCGTTCACTCAGCTTCATCACTTTCCCAGTCCCGCACACAGTCATCTTCAGCTCAGACTCTCTCCCCTCACTGTCATCTTATTCATCTCATATTCTACCGCCACCGCCGGCTCACTGCCGCGCCAGTCTGCTTTGAAAGTAAGTCCTTTGCTTTAAGTAGTTGTTGATGAGATTTTTGTGTCATTTTCTTGTTGTTTTGTTTGTTTATAGTTTTCTTGCTGTGGAATTTGAAATGGGATCTAGGGAAATTTGTTTGCACTGTTTATGTATCAGCAAGAATGTTGTAATTTCTACTTTGTTTCTGTTGTCTGTGTTTCATAGTCCCAGGGCGAGGGCACAATGTTTACAATAATGAAATGATATTTTGTTGTACTAAAATCTCTTTGTTTGAGTTCTACTTTTGCTTTTCTATCAGCCTTTTCTAACAAAGATGCAAATATGATATCCGTTAAAAAGCAATCCTTAGTCGTTACATTTTTTGTAAAGAAGTGGTAGTTTAATGGTGAGGACTTCCATTAGGTCACCGGGTCGAGAGGAGACTTTTGGTTTTACCTCCGGAGACTTCTTTAATAGCTATTTTTTTTGCTTATCTTGTCTGGTTGCCTTTTACGTGGTATGTATGCTATTCTTTCTCTAAAGTAATTCATGAAGAGTTCTTTTCTCTTGCTGTGTTTCTAATGGGATATTTGTGAATGGAGGAATGGTTGTCTTGCTTCTTCATTTATGATACTCAGTGCGATTCTCTCTTAATGTTCCATCTTTGTCAAGCATCAAAAAGGGATTTAGGAAGGCTTTGTCTGTTTATCTTTCTTACTTTAATGGCATTCTTTAATCATATTATTCTTGAAAACTTTAGTTCTCTGATGATTGTTCCTGGGTCTTGTGCTTCCACTTGTCTTGTCAAAATAGCCATTTACTACTGTGTGTGAATTTGTGAGCAACATTCTAACATAACTCACATCATTAAGTATCATGAAAAAAATAGAATTTGTTTTATCATTAATAGGTTTTTTGCTTTATCATTTAGGAATTAGGATGTCTGGTACAATACCCACTCAAAGTTCCAAGGCATCTACTGCTGCTACTGATAATATGGAAATAACTAATTACAATGAGTTGAATGTCGAAGAAAACCTAGAAGACCAAGCGGTCATGGATCCCTCAAAGTTAAAAAAAAATTAACTTCGGATGTATGGAAAGAAATGTCAAGGCTGACGGATCCTGATGGAAGTACTAAAGCTCAGTGTATTTGGTGCAAGAAAAAACTTGTTAGCGGCGGTAAAGCGGGGACTACTCATTTGACAAAATATTTGAAAGTTTGTGTTGCTAGAAAACTTCGTGCAAAGGGCAAAGCAACAAATCCAACATTCAATAAGTAACTTGACAGTAACATTGAACTTAGTAATTTCAAATTTGATCAAGAAAAGAGTAGGAGGGCTTTGGCAAAAATGATAATCAAGCACAATTATCCTTTCAATATGTGTGAGCATGAATTGTTTGAGAAGTTTTGCAACAGTTTGAATCCTAACTTTAAGCTTGTTTCTAGAAATACAATTAGGACGGAAGTGATGTTAGTGCATAAGGAAGAGAAGATGAGATTGTATGAATTCTTGGATGGTCTTGATTGTAGAATCACATTAACAACTGATATTTGGACTTCGTAACATGCTAATATTGCATATACTTGTCTTCATCGCTCATTTTGTTGATGACAATTGGGAATTGAAAAAAGAAAATTCTTGCATATAGACATATTCCTTATCCTCATGACGGTGAAACATTATTTCGATTCATCAATGATCTCATATTAGAATGGAATTTGGACAAAAAATTGTTTTGTATGGTTGTGGATAATGCATCATCAAATGATTCAATGGTTAGACATTTGAAATCTTGGTTGGTTGAGAAAGCATGGCTTCCCCTTGGTGGTGATTTATTTCATGTTCGTTGTAGTGCACATATTCTTAATTTGATTGTGCAAGATGGTTTGGCTATTTTGGGAGATGTGATTTTGAAGATTCGAAAAACATGCAAGTATTTGAAAAAATCTACTTATGCTTCTCAAAAATTTGAGTGTGCTTTACAACAATGCAAATTAAAAAAGCAGGAAGAAAGTTTCTTTGGATGTACAAACTAGATGGAATTCTACATATTTGATGCTTGAATCTGCATTACCTGTTAAGGAAGCATTTAACCGTCTTGCACAAATTGATAGAAATTATAAGTTTTGTCCAAGTGATGATGAATGGAAAGTAGCTGATGTGATTCATGGATGTTTGAAGATATTTTATGATTGTACTAATCATTTTAGCGGTAGAAATTTTCCAACTTCAAATGTCTTCTTCCCTGATGTGTGTAAAATCCAACTTAAGTTGAGGGAATGGGAAAATAGTCAACATGATTTTCTTAAAGGTATGGTTGGTCCTATGAAGCAAAAGTTTGAAAAATATTGGGAGGAATCATGTTTGGTTTTAGGAATTGTCTGTTGTGCTTGATCCCGTGTTTAAAATGAATTTGGTGGAGTTTTATTATGATGCCATTTATGGTAGTGATGCTTATCTTTATGTTGAAAGAGTTAAGAATGTGTTTCAAGATTTGTACATTGAATATGGTGGGCAAGTAAGTTATGTTAGCAATAATTCCTATCCCATATCTCGGTGGAGGAACATCTGAAGATGATTATTCTCGCTTTTGATGAATGGTATAAGACGAATAAGTCCACTACTATTCGTATGTACCAAAAGAGTGAAATAGAGCATTATTTAGAGGAGCCTGTGTTTCCTAGAAATGAGAAGTTTAATATTTTGAATTGGTGGAAAGAAAACTCTCCAAAGTATCCTATCATAGGAAAGATGGCACGTGATATTTTAGTCATGTTTCGCTACTATCTGTTGCATCTGAGTCTCGCAGTTTAGTGTTGGGGGAAGAGTGGTTGATGAGACACGTGCATCATTACTTTCCCGAAATGGTTGAGGCATTGGTAACTACAATGGATTGGATTGAACTTTCATCGAATAAAAGTAAGTACTTTGTTTTTTTTATTCTAATTTCGTTTTTCTCCCTCTTATATTAGTTAACTTCTATTTTGTTTCTAGAGTATTTGTTTGATGACAATGATATTGTTGAGAGTTCTTCCATCCCTTCAGTTGCATTTGCAGAGAAAAATTGATGTGAGTTTTTTTTATCTTTAGTTACATTTTCATAATTATCTCTATTTTACATACACTTATAAAATTATAATATATACTCACTTCAATATTTCTTTTGTAGGAGACAAATAGGAGCAAGCGGTATCCAAAATCCAAATGCTTTGATTAATGTATTTTATTGAACTAGAACTTTTATTTTTATTCGATTAATGTACTATGACGATTTTGTGTATATTTGAACTTTTAATTATGTGAATTTGAGATGTTAAATGATTTTATTTGTTGAAAGAAATGTTAAGGAGATCATGTTAAAATTTTTATTTTTTGAATTATACATTGTTTTACATATTTTTGTTTAACAGGGAAATAAAATAGAAAAATGTCATACGGGTACGGGTATCCCGTACCCTACCCTGGACCCTGGAGGGTCGGGTCTGGGTCCAGAATTTTATACCCTGGAGGGTACGGGTCCGGGTTCGGGTCCAAGTTTCACTATAAGGGTACGGGTCCGGGTCTGGGGGTACCCTGAGGGTCTGGACTCGTTTACAGCCCTATTGCCAATGCTTCTGCAAAAAGAGTGTCGGGTACTTATATTCTCAAAAAATCATTGCTAGATGATAAGAAAAAACCAAAAATTGACACTTCTCCTAAGCTGAAAATCATTAATGTCATTCAAGAAGTTGAACCTTCTGCTTCAGGAAATGGGTAAAAGATGTTCGCGATGATGATCCATTGTTCATCACCATGACCATAGATTAATGCTTGGTTAAGAGGATTCTTATTGAAACTGGGAGTTCAGTTAATGTCATTTTTAAGGACATATTTACGTAGATGGATATTCCTTGGAGCAAAGTCCTGTCATATGAAGCGTCAATAATTGGATTTACTGGAAAGACTATTTAATCTGAGGGAAAGATCACTCTACCAATGTGCAATGGTGACACTGCCCACATGGTGGAGTTCTTAATTGTTTCTACCCCTTCCCCCTATAATTATATTCTGGGGCAACCTGCTTTGAATCAATTATAAGCAAAGGTGTCCATGTGTGATTTATCAATGGAGATTCCTAACGGGGAAGATGTGCATTTGATTTATGGTGATCAAAAAGTTGCCGAAGAGTGTTACATTGTTACAGTCAAAGAAGTCGAATGTATGGTACAAAGATACCAAAGCTCGAGCCTGGGGGAGAATTTGAATTGTTCTTCCTCGATACCCAACACACCGATTGCACTATTAAAATTAGTCAAACTCTGCCTGTATCTTTACACGTGCAGTTAGTTGAATTTGGTGCAATATAAGGACATTTTTGTGTGGTCTCCTGCAGATCTTGGGATGGTTTCTCATTCCATTGCTTAATACAAATTTAGAATTCCTAAAGGAACCAAGTTAACTTTTCAAAAAAAAAAAAAAAACAAAAAGGTATTTGCCAAGGTAAGACAAGAGTTCATTAGGAAGGAGGTGCAAGAGTTGCTTGCGACTGGAATCAATAAACCAATAGATTTCCTGGAATGTTTGTCTAATCCGGTGGTTGTTGCCAAACCGAGGGGAGCTTGGTGTGTATGCGTTGATTTTACAGAATTAAACATAGTCATTCCCAAAAAGCCATATCCTTTTCCCCGAATTGATCAACTTGTTGACTCCATTGCTGGACATGAGTTATTATCTTTCCTTGATGCTTATACGAGATATCACCAACTCCCGATGGTGGAAGAAGACATGGCAAAAACCACTTTTGTGACTGATGACGGTATATTTTTGCTATACTCGGTTGCCTTTCTGGTTAAAGAAAACTGGAGCTGATTTTTAAGAAGACATGAACGAAGCATTCGAAGGACTTATCGGGATAATAGTAGAAGTGTATGTTGACGATATCATTGTCAAGTCCAAGAAAAAAAAGTTTGCACCCGATAACTTGCGCCAAGTGTTTGATCGGGTTTAAAAGATCGGGATGAAGCTTAATCCCAAGAAATGTACCTTTGGGGTGCCATCGGCCAAATGCTTGGGATATTTGGTTTCAGAGAGAGGAATAGAGGTTAACCCAACAAAGACTCAAGCCATTCAAGAGATGTTTAAAACAAGAACAGTGATGGAAGTACAACGTTTGGCAGGACGCATGGCATCTTTGGGACATTTTTTTGCACTAGCAGGAAAAAAGAAATTGCCATTTTATCATATATTAAGGCGTGCCTCCAAATTTGAATGGACTATAGAGCTAGTGAAGCTTTCCAAAAGCTTAAAACATACCACTCATCTCCTTCTCTATTGGTTACCCTGATACCTAACGAAACTTTGTATTTGTATTTAGCAATCAATCTCAAAGTGGTCAACTTAGTTCTTTGTTTAAAACGTGACAATAATATGAAACCAATTTTATTACGTGGTCATATTTTAAATGGTCCGGAAGAACGATATAGTTCACTGGAAAAACATATTTTGTGTTTGGTTATTACGGCTCAAAAATTAAAACTATATTTTCAAGCACATGCTATCAACCTTTTAACCAACATTCCACTTTGGCATGTATTACACAAACTAGACATTTCGGGTCGCACATCTAAATAGACATTGGAATTAAGTGAATACCAAATTGACTTTTTCTCCCGAAAGACCATTCAAGGTCAAGCTTTAGCAGATTTCATTGTCGAATGTTCATTTTTTATCCCCTAGTTGTTGATAAATCTTTAAAATCCCCTAGTTAGATTTTAAAGGTTAATGGATCTATAGGAGAAAAATATAGAGGTGCCTGTTTCATTCTAGAAGATCCCGATAGACACCAGTATGCTTATGCAATGAAGTTGTCTTTTTTGTGACCAACAATGAGGCTGAATATGAAGCATTGCTTGCAGGCTTGCGGATGGTTAATAGTCTCAAGATATCTCATCTCTGTGTTCAGAGTGACTCACAAATGGTTATTAGGCAGGTCACAGGTCTCTTTGAAGCCTAAGAAGACAACATGAAAAAGTACCTGGCACGTGTTCAGTAATTGATAATGGGATTTTCCAAGATTTCATTTGAAAAGGTTCCTTAAGAGGAAAATGTTTGAACCGATATGTTGTCCAAGTTAAGTGCCAAAGAGCCTAATGGAGGGCACATGGATAGAATCTCTTCAGAAGAAAAGTATTGACTAGGAAATTTGCGTCATAAATGACACTGATTGGACTTAGCCAATCAAAGATTTTATATTTCACAAAAAGCTTCTGGATGATGAAAAACAGGCCAGGAAAATCCACACCACGCTTCCAAAGTATGTCTTGATTAATGATCATCTATAACATACCATGAGCAATTGGCCATTTTTAAAGTGTATTACTCCAATAGATGGATAATATGTGCTTCGGAAAATTCACGAAGGTATATGTGGATTGCATTTCGGGACTAAGGCACTTGTGAATAAGGCTTTGAGATATGGTTATTATTGGCCAACTATGAAAGAAGATTTTGTCAATCTTGTGAAAACATGCACAAAATATCAAATTCATGCCAACAGGCATCATATCTCGATGCCTAATTATCATACATTCGGCACCCCAATTCCTTTCGCTCAATGGGGTATAGATCTTCTCGGTCCTTTCCCGAAAGCTCTTGCTGGTAAGAACTACTTGATAGTGACTATTGATCATTTTACCTAATGGGTGGAAGTTAGGGTATTAGCCACAATTAGAGCAAAAACAATTTAAAGAATTTTTCTACGAAGATATCATCTGTAGATTCGGGATTCCCCAAAATCTTGATTTCTGACAATGGAAAGCAACTTGACTCCAAAAAATTTTGATATTTTTGTGAAGAATTGGGCATTGAGCAGCGTTTCACCTCTGTAGGTTATCCCCAAACAAATGGGGCAATAGAAGTTACAAACAGAACCATTTTGAAGGGTTTGAAAACCCAATTGGATGACTTGACAGGCAGATGATTAGAAGAATTGTCAAGTGTTATGTGGTCATACAGAACAACTTTACGAATTGCAACAGGAGAAACTTAGTTCAATATATGTTTTTGGGTGGGTGCCGTTGTTCCTTTTGAGATTGGCAACAAATCCTTAAGAAACATTGCTTTGATGAACATTCCAATGACAGAATAATGCATGAGCACCTCACACTCGTTGATGAAGTTAGAGATCAAGCTGTTAAATGGGATGCCCATCACAAGAAACAAGTGGCCCGATATTACAATTCAAAAGTTAAACCTTCTACGATCAAAGAGGGTGATTTCGTTCTTAGGAAAAACAAAGTCAGTCGAGTAGATCCCAATAGGAAGTTGGATCCTAAATGGGAAGGTCCATATCGGGTCATTCGAGGTAACAGAAATGGGAGCTACAAGTTGCAAGATTGCGAGGGGAAAATTCTAGCTAAAGCATGGAATGACACCAATCTTAAGATATTTTTTCCTTTGTATTGTAGCTTCATTTCATTTGTGATTCTTATGCATTTATTCATATTTTTATATCTTTTGAAGTTATTCCTAAATTGACTTGGGCAAGTCTCACATTCTTATTCCCAGATCTAAAAAATAAAAAATAAAAAATAGAGAGAAAAGTGCTAAAATGAAAAAACATATCAACAGTACTTTATCCAAATCAATATATGTATATGTCTAAAACAAAAAGACCTTATATATTTTTCTATCTATCGGGAGGCCATCCCCGATATACCTATTCTAATGTTCCTATTTCCTTATTAGGAATCCAAGAACCCTTCACATCTTCCTGTCCCCACTCAACAGGGGACCTGCCTTTCCCATTCTCTTTTAAATCTTTTTTAGTTACCCTTATTAATTCAGGGTAACTCCCTCCTAGAGGCCATCTCCTCATACTTTCTCTTGCGCTTCAAACCTTCCTTCTTAAAGGTTTCAAAGTCAGCATGCAACTTTAAGATCTCATAATGGGCAAGTTTGGGCAAACAGTAGCGTATATCCTTAAAGTATTTGAGAAAATGCGTTACAACTTGTGGAGGAGCTAACGTATATTTGGCTTTGGTGACATATCGGCCTTCTTGGATGTCGATGTGGTAACATACTTCATGCACATCCAGTTCTACACACACAGCTTCTCCTCGAAACGCTAGGTAGGTCTTCACCATCATGCAAAACTTTTCAAAAGTAAACTTTTCAGTACACGCATAAGAGGATATTCAAGTATTCTTTGCCTCCGTAGAAATGAGTTCGACATAGCTGAAGTTCTAGAAAGTTTTCTTTAAATAATACACCCACAGGAGGACAAAATGGCAATTCTTTTCTCTCATCGGCTTCCACAATCGATGCCATGATTTTCAATCTGAATATGGAATTCTAACTCTTCACTAAAGATAAATTCTGAGGGCAACATCTCTCAACTCTTCCCTTCTTTTTATAATGGCATTTCTTCTATCTGAAGGGTCTCCAAGTCGCTTCGATTCGCCAGAGTAATAACTTTTCATCTTGGAAATGCAACCGGCCCCATCTAATGCTTAACGCGTGGATAGTTTGTGGGACTGTTTTTGAGAAAACGTGACATTTGCTCTTTAATCCATTCATTTTATTAAATTAATCATATTATGGTTATTCATTTATATTCCGAATACATTTGAATCTTTTCAGATTGGGCTTTCATATTGGCCCAATACCTTTTAACATATTCTTCATTTTTGTGGATCTGGAATGAACAACCTTAGACAATAATGAAACACAAATATGGGAATAACAAAATAATACAATTTTATTACTGAAGTATCATCTCCTTTCATCTATTACATGTGATCACATCAGAGGAACAACCTCTCATTTTACATTTTTCCCCTTCCCGTTAAGGAACACATTACTTCTTCATTGATACATATACCTCTCTCTTTACCTGGAGATTTTCTTAGGGCAATATTTCCCTCATTACCATGATTTAGTTGTATTTATGTTTGGATAATTCTCTCCTCTCCCGATATTACTTGTACAATACGTTCTTTATCTTTGGGCACATTTCCATCAGGAGCAGTTTGTTGGCTCTCCATACCCGATTGAGTTGGATAATTTCTAAATATTGCTCATCTTTTACAGTCAGTGAAGGATTATTAGGCACGCTTGTTCTTGATGATTCATCCATTGTACTCTCTTTTTGGTCTTGTTCAGGAAGATCAGGACGCTCTGATTCAGTGGTGGGTGAGTTAGCTGGTAACGCGGGATCTTCTGGTTCTGCAATCGAGATTTCTTTTCGTCTCAAAGATTCACCATATTCAGCGACAAGCTTTTCTGTCTCCAGTCTTTGCCGTCTATCCCAAGGAAATTTTGGACAAGTAGCTCCTTTATAATAAGCTCTCACTACCTATGGGAAAATCACATCTTCATTGATGTCGTGAATTTTATCTATTAAATCTATCACCGTTGCCGTTAGCATTGGTACAACTAGTTTCATAAACCAACTTTGTCCCTCTGAAGATTCACAAAATTCTCCCATAATTTTTTCCTTCACCTAAGGTTGGAACTTTCCGTCAGGAGTCAACACCTGGGGCAATTGATGTTTTAGATTTTTCACTTCTTGATCATACCTTTTAATTGCTTTTCCTTGGGTTTTGTATTCCAACCAATCCTAATGTTTTAATTCATTTAATTTCTTCAGTTCCCCCTCTTTGACTGAAATTGTCTTTTTAGACAATACATTCTCCGCCTTTAAATCCATTATGTTCTTTTCCAATTCTTTTATTCTTTCTTCCAACTACTCTTTTAACCGATATGGTTCTTCCATTGTTTTATCTATGGTCCCTTGTTTTTCTTGCAACTCCCAATGTGCAGCATGTAAACCAGCAAATCATCGAGCTGCTTTATTTGCTAATTCATGTTCTGCACATAGAATATTATATCACATCCTTTTTACAATAATGTTCACTATATTCTTTTCATAAATATACATACATATTTTCTTACCTGAAAAGTGTTCATCTCAAATCCATCTATTAATCCATCCCATGTCCAATTTGCAACTGCACCCATTCCTAAGGGGGCCAAGCTTGATTCTCACTCCTTTCTCCCTTTTGGGCGATCTTCGCTGTCTTTTCATTTTGACAGTCCAACTTGGGAATAATAATTCACAACTTTCTAAAAGTTGTGTCTCTTTTTTCTTCTACAAGTGTTTCTACATTCCTTTCTTCTTGAGGAGTCGCTTCTGTAATTGAGGATAATTCTTCCTCTACTACTTTGGCGGGAATAACTACGTGCTATGATCCTGTTCTTTTCTTCTTCTCCCTGTTACCTGTCCTATTCCGCTTTCTCACATTAGCTACATCAAGAAGATCCACAACATTGAAACCACTAACTGGTATGACTTCTTTCTCTTTTTTACTCACCGAATCAGCTGCTCTTTTGCTCCTTTCTTCCTGTTGCTTATCTATTGGCTCTTCTACAAACATATCTACAATATACATGTTTTCAGTTTATAACCCATTCTTATATTATATCTATATTCTTACCTTCTTTAGTTATATCTTCCATCGGGGTGCTATTTTCAGTTTTATCACTGATTCCATTAAGCTTGTTAGCAAGGCCACTCCTGCATTTTTTAACACTTTTCATTATGATTCATACTAAATATTTATATACACAAAATATTTATTAACATAATCCCCTTAGTATAATACTAACTTAGCCAATGTAAATCCACATCTTCTTTGGCATAAAATCCTGTTGCTTCCATCAATTCTTCATCCCAGTTACCTTCCCTTAATATAATTCTAAATGAATGGTCTACTAATTTCTTTCTATACTCCTCAGTAAAGAGATTATTTGCTGCCACCTCATGGTTTAGAAGTATTCTCCTGCGGTTCTATGGGATATCTAAAGAGTCTTGTCTATTTGTCATATAGAAAGATCTACTTTTCCATCCATGAATAGAAAATGGAAATTTTCGTATAAATTTGTCTGCTCCGCTTTTCTTTTGATAGATATACCAACCAGAACCTTCTTATGTTGGTTTGATATCAAATATCTTTCTAGATACTTCTAAGTTCATTGAAAGCCCAAATGCCTTACAGATCATATTAAAGGCCGTCGTTTGTCGAATTCCATTTGGCGCTATTTGTCTAATCTCTATTTCCCAATAATCCATGGCTTCTATAAACAATACGTGTACTGAGAATCGTAACCCTGCTTTCAATTGTTCTCGAAAAACTGTAAAGTACTCTCAAGGGTGCATATGGGCCCTGTCATCTCCAATGGCTGCCATTAATCTATAATGGGGTGAAATCTTGAAGGTTTTTCAGATTTTTGTTAAGTTCGCAACGTGAATGTTTGAAAGGTATAAGCTCCCAGTTCACAAGTATCCGTACCATCGTCATCATCATATTGAATAGGTCCTAAAGTTGGTAATGTTTTCTAATCAAAGTATTTGCTTGGTCGGAATCGACAAGGGGATACAAAATTTTATAATCTCCAATTAAATATTTGCATCCACCAAGAACATAAACAAATTTAGGATGTATAATCAAAATACGCAGCTCAGAGGAACTACCTGGGTTAGATGCTTTAAATTTCAAAGGTTTTCGTATGGCTGATTTAGGGTTCTTTGAAGACATTTCTCTTGAACTTGACATCTTGCAGCATAATCAGAAATCTGTGAAAGAAGAAATGATATCAATTAATGAAGGAAATAAGTTTTAATAACTTAGGAGACTGTTATACCTGAATCGTTGTCAAAAGGATTTCTCTTAGAAAATAATTTGAATTTTCACCAAAAATGATTCACCAGTTGAAAACTTAAAACAATTATAAACCATAATAATTTTTTTTGGAAGCCTTATGATAAGAACAGCCCATCGGTCCCTAATATTTTGGGATTCAAAATAACTGGTCCATAATAAGTGAAGCCTATTTGATTCATATTATGGATTGAGACAACCAATTTTATTATAGTACTAAGCCCATATCTTTTATGTAGTTTCATTCATATTAGGGGAAAAAGTCAATTTACCTGTATTGTGATCTCGATCTCTTAAAAGGGATGATTTTTCTTTGATGTTGTTACTCTGCCAATCCACCTTTTTTGTCTGCAGGTTTGAGAGGGCGATTATAGGCCTAGTACCACCAACGGTCCTACTTGATAACCGTCTTCAATATGTCAAAATGGATATCCCAAGGTGACCATAGATACTCCGGCTCATACTTATATAGCATACAAACATTTCATACATATTCTATGTGGGATTGGGGTGTTATAATGATAAAAATATATATAGTAATTTTTATATAAAATGAACATAATTTTATAATGCATAAAAAGTAGGATAAATATCAATTTCATTCCTGAAAATATAGAGTTGTCTCAATTAGGGACCTCAAAGTTGAATTTTCTCTAAAGAGTCCTTGAAAAATGAAAATGTGTCTCAAATCTCAATATGGAGCTCTAACCAACTTCCACCCAAGATTAAACGGTCAAAATTTAAAGTCAACCTTTATATGACAAGTTTGGATAATGAAGAAAAATGTTGGAGAGAAAAATTATTTCACTTACCTGTTCTTTGGATCTCTTCTAAACCTCTGTTGTGAAAATAAGCAGAGATAATATTATAAACTGCTGCTCATACCTCTATATCTTGGGTGCAAGGAAACCAAGCTTGTATTACCCAAAAAGATGGCAAATGTCGTAGCGATCATTCTTGAGAGATTTTCAATCATCAAAAGCATCACCGATTCAATGGAGTTCACGATGTTGCCAAAGCGTCATTGTCCAAGAGAAGGACATGGCCACCCACCACTACAAGTTCCATCTTTTTAATGAATTTATCTCAATATGATTCAAATCCAACCGGAAATTGAAAATGGTTTTAAAAAATATATATATAGGATTCAATGGTTCCCTTTTGAAAAAAAAATTTGGTTGGGAATGAGATAGATAATCATCTTATCTTTGACTCCATACATTATCTTTTTCTAGGCATACATTTCTTCAAACTGAGATTAATTATGCCTAATGTTATTGAAATAGTTAAAAGAAAAAATAGAAAGTTTATTTTTTAACCAAGCTAAAGAGAGATTTTTACTTCTTCACATCTATCTGGAAAACTTATTTAATGGCGTCTTTCTCTTATTTCCTCAAGTGAATATTGTTTGTCCAGCTTCTTGTAAAATTGGGTGGAGAATTTTGTGAATATATATCGTTTATATATTCTTATTTCCTCTTTTGTCCCAATTTTCTTATTCTTTTGCATTTTTTTCACAATATAAGTTAGGAGGTGATCAAAGGTGTAAAAAAAGGTGAATGGAATATCTTTTTTTCTCCCCCAACTGTTCTTCATTATTCAAATTCACCGTGCAGAACTTGACTTTAAAATTTGACGGTTTAGTCTTGGATATAAGTTGGTTGGTGAACCATATTAAGATAGATTTTCATTTTTCAAAGACTCTTTAGAGAAAATTCAACTTTGAGATACTTAATTGAGACAACTCTATATTTCTAGCGATATCCTATAAAGTATAAAAAAAAGTTAGCCCCATCCCCAACATAGTTCTGTCCATACCTGGCAAGCCAACGCATATAACAAATAATCCGATTTACATTTTTCTATTTGAGATTTGTCTAAAATGTAATTTAATTTAATCTGTCTATTTTGAATGATGATATATCCTCATTGTTTATATTTTCATAACTAATTAATCTATAATACTAATTTCAATTAAAAAATTTATCAGAAAATAATAAATTTGAGGTGAAAAAGTTTAAAATATTCGTAAAATATCATTTTGTGAGTTTACTTTTTGTTTATTGTCATATATTAAGACAATAATATCATTTAACATGAAAATTATAGTAATAAAAAATTAATAATAGTATTATGTCTTAATATATGGTAGTAAATAAGAATTAGACACGCAACATAACATTAAAAAAATTAAATTTTTGCACCAAAGTGTTATTTTCTAATATTTTGTTACTACATTTATTAATTAATAGGGATTAATTAGTTATGACCATTACTTAAAAAAATAGTTATGAATATATAAACGATAATGAGATGTTATGAAATACTATTTTGAATAAATCGTTAAAAAATTGAAAAAATGTATTTTAATTTATGAAATTATAAGATAACTTCAATGAAGGGAAACAAAAAATCCCAATAAAGCTTCATATTGATTATGTAACGTTCCGGTCAAGTAAGACAACGGATTAGGCCACATTGCTAGCTACTGCAAATAACCCTTAAAAAATAAAAACTTCACTGCCAATAAATGTATTAATATTGACCCAATTATATTAATTCAATGAGAAGGAAATAATAATTCTTGTATAAAAATATTTTTAGCAGTAGAAGAGTAAAAGCATAATTTTTTTATTAAATCATTAGAATGAGCTTAATTAATGTTGATTGGACAAAAAGCTTTTACTACTGAGAAGAAATGTGAATGGTGAGTTCATATGTTGGAGTTTTGTGGTTCAAATGAGTAAAGGCTGAAATAGGGAATAAAGCTGCTATGCTGCCTTGGTTAAACAAAAAATGAAGATTACCCCATGTGATGCTCACTGAGATCAACTTTTCTTTAGTGGATTTTTTTTCTATATTACATCATTCCCTTTGCAGCTTTGGACCCAATTCAAGAGACATCTTTTCGTGAGGAAATAGTTATACCTACCTATTTCTCTACCTTTTTTCCCTGTTTATTATATAACAACCAATCAAACGTTCAGAATATAATGAATATCTGAAAAATACAAAGTTTTCATTATGTTGCATGAGAACAGGGACTATATTTTAAATCTTGAATAAACTGAATTGATAAAAGATGAAATCAAAGGTTAAAAAATTGAAGGATAAAATTATCATAAAATCTTTCAAAGATAGAATTTTATTTATATAATGAACGTCAGTCTTTTAAAACATTTTTAGACAGAGAAGAAATGACTAATTTTTTAAATTATACTAATTTCGTTTTTATATCTGACCTACCTACCTACCGAATCTACCTACCTCATACCTGTGAAGAGGAGTATAAAGGAAAACAAACATATATTGGTGATAGGAGGAAGTTCTGCTGCATCAATCTAAGAAGATTACATGAAAAAATGCAACTCCAATAATCTGATAATGACAGTGAAATGTATTTCTGTACTTCCAAACGATGATTATTTTTTAAACCCATTTTAGTACTTCATCTTTGAGTATAATAAATTTGGGACACTTCAATTCAATCATTGCCATCACCTTCTTCTTAGGCAAAAAATTATGAAAAATAATTCATCGCCACTTGGAATCTTCATGATGCGTCTATAGTAGAATCTGGTAAATCTACATGGGATGAACTTGATATCCATCTGTAGTCATCATTTTTGGGGGGGAGGGGTCATTAAGAATACTATTTAATTTCACAACTTTTAATTGGTTGAATTTGGAGTTCTTGAAAATTCCAATCTTTACCGTCGATTTCTTCTGAAATTATATTTATTTTTTTAGTAATTATCTATAATAAAATAAAATACAAAGTAATTGAAGATATATTGATGGTAATTAATTACTAATGCTTCCATTTTTATTGATAAAAAAAGAATTTTTCATCCATCCCGATCGATCAGAATTATTATTGATTTCTTCTTACATTGCATTGCATCCCTCAGACGGCAAGTAATGATTCAACAAAAGAGTTCCTTCAATTTTGGTTTCTTTTTCTTTCCTCAATCTCGGACAACTTCACGTTGTGTCATATTATTACATAAAATAAAATAAAAGACGTCTGTCTCTGTCTGTGTCTTGTTTCATATCATATCATTATTTGCAGTGCAGTGGCTATTGAGGAGGACCCACCTAAGGTTTGACATTCCTTTTTTCAGTCTGTGTTATATAATACTCCTCTTCATCCCTCCTCTTCATATTATCAACAATGTATAATAATTAAGTAATAGTGATTATATTATTTAAATTTAGAGGAATTTGTCTAAATTATTTTCAATCCTCATTAATCGTTATAATTCTAATTGTTTGATTTTAATAAAATAGGAATATATTCCTTCTATTTTTTTACTTAACATATTTTATCAATTCTCATATTTTCTTTATTTATTATATTATAAAAATAATGTAATATTTAATAAATTTTTTTATTATACTCTTTCATTAAAAATATATTTTAATATCTTTTACTCTTATAAGATTGAAAATTATAGAAATAATAATGAAGAAGAAAAAACATTTTAAATGACATCCTAATTTATACAATATGATATTCATGATGTGACAAATAAAAAAAAACGAATGAAATATATAAAAGTATTATTTAATAATTTTTTGATTTGTTGATGTGATTAATATTTAGAAAAAATATATATTCGAAATAATAAATAATATAAAATAGAATGAGTAGTTTAAAGGAAAATTAAAAAGTATAAAGAATATATCTGCTAGGCATTATAGGCCTATATGATGTACAATAAATATATATAGTTTAATATATGTAGTTATTTTATGTATATTTATATCGGTTTCTCTAATTTGATTTGATTATATCAAACTCTTACAAAATTTAAGAGAGATAAGGCTACAAAACTTAAAAAAGTTAACTTCAAAATATAAATCTATTAATAGCACAATTTTGAAAGAAAAAATAAATAACGAAAATGAGAATTGTGTTTGTGTTAAAGAAAGAGTAAAAAGGCTGCTATATCTATATGTTCCATTCCACTTCTACTCCAAATCTAAATCCAAATCCAACAAAATGGCGGTTTTAAAGCCTTGGAAGAAGAACAAACCTCAATAAACACTCTTCTCCTCTTCAGATAGCATATTTTAGGTATTATGCTATATTTATATATGCAGTTTTCCTCAAACTGAAGCTGTCATCAGAATTATGATAATGGAGAAGCGCAGTTCACTAGAGCTAATGTTGGAAAAGATCCAGCAAATGGAGGATCAGCCGGAGCCGGGGGATGTACCTCCGGCATTGCCAAATCGTCCGGTGACAAAAGCTCGTTTGCCTCGGTCAAGAAGACAACTTCCTTTTTCCTCCCAAACAAGTATTTCTCACCAAAATGGAAGTGTAGATATGATTCCGAGTCTCGAAGAAATCGCGTCCAGGAACAAAAAAACCAAGGTAGCCGGTTTTGATTTTGATCAGGTCGTTAATCAACAAGAATCAGCGGGGGAGATGATTGGTATGGGGGAATCTGAACAAATCATGGAGTCTGTAGACGAGCCAATTACTCAGGGATATGACCGGCGGAACAATACGAACGGCGTCGTAGGGAAGGTAAGGGAATTTTATTCTGCTTCGCTCTGTATAATTCGGATAGCTAAGGATAATTTTAATTGCTCTATTTTTGAAGAAAAATAATTTTAATCAGCCGAGGTCTAGGCTTTCTTTTGGTTATCCTTGTCTTTGGTTTCCTCTCTGCATAATGCAATCAATTGTTCTGAGTTGTTTGATAATTTAACTGTTTAACTTCTGGATTTAGTCATTAGTTTAAGAATAGGATTGAAGAAAATGTGATTAAACAGAAAAATATTAATTTTATTAAGGAAATTGTATAAAATTTTCGATGTGGGATTCTCAACCCACTCCTTACTAAGCTTTTATTTATTCTTTAATTAGGCGATGCGAGATTTTCAATTCTAGTTTTATTTATATGGAAAGGTATGGCACTCTTAGGAGATTCGAACTTATTTGTCAGGAGATTAGCAAAATCCAGAATGTAGGCAGCTTAGGATTCATATTTACATGCTTGCTCTTATCATATTTTTCTGTTGATCATTTTGTGTGATCCAAACTTTCACATTTTCTGATTTTACAAGTTTAATGGGTTATAGATTATTAATTCTGATGATGGAGACGAACTTTTGCTCAAAGGGATGCTTGCAATTCAGAGACACCTACAAGGCTGCTTTGCCTGTTGCCACTGTGATGTGCTTCAACAAGGAGTAATTGCGTTGCAATCATGTAATTTATGTGAATTTTATCTACAACTATACCTGATTTTTCACTTGCATTTGCTGAATTGTGTCATTTTCAACTCTCAGTTGTACTGTTATAGTCTTTTGGAATCTGATATGGAGCTGACATCTGCCAGTGGAAAACATTCATAAGGCAAACATGAGTAGTCCTGTAATCATTTAGTGTGGTTTGTGTTGCCTTGCAGTCATTCGTGGTGAAAATGCAAGAAAGGATTATACGAGAAATATGACTGCTATTGCAGTGATTCAGAAACACATGAAAGGCCGTCTGAGAAGCAGAATACTAGATGAACAGGATCAGAATGTCATATGCTTGGAAACAAGTATGAAAATTTCTTGTTGTATTCAGAAGGTATCTTTCTTCGTTAGAAAATGATCGGACATGTGAATTTAATTGCAGGAAGTCCAGGTTGGCTGGCATTGAAGTATTTTGATTCAATAGATAAAAAGGGAAAACAACTCAACGACCATATGAGGAACATGAGAAACCTAGAAAAGATGGATTGCGAAATAAAGGTACTTATCTAGAGCAGTTGATGCAGACGGACATGAAAATCATTGGGATCTCTCAATGCGTTTCTGAATTTCATTTCTCAATATTTCACAAGTTTCCACATTTCCTTTTGTTTTCTGTTCCATATTTCATAGCACAAAGTTATACGAAAGACTGCCATAGATAGTTGGTGTATGATCTGTTGAAATCACTAGGATCTGTATGTTTTCAGGACCAAATTCAGGTTCCCTATGCAGTTTTAGTTGATCTTCGAAGACAAGTTTTGAAAACAGAGGCATTGTTGGACAAGAAGAAAGAAGAAAATGCCATTTTACAGCTAAAAATAAAGCAACTTGAGAGAAAAAGAGAACGATATGAATCGAAGATGAAATCCATGGAGAAAATGTGGCAAGATCAGTTGACATCCCTCCAAGTAAGAACAAAATTGAATTCATGTAAAGTGCATACATTGTCTAGTTGACTCCATTTTGGGCACATAACATTGAGTGGTCATGAAATAGTAATTATGATATGAATATCATCGTTTTGGTAATGATGCAGATAAGTCTTGAAGCATCTAGAAAGGGAAAACTTGGACAACTTCTTGCCTTACCTGAAACTGGTGATCAAAGTGCACCCGATGCAGCACCTAGTACTCGGACAACAGAGATTGGCAGCATGTTTTCTGTTGACCAACATATTCATCAGCAAAATGTGGTTTTGGCTAATCATGCTGGGATCATCACTGAAGATGAACCAGATCAGGTTGCTTCTGGTAAGGATTCTCAAGAGGATCTTCAAAAACTGAAGTTCCGTTTTAAAGCGTGGAAGAAAGACTTCAAGACAAGGTTGTCGGATGCAAAAACAACAATGAAGAAGCTTGGCAACTCTGAAACCAGGAAAAGTCAGAAAAAATGGTGGGGCAAGATGAAAAAAGAAGAGACTCAAAGCCGAAACATCGTCCTTTGTTCCTAAACTTGGCATTTGGCTGGTTCCTGTTTTGGCAGATTCACTGGAGAAGATCAGAACAGGTGAAAGGAAATTATCAGTGGTGATGTTTTGCACATAAAATCAATTCTTGGGCTGCAAGTCATCACTTGTAAATTTGTTGGGAAAAGAAAGATGAGGAACCAAACTGGTGATGAAGCCCGACTGAAATGGATTGAAATTTCCAAATGCGTTGAGAAAACAAGGATATCAAATAAAAAAAATGATGAAAATTTCGCCGTTGCCGGGGATCGAACCCGGGTCACCCGCGTGACAGGGGGGAATACTCACCACTATACTACAACGACTCGTATATTATAATTAGATGAAATAGTCTTATTTAAAGGAATTGCGATACGAGCATCAGCAGGTGATCCATGAAGGTTGAAGCTGTATTATATATTTTAAAAAAAGATGAATTTTGTGTTTGGAAAGTGAAGTAAGTAAAAAAAAATATTTCTCTATTTTAAAATTAGCTATATTTTCTTTTTATATATTTCGGGAATAGATATGCCTCTACTAGTAAGCTACTATTTTTAACTTCAATAAGCCACCTAAGTTAGTAAGCTGTAATATATATATATATATATATATATATAAACAAAGAAATCTTGTATGGCTCATTTTTCGTCACTTGACATTCACATAGATATCTTTCTTTTTTTCTTTCTATTCTATTATAAAAAAATAAAAAAAGATAATGAATTTGATACAAATAATAATTAAAAGAGTTTTAATTTGATAATAAAACTTTATTTGTTAATGATTTGAGAATCTTATAAGAAGTAAGTTAATCTAATAAAATTAATTTTAAAAATTTTACTTTCTAAAAAAAATTTATTTGGAGTCGAAAAACTAAAACATTTTAAAATATATTGAAAATAATTCCAAAAATTTAATTACTGTAATTGATAAAAACAAAGAAACTGCGAAAATAAATCCGAAAAATTTAATTTAAATAAAAGGTATAATAATAAAATATTAAAAAATAAATCTGAAAATTTAATTTTTGAAATTGAGAAAAAATGCAAAAATAAATACAAAAAAATTAATTTAAAAAAGACAATAATAAATTTGATATGAATAAAATTAAAGAGTTTTAATTTGATAATAAAATTTTATTTGCTGATGATTTAAGAATTCAAGAAGAAGCAAATCGATCTAATAAAATAAATCTGAAACTTTAATTTCTAAAAAAATTAATTTGTAGCTGAGAAACTACAATATTTTTTAAATATATTTAAAAAAATCCAAAAATTTTAATTTATGAAATTCATAAAAAAAAGGATAGCTTTTGGAAGACGAACACGTCGATGGTATTTAGTTCGTTCGTTGTCGCAGAGCGAATAAGGTTTCATTTTAAGTCGATTTTACAAACTTGTGTCTTGTATCCCATCCTGGACAAAAAAATTTGACGGAAAACTCTATGGGCCGAGCGATGCTACTGAGGAATCGGGAGGACCTCCACCTACTAGGGGGACTTACCAACAGCGACCTCAAAAATCGTGGATTCCCCCGTAGCCCAGACCCCGCTGAAAAATGTTTCATCTCTATCATCCGAATCCCCAGCTCCACTTCCGATTCCATTCCAGTCTAGTAAGAAAGTGAATATCTTAGAGAAAATGAGAAAATAAATTCAAAAATTTTAATTTAAAAAAAATATATTAAATTTGATATAGAAAATAATGAAAGAGGTTTAATTTGATAATGATAATTGAAAACTTTTAATTTGATAATAAAACATTTTATTTTGCTGATCATTTGAGAATCCTATCAGAAGCAAGTTAATCTAATAAAATAAATTTAAAAAGATATAATAATGAATTTGCTATAGATAATAGTTAAGGAGTTTTAATTCAATAATGATAATTAAATAGCTGTAATTTGATAACAAAACTTTATTGGATGATGATTTGAGAACGGAAACTTTAATTTTAAAAAAAATTTGAATTTGCAATCGAAAAACTAAATTTTTTTATTAAAAAAATAAATTCGAAAATTTTAATTTTCAAAATTCAGAAGAAAAAAAGTGAAAATAAATTTGACAAATTTTAATTTTAAAAAGATATAATATTGAATTTGATATACATAATAATTAAAGTTTTTCATTTCATAATGATAATTGAAGAGTTTTAATTTGATAATAAAACTTTATTTTCTAATGATTTGAGAATCCTGCAAAAAGCAAGTTTATTTAATAAAATAAATTCAAAAGCTTTAATTTCTAAAAAATTTAATTTGCAGCCGAAAAACTATAAATAAATTTTTAAAATGCATTAAAAAAATAAATCCGAATTATTTGCAGGAATATATATATATAAAGTCATAATAACTTGGCACGTGAGACATCTTCTCTTTTTTTTACATGCAAAATAAAAAATTAATATATGAGATAATAATAAGTGAAATATATCTAATACTCCCACTATTATTTAGGGGTAAAATATTTTTAAAATTTTGAAAAATAATATAAGAGATATCATAAATAAATGCAAGGGATTTAATTTTGGTTGACAACTGATGCTATCCCTATTATTTAGTGATAAGACATTTTTAAAAATTTTAAAATATTTAGAACTATCTCATAGATTAGTATTTATAAATTGATATTAAATATAATTCTTTTAAACTGACTTCTCTTCTGATACCGAGCTCCACCACCATCGATATTTTCATCATCGAAGCATTTCCAATATGGTTTATTTATTCATCATCTTTTAGTCTTCTATTACGTAAGTGATAATTATGTGTTTGAGGTATTCTAAATGAACAAATTTCAATTCTTTAGAGTGGTATGAGTAGGTGTTTACAAATTGAATTTTTTTTGCTTTGCGATTCTTTTTTTTCCCCTATTGGACTGTCTTTTTTTTTTTTGTTAAACATAATTTCATAAATAACTAATATAATTCTTTTTTCTTTCTTTCTTTTTTTTATGTGTTTTCATTTGGTTAAAAGATTGGATCTTTGTCGCCTGCTATCAATTAATGGTCAAGTATTTTTTGTCTATTTTGTTAAATTATAGTGTCCCAAATTATGGCTACTAACATCTTTTTTTTTATTTATGAGATTATGTTTGTTGAACTTTTAGTTGCAGATATTGGAGTTGAAACTAATGAATGAATAAAAATATAATTTGGATATGTCCTTTTAATATTATTTGCCTTTTAAAAAAAAAAATTATCTAACTTTCTTTTTTAAAGGAAACATTATTTGAAATTTACATTTAAGTTTATGTATTTAAAAAGTCATTCATGAATTTATTTGTTTCCTTTTAACATGTGATGAGGATGAGATGTATTTATAGTCTAAGTATTTTTTTGTGTATTTTTCTTGACTATACTAATCTATTTTTGCTTTTGTTTCTTATGAGATTATTATTGTTGAACTTTTAAGTTATAGATATTTGAGTTGAAGCTAATGAGTTCATCAAAATATATTTAGGTATGTCCTTCTTTTAAATATTATTAACTCTTAGCTTTAATGTTTATGAGTATGATGAGAATTCGTTTATGAATGTATATTTTCCCTTTTAACATATGATAAAAAAGAAATGTATTTTTAACTTTTTTTTTACTGAATGTACAGTTATCTCTCACTATATCAAACTATAGGTAAATTTGTCACTTCAAATAATGCCTAGATGTTAGCAAAGATTTACCATACGATTGAATCTAATTTTATAATTTGCATCATGAGTAACTTTTTTTTTCTTGTAATTATATTCAATCCCCTTATTAACAAAAATATGTATGTCATTGCAAGTTGTTCAAATGTGTCATTTCTTTATTTTTCCTTCCACTTTAATAGTACTTGTAATTCTTTTTTATACAGAATAATGATTGTAACCTTGCTATAACAATTAATTTTATTTGGAGATCATTTTTTCCAATGCTTCTTAGGAAGTCAATACAATTCAGTTTTTTCTATTTTCATTTATAAACCTGATATAAATAAAATTTCTTATTATTTTTTTAAAATATGTGTCTTAATGGCTTTATAACCATATTTTTTAAATGAGTTTGTTTTGAGGTTCAATTTGAATAATTATTCTTCGTTGATAGTCATGGATTTTAATTTTTTATTCATATATGTTTCAATTTACTGATATTTATTTTTCTTTATATTTAAAACGTGATTTTAAAAATAAAGTAACAATCTTAGTGAGGCTAATTATGTAATTTTCTTCATTTTTATGAGAAATGTTTGTGATGTATAAAATTATACAATGGTCAAAGAAGTTATCTATTTTTATTCTTGTGAAAATATTTTTGAAAGTATAAAATAGTTGAAGAAGTAATATAAATATGCACATTTCCAATATATATGCATATATATCATGTTTGTTTTTATGTAGGCCAATTAGATAATTGTTTAACTTTTATACCCTCTTACATTGTTTTTTAATAGAACATTACATTTTTTTTTAGTTTTATCTTCTTTTTTGGTGAAGGAAGATCTACTAGAGGACTGGGTCACAAGTAAGAAGGTATTAGTTACGAAATGTTACCTAAATTCTAAGAGTAGGGAAAGAGTTTTGGAGCCGACAGAAATGAGTTTTTCTTTTTTGAGGGAGGGGTGGGAGAGTAAGGGATATTAGTTGCAAATTTTTGCTTTACTTTTAATAGGAAATGAGAAGCATTAATGAATCCTATTTAATTTTTTATTTAGCAAATAAAAGTCCAATTCAATTTTTTTTCATTTTTTCTTATACCATTTTTCTTTAATATTTCCTTTTTCTATTCTTTTTTATTTACTTGGGCTCATTTGGATAAATTCATAAGTATATTAATTATAACCAACAAAAACGAAAAAAAACTAATGTACTGCATATGTGTTTTTAGTTTCCTTCTTCCTTGAATCATTTTTTAGAGAATTTTTTATAAGCGGGAAAGAAGAAGTATTAGTCTTTATTTTAAAATAATATTTATTATTTTTAACTAAAAAAGTTCATTTTTCAACAAATGAAATATTATGTGTTTCTCAAAATTATAACAAAGTACTCATTGCACATCTTTTAATATACAACATTATAATTTGATCGTTGTATTAGATATATAAGAATTTTTAACTTTTATTTTAAATATAATTTTATAATTCATAAATATTTATCTTGTGCTTTAATCTGATGAATCTTTTTATGAGAGATAAATGTGTTCCTTTGATTAATTTAGAAACATAAAAATCCCCTTTTAACTAATTTGAAACTCCAATTCTCATTAAATTCAAATTCTTAAATTTTTTTTTTACCTCATCAAGATTCATCAACCTGTTTAATATGTTTAATAAAAAAAGACTCCTCTTCCTAGCATCTATTCAGTATGAAATATATGAATAATAATCCAAATAAAAATATATAATCCAAAATTGATGACAAGGTCCTTTTAAAAAATTTCGAGGTAAGGACTTATTTTTTTCCCTTAAACACAAGGAGGGACTCATCAAAAAGTAATAATTGTTCTTTTGAACTAAATATATATCCTTTATCGGGAAAAACAGTTGTTACATATGTAAACAAAATTTAGTACCAAAATTGGTATATGAGCTATTTTAGTAATAATCTTACTAAGTTTTACTGAGACCTTGATGGTGCTTTGGTGATCTAATATGAAAATAGTGAACTTAAAATAGTATATTTCACCGAGATTTTTTTTTTTTTTTAGGGTATAAAGTAATTAACAAACACAAAGTATAAAAATTATTGTTTACACTCTTGAACCATAGCAAACGAATTTTTATTAAAAAAAATCTAACAAACCCATAATTATTGTATCAAAATTGAGCAAAAAACTATTAATTAATAAAAGGTAAATTATCACTAAAAGATAATAAAGTATCAAAATTGAGAAAAAAATTATTAATTAATAAAAGGTAATTTTGTCGCTAAAATAATAATGTATTTTTTCACTCCCTATGTTTCTTAACTTTCAAAATTAAAATATTCCACTCCCATGTGACTAACTTTCTAATTATGGATACGTCAAACTATTCTACTCTCTCAGGCATACGTTAATCATGGATTAATCCAATTTAATATACAAGTTTTCTTATGGTTTAACAATTTGAATTAAGTTTTCATATTTTATATGTTTTAAGGTTATTTTTTAAAAACACCCATGTACTTTTAATGAATTATTAATTTAGTACTTAAACTTTTAATTTGACAAAAAAGTACCAAACTTAAAGGTTTTCGTAAAAGAATAACTGCTGAAAAACTTTTAATTTAATCAATTACCCAAATCAAGGTTCAACCCTTTATTTATTTATTTTTTTTACAGAACCCTAATTTGGGTACTTGATTGTCAAATTAATCGTTAAAGGTTAATTTTTTTACAAAACCCTTTTAGGTACTTATTTGTCAAATTAAAATTTTAGTTACTCAATTAATAATTCACTAAAAGTACAATGTATTTTTATAAATATACACCCGTACTTCAAGCACGAAAAATATAACTAATATGTCAATAAACATTAATCAAATAAAGTTCTTTGATATTTTCTTTCTTAAAAAGAATTATTGGGTAATTTTCATGAAAATTGACCGAATTACGCGCACTTGTAATCATTCAAATTAAAAAAGATATCAAAGACACAAACTAGTAAACATTTATCATAAATAGTAATCATTCTTGAACGAGGGTAGCTAGAAAGCTTAAAGAACTTTTCATCGAAAGATTTAAGAATTCTTTTGTCATATTCATAGCTTGGAGGACAATGGTTTCTGCAAATGACTGTATACTTTCATGCTTGAATCTGTTCCTGGCATCCCAAATGAACCATGCTGTAGTTGCAAAAATTGCTGATCTTCTACACTAGATTTAGATACAAGAGAAAATATCAGATTTTTTAAGCTCAAGGCTGATAATTGAATCCATTTGTGGCCTTTTGGGAGATAACCCCAGATTGCTTTTGGAAACGTGCAATCAAAGATAGTATGTCTATCATCTTCAATTGAGTATCCATAATGAATATAATTCGTTGACTCATATAGCTCACGTTTCATGAGGTTTTTCCTAGTTGGAGGATATCTTAAGCGGCTCTTCAAATGAAAAATCTTATCTTTGGATGAACTGAGAGGTTATGGATCAAGTTCCAAAGTTTTGTTTTAGCTAAAGTGCTAAAAGTTCCTTCAGATGCAAACTGACTACGGAGAAAATCTATACTAACTTTGTAACATGATTTCACAGTGTAGACCCTATTTGAAGTGAAGTTCCGTATTAATTGACCTTCAACCTAAGCAAAATTTAAAGGGATTATTGATAGTAACTCTAGCCTCATGGTGCAAAAAGAGGTGTCTGACTCTATCTTCCCTCCAACTACATTGATTATGGTCAATGAGTTCTGCCACTTTTCTTTCAGGCCCTCTGGAGAGATAGAAAGATGATGGAGTTAACTCTTTGAGAGTTGGAATCCACTTATTTGGAGATATAGCAGTGGAAAGACCATTCCCGATACAATATGGGAGTCCTAAAGAGAGTTCCTACCCTCCAAAAGGCTACGTAAGAGAAAGAAGGATGTCAGCCTAGTAGATCAGCCAGGAAGTTTTCTAAAGGAAAAATATTTAGTTTGGAGATATTGTGCCACAAAAAATGATGGAGAGTATATAAGACGCCAACATTGTTTGGCGAGAAGAGCAAAATTAAAACCTTCAAAATCTATAAAATCTAACCTCACTTATGTTTTTAGGTTTGCATAAAACATTCCAGGCTTTTCAGCATATTTCTTTATTACTTTTAGAACCTCCTCAAAAAAATTGGCGAACACTAGAATCAAGAGATCTTATAATATTAGAGGGGGGGAGGAAACAAGACATGGCATAAGCAGGAATGGCTTGGTAAATATTTTTAATGAGGACTTCTTTCCTTGCTTGAGAGAGAACTTTTTATTTCCACCCATTAAGTTTTTTTCAAAACTCTATCTTTTGCAAATTGAAAAATGTCTTTTTTAATCTTCCAATAAGGCAAGGCAAACTTAGAGAGGTGCCTTGACCTCCTTTATTATAGAAACAATAAAATTTTGCTGACTGATTAGACACAAGCTTATCAAGGAATAGCAGATTTTTCATAATTTACCTCTTACCCTGAAAGAGCAGTATAATCTTGCAAGACTTTTTTAATCGTTTTAGCATTATGATTATTGACTTTACAAAGGACACTATCCTTTACATAAAATAAATATGAGATGGAAGGATATGAGTGAGAAAACCTCAACCAGTGAAAAGATTTTACTGTTTAGCATGACGAGTCATTGCAGAAAGAGCTTAGCACAAATAATGAATAAATAGGGGAAAAGAGGGTTTCCCTGTCTAATTCCTCGAGTAGGGGTAAAACTTACATAAAGTGAACCATAAATAATGATAGAGAAACAAATAATGCGTACACACTTCATAATAAGAGTTACCAGACTCAATGGGAATCGGATGCCTTCATGATTGCTTCCAGATAATTCACTCAACTATGTCAAAAGCTTTACTCAAATTGAGATTGAGAGCAAAATGATTAGTGTTATTGATCTTGTCATAATTCATTGAGTGAAAAGCTTCGAAAGCAACTAGAAAGTTATTAATAATAAGTCTATCTTCTACAAAAGTATTTTGGCTATCATGAATAACAGAGGTCATGCAAATCCTGGACCTTTTAAAAAAAGTTTTAGAAACAAGCTTAAATGTTACATGTTATTGTTATTCTAAGTTTGTAATAAAGTTGAATGTTGTATGTTATTAGAATTTAATCATGGAGAACAAATGATAATAAATGTCACACATAGTAATCTACTTAGAGTTTCATCCTTTAAATTTATATTCCTATTAGGGTTAGGTCCACATGGGTATTCTAAAGTGTTGGGTTAGTGACAATTGAGTACATAAATTTATTACTAGACAGTTAAGTATCAAATTTGGATGGAAAAAAAATACAAGGACCACTTATTAAATTTAAAAAGTAATTGTTGTCAATTTTATTTAGTGATTATTGTAGAAATCTCTTTCTCTCTCTCTCTCTCTCTCTCTCTCTCTCTCTCTCTCTCTCTCTCTCTCTCAAGAGAATAAACAGAAAAAGGAAGACATAGAGTAGAACTTTTCTTTTTTTATTTTTTTCTTTTTAAAGAGATAGTAGAGTTGAGTAGGAAAAAAATGAATGGTAGAAGCGAGAAAATATAGCAAAAGTTGAAAAAAAAAGTGTGAGAAATTATCTACAATATTTAATAATTAATTCGAACGTATATTTAAAAATTTATTTTCCTATGTCACTCAATAGAGCATTTTTAAAAATCCATTTCTATAAATACTCAATAAATTGACAACTACAACTTTTAAAAAATTGATAAGTGGTCTTTGCATTTTTTTCCATCCAATTTAAGTTTTTTCATTCAAACTAAGTACTTGATTGTCACGATACTAAGTTTAGGTACTTTGTCATTGACCCAACACTTTACAGTACCTATATGGATTTAATCATTTATATTATAATCTGCTATTCCAGTAAGCGATTGGAGCTAGTATTTGATTACTATTAGAGTTAGAAAACATATATCCCTCTCCCCCGTACTTCGAAGATAGTGCCCTATACCAGCACTAAAGGATAACTTGATATAAGATATGAAAGAAGTCTGATTATTTCCAACTTTAGTCTTTCTATCCTCGTACAGAAAAAACAAAATTATTGTCCTTAAGCTTTTTTCTTTTTCTTTTTGGAAAATAAATCCTTAAGCTATGTTAAAATCCCTACAATTGCTAAAAAAAAAAAAAAAAAAAAAAATTGAATTTCGGTTGGATCAACGAATATATTTTCATTCCAAGATTATTTGGAAAAAAAAGAAACATAACTTCGCCGTTGCCGGGGATCGAACCCGGGTCGTCCGCGTGACAGGCGGAAATACTTACCACTATACTACAACGACTTAGTTGGTATGGTAGAATCAGCTTTTTTTCTTGTACAAACTAAGAAAAAAATCAGTTTTTGGGCCGTAAAAAATGGGATCCATGTCGCGGGAACATGTTTGGCCTTTATTTGGCGCCAAAAAAAAAAAAAAAAAGGGAAAAAAACCCTAGTTTCTGTACAACACTCCGAGAAACACCATTGCACCAGACTCACCGGACTGATGGGAGAAGACGGAGCAACTGAGCTGAGTGCAAATTTCGACCAAGGATCTACAACAGAAAATCTATCGGAAGAGCAATCGCATCACTCATGGCCGGAAATTCACTTCGAAGTAACTCCATACAGGACTTACCATTTCTTAAACCAGTTCAGAACACCTTCAAACCATAACAATTTTTTCAAGGGTGTCAAATGGTAATTTCTGTGGTTAATGAACCACTCTCGTTTTTAAGAAGACACTTTTTGGTTCTTGATGGATGTACCGACTTTTTTTTTTCTAGGTCGCCGGATGGTTCCTGCTTTCTCACTTGCTCTGACGACAATGCTTTCCGAATTTTCACACTGTGAGTTTCATTTTAAGCAACAGCCGAAAATGACTTTGTGTGTGTGTGATGCGTGAATGCTGGAAGTTAAAATGACTTTGTGAATGTTCACGAGCAACATCTCACTTTGTGGTTTGGATGCAAGTGTGTGGATATAAAATATTGTCACCAAAATCAGTACATTTAATTGTTTTGCTGCTGCTATCCTTCTGTAAAACAGACTCAAAAACATGTGGCTTGGTTGACCTCTCTCATAAAAGGGAATTAGGAGACTACACTTAAATCAAACTAAAAGAAAATATACTGCTTTGTTTTAGTTTGGCGAGAGTATTAATTATTGGTTCATGATTGCTGCTACACAAAGTAATTTATTGGTTTATACTTAACAGTTATTCTTGTTGAGCTGTTTGTATTTTCTGGTAGATGAGATCTTTACACAAAAAATTTTTCTTTGCTTCTTTAAGGCCATATGATGAAAGTAGCAGCAATTTGGATAATAGTTCTTTGCCTGCAGATTCTGGTAATTTATACCTTCAGTCTCTTAATTTTGTTGACAGATTATTTCTTATTGACTGATCACTCAAGTGTTTGTATTGATGTCACAGTGGGCATCTCGTATGCAATATAATTGTGCAAAAAATGGTTTAAGGGGATGTTATCCTGCTACATTTTATTTGTATAATCTCATTGGACACCTTCATTAATCAAAGTTGTCTTAGATTGATACATTATCATGAATCGCATGCAGATTCATATGATGCAAAGCTTGCAATTATGGAGGGAGAATCCATATATGACTTTTGCTGGTACCCGTTCATGTCTGCTTCTAGTACGTTATTTAAATGATTTCATTTATAGTACTCATGGTTGATGATGTTGAATGGAGTTCTGACTTCTGCTTTATATGTAGATCTGGATACGTGTGTATTTGCAAGTACTACACGTGATCATCCTATTCATCTGTGGGATGCTACTTCAGGACAGGTGCTAATCAGTACTGTGTTTTATGTTCAGAAGATTAACTATCTTCTAATATTATCTCTTGGTAATCCTTATTCTATAAAATCCTGCATGCTTTTCACATCACTTGGTTACTAGAGAGAAATTTCCTGAGATAATTTAACAGTAGGTTGCTTTAATGAATTAGTACTTTCTTTGCATAATAATTGATCCTGCTTTCCTGGAATTCACAGCTACGGTGTACATATCGTGCATATGATGCCATGGATGAGATAACAGCTGCCTTCTCAATCGGCTTTAATAATGCTGGTACCAAGTAAGAACCTCAATATCTTCTTGTAAACCTGAGATATGATTTTACTTGTTTGTTAGATATGTATGCAATTTATTAATTCATCCCCACCCCCACCCTCACCCCCGAACCTCCCAAAAAAGTAACGAGTCCACTGTGTTCATGGATATCTACATTTTGCTTTTTAGGATATTTGCTGGTTACCACAAGTGCATTCGAATATTTGATGTTCATCGCCCTGGAAGAGATTTCAAACAGCACTCAACTCTTCAAGGAAACAAAGAGGGACAATCAGGTACTTGTTTTGGAGTTTACCATCTAACGTTTCTCCGTAAACAAGAATGACTTAATATAGACAAAGAGCCACTAATATTATTTCGAGCAGTTTGACAGTTGTTCTCTCAATGCAATTACTTTTCCCCTCTTATAAGGTTGCCATCGGTAGAACAGATATATTGTAAACAAAGTTCTAACTATTCAACTCTAATCAGTGGTGGTTGTGTTGCTCTGTTTATCTATTTGATTTGGCAAAGTTCACTAGGTTTTCAATTAACTGATCAGCAGTTGAGATATTCTAGATGTGCTTACTAAGAGATTTGTTGATGCTTCTCAGTAGCAAATAATGCAATCTATATAGGGAGTAACCATTACAAAATGAAAAATTATTAACATACCCTGTTTTTTCTAGGACCCTAAAACATGCACAAATGCTGAACATATATGCTAAAACATTGTGTTTGAGGCTTCTGTTTTGTCTTCAAATGTATAGGTTTTATTCATGTTTACTGAATCCTGCCTAGATATTTGAACTTGTTAAAAGTCAGCATCTTTCTTAAATTCATTTTGTACTCTTGAAAGTGCAGGGAAAATGCACTCCAAATCTTAATATTGGACTATTTTTTTCTTTTCTTCAGGTATTATATCCTCCATTGCATTTTCTCCCAGTTATTCCGGGATGTTAGCTACAGGATCCTATGACCAAACAACGGCCATATATAGAGAAGATAATTTGGAACTTCTATATGTTTTGCATGGTCAAGAAGGTGGGGTTACACATGTAAGTTGGAATGTATGGGGTTCATAGTATTCTGTCTGTATATTATGCTTTGTTGTTGATTAAAATACTGTTTACTTTTTAGGTTCAATTCTCAAAGGATGGAAACTACTTGTATACTGGTGGGCGAAAGGTTTGGATTTGCTAAGTTCTCTTGCAACTCTTACTTTTTTAATTACACAATACAAGAATGTTGCTAACCATGTTCTCCAATTCACTTGCTGGACTCCAATTCTTGTTTTCGGAGTTAGTGATGATACAAACTGGTCTTTCGGGCATGTGAATTAAGTAGTGTCTGAATTTGATACATGAATACCCATCACAAATTTGAGGTTCTGTTCTACAGCCTTCGGAAAGAATAAGGCTAATTATTTACTTCCTGTGCATTTAGATGATCTGATGGGTCCAGCATCTCCATATAATTTGTCCTTTCAGCAAGATACCTGCTGAATTGTTTTATTTAACACACTACTTCTTTAAAGGGTTTGATGCATTCTGCTAATCTATTTTTAATCATTTGTGGCTGGATATCAACTGTGACTGGTAATCTTTGTACAAGGTACTTGATTATTTTTGTTGATTAATTTATCCAATTGGCAAGATGACTAGAAGGGTGCATTAGGACTGGTTCTCTTGTGACAAGTTCTGTTTGAGAATGAAAAAAAGTGAATTTATTTTTGAGAGAAGTTAGACCAGGTAGAAAAACTTCAAAAAGGTGCACTGGTTTCCATGTGAAAACCAATCTAAATACACACTATTCATCTAGTAATACTTTTACATTTGAAGTTGTTTTTCTATATAATTTGTCTATATGCCCTAGTGTGAGGATTTTTCAGTACTTCACGTATATCACACTGAATTTTCCGACATATTACAGGATCCATACATACTGTGCTGGGATATTCGCAAGACCGTTGAGACTGTGTACAAGTAAGGCATGTTATCTCATAGTTCATGTAACCTTATGGAACTAGTTATGAGTACTTAACGTAACATTCTTTTTCTGTTGTCCTGTTACTCAGTTTGGAAATAGAATCTGCAACCATATTGTTATTGGAGTTCTTTAAGGAAATCAGTGAGAACAATTCATCTAGAAGACTAGTTACTATTTGCTAGAACCCATGAAATACAGTTCCTTTCTGGCAAATTGACATTACCAAGTTGTGCGAGTCACCTAATGATGGCACTAGTAGAATTCACTATGTAGCTAACCTATTGATTCATGAAGTGAACCGCAGCTGTTAATTTTTTCCTTATATTCTCTCTTCTTGAATGAGAGTTTGTAATTTGATTCTGTATTACATTTTCTTATATGCATAACTTTAAAGAGAAGAGATTTAAGGTCTTAGGTTTTCCTTTTTCTCTATCCTTCTCGCTACTAGGTTGTACAGATCAACAGAAACAACTAATCAAAGGATACATTTTGATATTGACCCTGTTGGCAAACATCTCGCAACTGGTGGTCAGGTATCTTTCTAACTTGTTCATATCTAAGGCCAGTTGATGTGTTTCAAAGCATGCAATAACTCTGCTTCCTTCCATTTTGTGGTAGGATGGTTCAGTTCATATTTACAATTTACAGAATGGACAGTGGGTATCAAGTTTTCAAGCTGCATTAGGTAATGTGACTTAAAATGAATTCCCTAGATACATTAAGGTGAATTGTCTCCCTTCTGATTTCTTTTCCATGCAGACACAATAAATGGCTTTTCTTTCCATCCATTTTATCCAATGGCTGCTTCATCCTCTGGACACCGGAGATTTGGTGGTCTTGATGATGAGTCTTTTGAGGATGTCCTACTTACCGGTACTTGTCTACTAGCATATATTTCTTTAATCATTTTCCTGTAGTCTTGTCCAATCATTTTGAGTTCAATTCTACCTAGGTTATACTTATAATCCAATCGTTATTCTCGGATTACTATAATTTCATATTCTCATTTATTTATTTGAGGAATATGTTTACATATCTACTCTATATCGTCTTGTTTGGAATGAATTGATTGATTTACTCATCACCTGATTCCAATGGATAATAATGAATGTAGGATTTTTCATAACTGTTAGTATCTTTTACTTGTGCAGGTGACGAGAACTGTGTATCTGTATGGAGCTTCTCTTTTTCGGAGACAATGGATGATGTTGCTGTTGCCAACTCTGAACACTACTCCTGAATCCTCCTTGGTTCTTCTTTTACTATCACTAATGATCTAACTTCTTTCTATAGTCTTGGGCTAAGTGAATCTATTTCTGACCAGTGATGATGGATTGGAATGGGTTCACACAGTGAGCGCCCAGAAGCGACCAGCAGTGGCGGTCGAAGCTTGGAAATGGTAATATTTCACATTAACGACAACCTCGCAAGGATACTTGATGTGATTGTGTACGGGCTGGGCTGCTACCTTGGGGAATTATATTTGGGTTGGGCCACTGTAGATTTTAGTTCTTAGGAGCTCAAATCTAATTCTGACTCTAAACATTTTATAAAGAGCGGTGATGGCCCCTCGAATTCGGGGCGATTAATCGCTTCGGACTATGTCATTTTGGTAAAATGACTCAAAATTTTATGTAAAGATTACTCAATTGTCTTTGGCATGCGATTTTTTGTATTTTGAACAAAAATATTGAGTACGACGTCGATTATTTAGAATTGTGTCATTTTTTTTATTGCCAATCACATTAAAATCGTCATCCGTTTTTTCAAGTGTATTAATTCACTTACTTTCATATTGTCGCATAATTCATTATTTTCTCCTTCATTTTTTCTCATTAAAGTAAAGTTAGTTGGGAGTTCATTTATAACATTGAGCTAATGAGTTTGCTAGCGTGAAGATTGAGCTTACTTCTCATCTAGTAATGTTATATTTGACTTTTTTTCTCATACTTATTATCCTTAACTTTATACAATTAATTAAAGTTATTTCAGGATCGTCAAGTGTTTTTTAAGTTCTTGCTTGCCAAGTTCATTTATGCTTAAAAATATTGGTCATGATGGTTGACTCCAACCAGTCACAAACGGCATCTTGTATTTGTCAACAAGATTTGTTGAATAAATATAGACACATAATTGAATTATTCATAGCTACTTTACTTCGAGGTGCATCCAAAAACACTATCTAGCGTAACTTCTTCATCCATGCTAATCAAATGGAATAAATCATTATTCTTTTGATGCATTCTAATAAACATTCTATTTATGCAATCAACATCCCCAGCTCTAATGTTCAACCTCCTCACTTTTTTGACATAGTTCTTGCAATCTCTAGGTAGATATCTTAATTTGTTTTGTCCGGTCTTCCAGCTTGTACCTCTAAAATTCTCACACTTTTGCTGGGTTTTAGTCTAGCCGTGTCGTGCATTTCCAGTTTTCTCTTTATATTAGAACTTAAACTTCTATGAGGAAGCATAAACCTGGACATAGATGGGTGTAATTCGTGATTGTGTTGTTTCACAACCTTTGAGACTTGACACATTCCATTATTTCTCAAAATTGTACAAATACAAGCAGGGCATTCTATCCTCTTTGATCGCTTGTAAGTGCTAGCTTTTCTACATCAATCAAAAGGACTGCTTCCTTTCGAACCAGATTTTTTAGTAACACTAAAACCCTTACTTTTTATATACGCCTTATATGAATAAAAAAACTCGTCAATGTTGTTGAAGTATTTATCTATGCTTATGGGGAGTACTTG
Source organism: Catharanthus roseus (assembly GCA_028651295.1). Taxonomy (NCBI): domain Eukaryota; kingdom Viridiplantae; phylum Streptophyta; class Magnoliopsida; order Gentianales; family Apocynaceae; genus Catharanthus; species Catharanthus roseus. Next base: position 10,501,291 of record JAPQWS010000104.1, read on the forward strand.
CTATATTTCTCGGCCTCTTGGTTATTGGAGTTCTTCAGCATTGTCGCTTCCTTCCCTTAGCTTGTTTTCCTCGCCGCTACCATCATTCAACATCAGCTCATCTATTGATTCGGAAATGCGATTTTCCTCCATTATAATTCATTCTCAAGTTGGAACTGAATAGTCGGTGAGAGAATATCGGAATTCGATTTGTTTTTGGAAGTTATGATTTGCAAAATCGCAAGTATTGATTTCTTCAATCCTTTTATACTTTTATTTTGTAAGAATTAAAAAGTTAATTAATAGTCTCTTACATGATGTGACAGAATGAAAGAAAAGAGAGAGAAAGCAAGTTGACTTCCTGCTGAAATCGGTCCACTTCCCTCCTATTTGTGCAAGGAGCAGTATTATCTTTTTAAAGATTAATTTTTCCTGAAAAGAAATTAATCGCCTCAAATTCGAGGAGACAATCTTCATCGTTTTAGAACATATACACGGTTGTAGGACCAAAAGATGAGCCCAAGATTGCTTTTTGCTGCATTCCTTGACATATATGAACCATCTGGATGCTCGATGATATTTAGTAAATAGTTTGACTTAGTACACAAGAATTAAAGTATTCAAAGCAAGGTAATTATTGAGTCAAAATATATTTAATAATAAAGAGTGATAGATAATAAGAGTAATAAATGAACAAAAAGATGAGTATATATAGAAAAATGTAATAAATGTCCATTGAAAAGTGTAAAATCTCTTACTATTTCCGGTAAAAAATATAAGTCATTTTAAATTTGTGTATAAGCATTAAGGATGTTGAAAATAAGATAACTTTTGAATCAAAATGCTCTTTATGCCCTTAATAAATAAAAAGAGAGCTAGAGAATAGAGAGTGAATAAATAAATAAAGATTGGGCAAAGATAAAAAAAATGTAATAAATATCCATTGAGAAAATATAAAATGACTTATATTCTTGACCATACTAATGATCCTAAAAGGAGTTATATTTCCGATCAGAAGTATTATATTTTTTACCATTCTCAATTCTCCTGAGATCCTTATATTTTTTATCATTTTTGATTTCTGATTAGAGGGAATATATTTTTTAATTAATTTCTGGACGGAGTATTTACCCTTCTTTTTTAAAAAAAATGTTTTTGAAAATGTTCATGTGAATGGCAAAACCTTATCTGCTCAACGTAGTAGTGGGAAGCAAAAGGGATAATAAAATTGGGATTAAAAAAAAAAAAAATCAAATGGTAAGAGGAAGTATTATAGTAGTTGACTTGGAAGATGGAGTTAACAATGTTATAGATTGTTGTACCAGGGAAGGCGCAGGGCAATATATGTTCGCTGCTTTATGAGTGCTGTGAATTTCTGTTACTAAATAAAGCAAGACATGTACTCTCTCTTCCGCTCCAACGTTTTTTCATAATTTATGTCTCTTCTTTTTCTTTTTCCTTACTATAATTTACCTACTATAGTTTACCTGTCCTTTCTTCTTCTGAATATCTCTCCATTTAATTAATACATAATTAGGTTTCAATAAAAAAGTTATAGACAATTAATTAGACAGTTTTCTCTTTTTTAAATTGATGAATTTAGTAAACTAGGGTTTTGTAACTAATAAAAATTGAAGAATTGAAGCATTGAGGGAGAATTGAGAGGGAGAGGGAGAGGGAGAGAGAGAAACAGAAATTTGATCTACGAATCGATAAAAAGTTTGAAACTCTATTCTCATATTGTCAAATGCGCTAGGAAGACCTTAGTTTTTACAAAAATGTCCTATTTTCATTTTAATTGACGTTTATATAATTTTTTAATACTTTCTCTTTTATTAACTAAAAAATTACGGCACCAATTTGAAAATTAAACAGAGGAGGAGTTATTTTTTATGAAGTCAAGGGCTCAAATCTCTTACAAGGCTTTGTTTTTTAAAAAAAAAAAAATGAAAGGATTATGTGGCAAAAAAAATGAAAGGATGATTTGCCACAGGATATTTACCCATTAAAATTTTGAATTAGTGATAATGCACAATCAAGATGCGTACTGTGAGCCACTTTAGTAGTTTTTTAGAAAAATATGGCTTTTGAGGAGGTATGTATACCACACCCCGGGCGTCGTACCATATGGATAGATGACTGCTCGATTGGATTTCTATAAGTTTTTCCAGGATCAGGTGAGGAGAAACGTAGAGCTGATATAGGGTATGCATTAGCAGTGGAATATTGGGGTAAAGGGATCAAAACAAGTTTTTCCGACTTCAGACTTTTACTGATATACAAAAAATATAGCTTCTCAAAGGTTACTAGAAAAAGCAGGTTGTACTGTTATCTCAAAGGAAATATTAAAGATTTGGTCGTTTACAGCTTTTTATCCACTGACATTCTACCTTCACTTGAATAATCCAGTTTTCCTTTTAATACCTCTGTTAGGAATCACTTTTGTTCTGGACCAAACCCCCGCTTATTTTTCTGTGTTTTACTGCATATTTTAATATGTCAAGTGTTCCACATTTTGTTCCAATAATTTTCTGTCATGCCCACTGCACGCAGGTTCAAAAAGCACAACTCATAGCTCCAATAACACCCAAACCCTACAACATAATAATTGTCCTTATTATGGCAAAATAAATGTCACAAAAGTGACTATAGACATTTAGGTCATACAGAGGACTCAGCAGTTTCAACATATACAATAGGAGATGATGCTTCAGTAGACTCATTCTCATACTTTTCAACCATATCAAGTTCATCTGAACTAATTTCAGCAGTTTCTACTGATTCATATGAATCAGGATTAGTTTCTGCATCAGAATTGCCAACAGAGATGCTGCTACCTTTGGAGTTTTGAAGACTTTTTGCTCTAATTTTGACGCGTTTTCCATTGACATATCGATGTTCCCACTTTGGAGGTGGATACTTCTTGTTCAATTTTCGGTATTTGTCCACCATACCTAGCTTCTGGAGAACATCTCCAACCATGTTAACGATTGGCATGGTTGGTCGCATTCCTAGCTCTTCCATGTCAGCAAATAACTGCATGTGAAAATCAATTGTTTTCATAATAAGCTCTGGATATGAAATTATGAAGTTATCCTATGTCCTATCATTGTTCAGAAACTAAACATGTTCTAGGATTCAACTAGTTTCAGTTGGAGATGAGGCAAAGAACTACATTATCTGCGACACTTCAAAATCTACTGAAGCTGATGAAACAAAAATTATCTTAACATTTCGATAACCATATAATATATGCAAAGCCATGACTCAAATTATACAATCAGTCACCTCGGCAATGGCATATTATGCAACGCAAACTACCAAACTGCCTACGGCTTTGATTGAGGAATTAGAAAAGCTGAACAGAAAACCCTTTTGGGGGGAAATTGAGCTACAAAGAAATATGCACACGATTACTTTGGAAACCATCTATAAGCCAGAGGACAAGGGAGGCGTGGATCTGAAGAATGTCGGCCACATGAATGTTGCTCTGCTTGCTAAGTTGTGTTGGAGAATGCTTGGTCAATCAGGATCAACTTTGGGCTAGATTCCCTGTGCTGACTAGGAAGTGGAACAACAACACATCACCACAATGGAAGGGGATTTAGTGCAGGCTGAAGCTTTTAAACAGGCTGTGCCAGGACCACACCAGGACTCAAGGGACAACATAAGCGTAAAAGAGGTCTATAGGCAAATCAGAAAGGAAGCTGCACTTAAAGCAAGTGAGAAAAAAATGGGAGGCCATCTGCAAAATTAAAAGGACCACTGAGGCTTAATCTATTTTGTGGGCTCTCCGACATGATAGACTTTCAACATCCAAGTTAATTTTCAGTAGGTGTTATTGGCAGCCCACTGTGTAAAATATGCAATCAAAAGGAGGAGACAGTCCTACATGCTCTCAGAAATCTCCCAAGTAGCTTGAAGATATGGAGACAGCTTGTAGCAGACAAGGCATGGGATAACTTTTTGAAGGATCAGGATTTTAAGGAATGGGTGGACTCAAACATGAGTCAGGACCATGGGAAAGCCACGTGTGACATGGATTGGAAATGGATTTTTAGAGAGGCAGTGAATAGAATTTGGACATGGAGGAACCAAGAGAAATTCTCAAAGACTGGTGTGATAGGCCTATTTTTGTTCAAACTCAGGAAATTTGTATACAGTTAGGGAGCAATTTTTTCCTTTAAATGGTACTCCCAACTTAAGACTTTGTTTAGCCCAAGGATTATCCTTCCGGGCAAGGTTGTAAATTTTTGCGTAATGAAATGAAATCCTGATCCCAAAAAAACAAAAAAAAAAAAAAAAAAACAAAACAAAGAAAAAAAGAAAAACATGACTCAAAGATTCAAGTGCCAAAGCATAAAAACTAAATATTCAAACATTATGATATCATATTCAATTTAATCAAATGTCAATGTAACTGATCAAAATACACATTTTGCTCAATCAAGTTATGAAAATTATTTATAAGTGAATTTATACTAAACTTTTTAACAATTTTTTCCCCAATATATGAGTAAACAGTTAAGAGAGAAAGTCACCTTTTATGTTGTAAAGCAAATAGAAAAAGATTTACCACTTCATTTTCTCTCCTTAAAAAGGACCGAATGAGAAACAGTAAATTTTCTTTTAGAAAAAGATCTTATCCTGGGGGCCACTACACACAGACACAATCCTAATATACAACATACCTAAGTATTGTCTTTCAAACAAATGAGATGGGCCATGGTTTCCCCACCCACACCCAACCAATGGATAATGTATATATCCACCCCTGGTAGGGACAACCTGGATTTCACACCAGAACTCAATTCTAAGGCTTACAAGAGAAATAAAGGCATGGAAAAAAAAGGCAGAGGATTGAGGCAGAGAGATGGTCCCCTATATGGAATCGTAAAAACTACTCTCAAAACATAAGCAAGAAAAGAGATGGGTAGAAAAATACCTCAAACATTTTGTCATGCATTTCCCTGTGATAGTAAATGGAGATCATTTTCTCAAAGAACATTCTTGGCGTGCTCTCCAGATTCTCAGAAAATAACTTTGTCCAGAGCTCCTCAGCTTCATCAAACCTACCATCTTCAGCTAAGGCATTCAACATTGTGTAGTATGTTCCCATTGTTCTTCCTTGGCCCTTACTTAACATCCATTTCGACACCTGCACCGCGATGAGATGTTGATTGCTAATCATGCTAAGAATTATGTTTTCAAACTGTAGAAACAGAATAACTGTTATCAAGCAAGTACCACCTGAATTATACGCTTCCATTCCTTTTCATTCTCAAGGGTTTTCAGAGCTTTCTTAACAGTTATGAGAGGAAACTCTAATTCCCATGCGATGAAGGAATCAAGTGCACCATATACTTCCTCCTTCACATTTGATAACCCCTTTATCTACAGAGATTTGTGAAGAAAGGGAAATTATCAAATCTAACAACAATAAATCATGATATTGTCCAAAACTTGCTACATGTCCACTCATAACATCATATGTAATATATATTAAAAGAATCAGTCCTGGTGTAAATAAGGGTAATAGCAGGAAGACTACTTACACACTCAACAAATTTTTGAGACTTGGATATGGTCCCTATTCTCTTCCTGGTTTTCCAGACCCTCGGGTACCTTGGTCGAGGACCTTTGGCAGCGCAAACCTAAGATAATTTAAAGAAAATCCTAAGGTGATGAAAGACAAAGCATGCATGAATTCAACCTTATATTCATGTAATAACACGCAGGGAGGCAGCAATCTTCCTTGGTTCCGACTTTCAGCTTCATTGGTTTTTCTCCCATTCTAGCAACCAGTTAAGCTCTCAAAATTTTCAAAAAGGAAACCTAGCTGTTGATGATTAACTGAGTGCATATAATAGCGCGCCAACACACACAGGTGTATCTGTTAGTTGCATAGCAGCAAGTAGGTATATTACAATTATATGGGTCAGGGCAGAGAAACAAGTAAAATAACCCATGCGAGCTTTGAGATAAATAGCTCTTATCTTTTATCTTTATTGCTCAGACCCAAAAAAAAATTAGGATACATACAAACCACAGATACACAGAAACAAACACTCCCCTACCAACAACTATGCACTAAACCATATTGGGGAACATCCATTTCTTAACGATAACAACAGCCGAAAAAAATACAAAGAATAGTATAACGAAGACCACAAATACTCACAGCCCAGCTACATAGAACAAACACTCCCCAACCAACATCTGTGTATGTATAATTACATTTTAAGTCATCCATTTTTAATGATAATAACCAATTTCTAAATGTGCTGTGTGGATGTTCCTAAAAAATAGTCCAATGTTGTAATTACATTATACTTAGAGTAAGCACTCGCAGGTACGAATGTAATGTCATCAACTTCCTACTCACTTTAATACATCAAGGAAAAAAAAAAGAAGAAAATCAACAGTTGTGGAGTATTGTAAATACTTGTTTCTTTATCCCTCCCTCCTATGCAGAAATTAATAGGTAGGAAAAAAAAAGACTTTGCATCCCACAAAAAGAGCAAAATCTAGATGCAATTACCCCCTTGCCTAAGGCCCTATTTGGTTCAGGGATTTTGGTGTGGGAAAGAAAATACTTTTCTTCAGAAAAGGTTTTCCTCTGTTTGGTAATGAGGGAAAACATTGAGGAAAACTAAATGAGGAAAATGATATGGAAAAAGTTACTTATTAAAGGTGGAAAATCCTTTTCCTCACAAAAGTGTGAGGAAAAGGAAAAAGTGAACCTTGCTTGATATCTCTTACATTAAGTCACCTTAGTGTTCCAATTTTTTTTTTTTTTTTTTTTAATGGAAGTGTGCTCCCAGTTACCAAGTCTTTTTTTTTTACTGTTAGGCTATCAATTTTTTTACGCCTAGTTACCAAGTTTTTTAAGACTTCTGCTAGGCTGTCAATTTTTTTTTCTTTTTTCAATTTTATAAAATCATGATATACACAGTTTGAATCATGCTTGAATAAAATTGAATCGAAATAATTTAAATTACATGAATTTAGTTAACCATGTACTAAATAATTTTTTTTAAAAAAAAAAGTTAAATAATAAATTCAATCTTAAACCAAATCTAAGGAACAAGCCACCATGAATCGATTTTGATTATATTTGATTTAAAACAGAATCTATTATTTAACCTTTTTAAAAAAAAAAAAACCATACATGTTTAATTAAATTCATATAATTTAAATTAGTTTCAAGCATAATTGAAATTTCGAGGTCAAATGCACACCTTTCATTGAAGAAAAAATTTATTGTTTTTCTAAAATCGTAAAAGTAAGAATGATTAACTTTTCCATTTCCATTCCAAATTCTTTTCAACCAATCAAGAGAAATTTTTCTCACCAACATTTTCCTTAGTAAACCAAACATCATGTGGATTTTCATTTTCGAATTTCATTTTCCTTTTCCACACCAAATCCCCTAAACCAAACAGGCCCTAAAAGAAAAACAATCCATTTTCGCTCCACACACAGAGACAGGAAACAGAAGCATTTCAATAAATTCACAACCAGCACATCTCGAACATTCGGAATAACACTCAACACTAACTTCAAGAAGCAAACAACCCAACAATAATTCATCACAAAAAAAACTCCAACAATCATTTCGATATAATGCGTAGGCATCAGAATATAATACACAAAGTAAGCAGAAAAACATATTATACAGAGAATTGGGAATGTTACCACAGCATTCCTATTGAACTTGGGAAATTCAATTGATTCCAGACGCTCGGTGAAAATTGCCGGAGAATATTTCAAAGTAAGCATCCTAACAGAAAAAATACAAAAGAAATTCAATAGCCACTAACCAATACTATGCAACCTAGCAGCTTAATCCACAAAACTTCTATGGTAGAATTAAAAAAAATGAAGAATACAATATCTTAAAAAGTTCCTCAGTTTTCATATTCTGAAGTTTAAACATAGGAAAATATCCATTGAAAGTTAAAACAGAAAGATACAAAATGAGTTACCAGCTACAAAAATTGGGGATCTCCGGAGAAAGAGACAGGAATTGGGGGCGGGGAACAGTGGCGGAACCAGGACAAAAAGGTTGGGGGCTAGAGAACAATAAAAATTTGGCCAAAATTTCGTCTGTAAAATAAATGCATTCCAAGTACAAAACTATTCAAACAATTCCAAATTTACAAATAAAATAGCAAAAAAATAGATTAATCGCCCATTACCAATGAGGAGTGATCACCCATCACTCACGAGAAATGATTGCCCATCACGCACGGGATAAGCATTACAATTCTAAATTTACAAATAAAATTGCAAAAAATAAGTAATCGCCTAATGAAGAATGATCACTCATCACTCACGAGGAATGATTACCCACCACTCACGGGATAAATACCTCTATCAAAGCTGAGAATCTTGAACAGAATCTTGAGATAACCGATGAGCACGACCAGAAGACGAAATCCAATATGAGCTGATATAAAAACAAATAACATTCATACAAATACTTTTACAATGAAAAAGAAATCACTATTGAAAAATAATCTAAAATAGAGTTTTACATGTGAAGGGAATGATTAAAATGGCAATTTTATCACTGCAAGATGTCTTCATTTTCAATACTTAATAACAAACCAAACTGTCATTGAGAAATATCTCATCCTATTGCGTAAATCATTCTTAATAATCTTCATAGCAGAAAAGACAGTTGAAAGGTAACTGTCCCAATAGGCAAGACTATATAAAATCCTATGTAATATTCAAATATTTTAAATTCACAATTCAACATATTTCACTTATGACATAATAATTAATTAGAACATAAATGACATAATAATTATTTTTTATCAAAAAAACCCTAGAAATTTTTTGACTACCAAAATCAAAATTTTAGCAGTAAAAAATCTAATAACGAAAATAAAAAATAAAAAATGTTTCTACATAGATTAATCTATAAAATGTAATTAGAAAGCTTACTTTTTTCTTCTTCAAAGTTTGAAGAACAGCTGGAACTGAAGTCTGGAAGCCTGCTGCCTGCGCTGCGCCGCCTGCTACTGTCTCTGTATCCTGTTTCGCGTCGCGTCGCGCCGCCACCGTCACCTGTCGTCTGTCGCCGTCGCGCCGAGTCACCACCGTTGCCGCGCCCGCGGAGTCGAGAGGGAGGAAGAGGAAGGAGGAAGACAGAGGGTCGCGAGAGCGAGGCAGAGTTCTTTTTTTTTTCCTGTTTCTGTTTTGCTGCGAGCAAGTCCTTCGGTCATTTTCTTTCTTTCTTTTTGGTCAGAGTTTTTGGACTGTATTAAAAATAAACTCTGGGAGTTTGAAAGTAAAATATCTATAAATCTTAAAGTTTTCATATTTTCCAAGGGCTTGAGTTTTATATATTCTAAGATTTTTAAAAATTCCCGGTGAGCTCGAGCCCACTCGAATCCTCTACTGGTTCTGCCCCTGGCGGGGAAGAAATTTGGGAGTTGGGCAATATTTATTCGCTGCTTCAAGAGTGCTGTGAATTTCTGTTGCTAAACAAAGTAAGACACGTCCTCTCCTCAGCTCCAACGTTTTTTCATAATTTATCTCTTTCTTCTTTTTCTTTTTCCCTACTATATAATTTACCTATCCTTTTTTTGTTCTGAATATCTCTCCATTTAATTAATAGATAATTAGGTTTCAATAAAAAAAATTATAGATAATTAATTAAGACAGTTTTTTTCTTTCTTAAATTGATGAATTTAGTAAACTAGGGTTTTGTAACTAATAAAATGAAGAATTGAAGCATTGAGAGAGAGAGAGAGAGAGAAGGAAATTCGATTTACGAATCGATAAAAAGTCTGAAGCTCCATCCTTATATTGTCAAATACACTTTAGACTGGCTGATTAGATTAGAGGAAAAGAATACTTACATGACAAGAAGACCTTATATGTCAATCCTACTATTGAGGTACAGACCTGTACCGGCCCCTACAGGTCTGTGTGACAACACTACAAAGAAAGCAGTGAAATTTTCACTAAATCTTTTGCTAAACTTTCTGTACATAATTAGTTGTTTCTACTGACCAACTAATTCTAATTAACCACCTGCATAATTAGTATGGATATCATATTAGCAATGCGAAGTGGATTAATGGACATCAATTGAAGTTATGTCACTTAGTACGAGCTAACATTGGGCTCCTCTTAGTTGTATAATCAACTCAGCCTTTCAACCTCTCTTGGAACTAACCCTAAGTCCTTAAGCATATCTAGCACATTTTCTTTATGTAATACAACTTCTCCCAAATCTTTAATCTTGAAAAAATCATGTAACGTTTGCTTAACCTGTCACAAAACATCACCAAAATTGCTCAATACTAAAATATCATCAACATACACCAAAAGAATAACCAAAGTTCCTTTATGGTCCTCAACAAATAAGCTGTAATCATATCAATTTTGTTTAAAACCCATGACAAGAGGAGTTTTAGTGAGCTTAGCATTCCATCGCCTTAAAGCCTACTTCAGACCATATGATGATTTGTTTGATTTGCAATATATCCAGGTGGTGACACGTAAACTTCTTCCTCTATATATTCATGCAAGAAGGAATTGTTTATGTCTAGTTGATGAACCAACACCCCTTGACAACTGCTACAGTCAAAACCAGTTTAATAGTAGTCATTTTTGCAACAGCGCTAAAAGTGTCTTTATAATCCACACCAAATTGCTAACTAAACACTTTATCCACCAACATGGCCTTATATCTTTTTAAAGAGCCATCAGATTTATATTTTATCCTAAAAACCCACTTACAACCAATAGGATGTTTACCAACAGGAAGAGACTATAAAGTCCATGTAGTATTGTCTTCTAAAGCTTGAAGCTCTTGATGTATAGCGTGCTGCTATTTAGGCAATTGAGTAGCCTCATGATAAGATTGAAGTTCAGTGATAAGTCCAACATTCATCAACAAAGATTTATGGGCTGGAAGCAAATGATCATAGGTAAGAACATTGGCAAGGTGATAAGGAGATTGAAAAAGAGGAGGATCACAATCATAGTCCTTTTAAGTAAGAAGGAGCAGTTATGTGCCTAACAGATATTCTAAGATCTGGATCATGAATATGAGGAACAGAAACAGAAGGAACAGAAGAAGAAGAAGAAGATGGTGATGAATCATTGTTAAAAGTAGAAGAAAAATTACTTGAATCTTGTAAAGGAATAGTATTTAATAAAGGCAAAATGGAATGTGTATAATCAGGAATTGTATCATCAAAGGGAAAAGATTGAAAGAAGAGAAAGGAGTGACAAAAGACTCAAGGAAAGCTGTAGAACTAACAGTGTGTCTAAAAGGAAAAATATCCTCAACAAAAAGAACATCCCTTGAAATAAAAATTTGCTGAGAATGAAAATCAAGAAGAATATATCCTTTACTAGTTTCTGAATGACCAAGATAAATCTACCATGATCAACAGTACAAGCATAAGCTAAACAACCAAAGACTCTAATGAAGGAATAAGAAGGCTATTTGGAATACAACAATTCAAAAGGAGTTTTGTTATGTAAAAGAGGAGAAAGGGTAAGATTAATAAGAGTAACTGCATGTTTAACTCAATAGCTCCAGTAAGTCAAAGGCAAAAGAAGACTGAACTTTTAAAGCTCTTTCTATAGTTAAAAATATGTTGATGCTTTCTTTCAACTACATCATTTTGCTCTGATGTATAAACACATGTTGTTTGATGAATAATGCCTTTGGCATCAAAGAAATTTGTCATGTGAATTACATACCATTATCAGACCTAATAGTTTTGATGTGAGTATTGAACTGTGTCTCAATAAAAGAACAAAAGTGTTGTAATTTAGTTCTGGCAAAACTTTTGTCAGAAAGAAGAAAAAGCCAAACATACTTACTATAATCATCTATGATGATGAGAAAATATCTTTGACTATAAACACTAACAACTTTACTGGGACCCCAAAATATCCACATGCAGTAACTCAAAAGCATGTTTGGAAGCAATAGTATGGACGGGAAAAGATAATCTATGTTGATTTGCTAAAGGATAGACAATACAATGTTCAGAATGAGAGATTTTTATTTCATTGTGTGTTTGTTGCAACAATTGTATTCTAGGTACTGAAAGATGGCCGAATCTATAGTGCCATAATAGATTTGACACTTCTTTAGGATTAAATTGCATATATTGTTGAATAGAATTAGAAATAGAAACAGAATTGGAAGTAGAAATAGAATCAAGTGTAGTTGCAAGAAGAAGAGCACAATCCATCATATACAATCTTTTATGTTATTTAGCTGATCCAATCATCCTCTTCGTATAACAGGATCCTGCATGTGGGGAGTAAAAACATCACTACTAACAATGCAAGAATTTTGTACGGCTAGTTTACTCAAAGAAATCAAATTAAAGCTAAAAGATGGAACATAAAGCATATCCTTAAGAACAATGGAAGGATTAAATCACACTGTTCCTTTGTGAGAAACATGTACAATAAGATTATTAGATTAGTTGCACGAGAACATCAAGAATAGGTATACAAGAAGAGAAATACTCAATAGTAACAAATAATATGATCAGAAACTCCAGAATCCATATACAAAGTGTTGAAAATGGATTTTTACGCTTACTTGCAGTCTTACTTTTATCTTGCTGAATTGGCATGATCTAATCGATAACAGGCTTCGAGAGAGTGATTTTAGTGCTTTCTCCATCAATATTAGAATGAAGTTGTGTACTATAAACCAAATACATCGACTTATCAAATTGATCAGCAATTAATCCTGTCACAGTGTAGCCATGAGATGCACCTTACTTAACAATTTGTTTAGAAGCTAAGACTTCTCCATTGACATAAGTACTACCTGCAAAAGGTGCATATTGCAAAGCCCCACCATTGTTATATCCAACATTACCTTTGCCTTTAAATTTGTGACTTGGAGGGTAGCCATGTTTTTTATAACATCTGTCAATAGTATTTCAGCACTGTTACGAAGAGTACAATAAATTTTCTTCTGATTTCCAAATCTCTTTTGTCCACTAAAGTTTATATTCACTGCATTGGCCAAATGTGGTATTATTAGTAATGCTTATTCTTGATTGCCAAATCCAGTAGCCAAATTCTGCATATTCATGCTAGCATTTTCTTGGGTATACGTCACTTGTAGTTGTATAGTTCCACATCATGACTGTTGTTTTAATGATTAATTGCCATATTAAACACAACATTTATGCCAGGAAAAAGTACTTTCATGAACACTTTTGATCTAACAGATTCAAAAGAATCATTTAAGCCCTTCACAAACTTCATCTTTCTCTCTGAATCAGCATTATTTCTTACTATCTTGACAATATCACATTTACAAGCAGGTATAGGATTACAAGAGCTTACAAGAATTGGCCTTAACGTGATAATTTCATCCCATAAAATCTTTAGTCTTGTGAAATACTCATCAATTGTAAAACTACCTTGTTTTAAAGTATGAAAAGCCTCTAATAGGTCTGATAATCGATAAGAATCACCTCTATCATATTGTTTCTCTAAATCTACCCAAATTTCTTTACCAGTGTTTATCTAGCTAAAACTCTGCCTAATTGTGGAATTCATAGACTTGAGCATCCAAGTTATCACCACATTGTTAGCTTGCACCCACATATCATAGAGCTTATCTCTAAATTTAGGTTTGAGAATAGCAGGATTATAATATAATGAAGCATATTTGTTCTTTGAACCTAAAGACCTTTTAATATCTCTACTCCATGAATGATGGTTACCTTGTTCAAGAATAACATCTGACAAAGTTCGAGTTGTGCTCTCGGATGGATGTATGTAATAAGGATGATGCATATCCCACTCCAGATTGGCATGACTCCTTGAATTTGAGCCTTTAAACTTGAATGTAATAATTATGCTTCGAAACAGAGAACATAGAAAAACACTAGGAATGGCAAAAATAAACCGATCAAAATGATAAGCAGAGAATTGCGATCCTAAAATTGCAATAAAAACAAATTGCAGCCAAGCTGCTCTGATACCATGATGAATTTAGTAAACTAGGGTTCTGTAACCAACAAAGTGAAGAACTGAAGCATAGAGGGAAAATAGAGAGAGAGAGAGAGAGAGAGAGAGAGAGAGAGAGAGAAAAGGGAATGTGGAAATTTTCAGTAAATATTTCATTAAAGCAACTTTCTGTACAGAACTCTTTTATATATAAAGAAATACAAGAAAATCAGTTTCCAGTGACCAACTAATTCTAACTAACCACGCATAATTAGTCATCATATTAGCAATGTTAACATTCCTATCATCATGTCTTTTTAAAATCTCTCCCCTAGTGAAAATTTCCTCAAACCGTCTTTCACTGTATAAGTTAGGATCAAAGCAATTTTTGTTCTTGGTGTAAAATCTTATACCATCTTGAGGAGTATCCAAAATTTCATTTAACAGTCTATCATCAAATGCAATATCCCTTCCCCCAATTCTAGTCACAATCCATTGATGTGGGACATTATCCACTCTTTCAATTCTTCCCTTGTGGAGATTTGCATGAAACTCATATATCATATCCACATAATAGAGTTCATTCACAATTAGCAGAGGTATCCAACCAATTATTTCAAAAAGATGAGTGATAGCCTCCATACCTTACATATCATGTAAGTCCACCCGATGACCCGGAGCAATTTTCCGTCGATTTCTAGTCCATTCTTCAAACCTGGCAGCCTTCTTCACTGAAATAAACCTCTCTAAAGCCCTAGCTGCAGAAGCCCCAGTTCCAGAAGGTACTCTCTTTCCCTTTCCTTTCCCTCTACTAGTGCCTCCTTCTTCAGGATTTTGACCTTGACCAACTTGAGCATTCTTTGTTTTAACCATTTTGGAGAAATTCTTGGGTAGGGTTTTAGAGGAGATGAAGAGTTTGAGATTGGTAGATTGTAGCAAACAAAACAGAGAAAAAAAAATTTCTTTGCCGTGTTGAGAGATGAATTTGAAGAAAAAGAAGAGGAAGATTGAAAATCGGAACAAGAAATCGGATGGGTCTTGTGAGGGAGGGGGTTTTCGGTCGAGAGAGTGAGAGAGAGTTGAGAGAAAAGTGTGAAATGTTGGAGAAAATTCTAATTTTAAAGCACAGACCCAACCTTTTTTGGAAACTCGGTAGACCGTTCTTTAAAATCGGTCGTCCGGTATTTTGATGATTTGAAGAAATCGGATGTCCGAGTTTTGTGCAGGCGTCAGATTTTATCGTCCGAATATCTCTGGAATTTTTTGAAGAGAAAACTCTGAGTCCGGTTTTAAAACCGGACGTCCTATTTTTAAAAGAGGTGTCCGAATTTTGAAAATTTGCAGCAAGACGAGAAACAGAGATAAGGGAAAAACAAATTATACAAGCAACACACATTACTCATTAAATTTCCAGATACCAAGTAATTTTCTTAAATAACAAAAGCGATCTTCCGAAAGAGGTTTTGTAAAAATATCAGCAATTTGATCTTCTGTGCAAATATATTCTAAAGATACATCACCTTTAGCAACATGATCTCTAATAAAGTGATGTTTGATTTCAATATGTTTTGTTTTTGAATGTTGCACAGGGTTTATGGAAATGTTTATGGCACTAGTGTTATCACACATAATAGGTATGCACTTAAAATAAACACCAAAATCAATTAATGTATGTTTCATCCAAAGTACTTGAGCACAGCAACAACCGGCTGCAATGTATTCCGCTTCGGCGGTTGATAGGGACACGCACGCTTGTTTCTTGCTGTACCAAGATACTAAGCATCCTCCCAAGAATTGGCAATTTCCACTTGTACTCTTCCTTTCTACCTTACATCCGGCATAGTCCGCATCGGTGTAGGCAATAAGATCAAAACAAGATTGTTTAGAGTACCATAAGCCATAATCATATGATGAAATTAAGTATCTCAAAATACGTTTTACAGTTATTAAATGAGATTCCTTGGGGCAAGCTTGGAATCTAGCACACAAACATACGGCAAACATGATATCCGGCCTACTAGCCGTTAAATAAAGTAAACTACCGATCATACCTCTATATGTCTTTTCATCAACAGTTTTACCTTTTTCATCTTTGTCAAGCTTCAATGACGCGCTCATAGGAGTGCCAATACCTTTTGCATTGCTCATCCCAAATCACTTGAGAAGTTCCCTGGTGTACTTCTCTTGATTGACGAAGATTCCTTCTTTCGTTTGCTTGATTTGTAGGCCGAGAAATTACGTCAATTCTCCCATCATGCTCATTTCAAATTCTTTTTGCATAAGTAAGGCAAATTCTTCACATAAAGAGACATTAGTAGCACCAAAAATGATGTCATCAACATATATTTGGACAAGAAGAAGATCATTGTTACAAGAGGTTTTTGTAAAAAGAGTAGTGTCCACCACACCCCTTGAAAAGTTATTTGAAAGAAGAAAACCACTTAACTTTCATACCAAGCCCTTGAAGCTTGTTTTAAACCATAGAGTGCTTTTGAGAGTTTGTAAACATAATTTAGAAATTTTTCATGTACAAAACCGGGAGGTTGTTCAACATAAACTTCCTCCTCAATATCACCATTTAGGAAAGCACTTTTAACATTCATTTGAAAAAGTTTGAATCCTTTAAAACAAGCAAAAGCTAAAAGCATCCTAATAGATTCAAGTCTAGCAACCGTAGCAAAGGTTTCGTCAAAATCTATGCCCTCTTCTTGATTGAATCCTTGGGCAACAAGTCTAGCTTTGTTTCTAATGACGTCTCCGGATTCATTTAGTTTATTTCGAAAAACCCATTTTGTGCCAATAGTGGGGTGATTATGTGGTCTAGGGACTAAAGTCCAAACTTTGTTTCTTTCAAATTGATTTAATTCCTCTTGCATAGCAATAATCCAAAACTCATCGCATAAAGCATCATCAATAAGCTTAGGTTCAATTTGTGATAATAGGGCAAAGTTATCAATAAAATACCTTCTTGTTCTTACCCCTTGAGATACATCACCAATAATTTCATCTTTGGAGTGTCCCTTTGGATATATCACATTTTGAGGAAGATTTTGAGTTTGTTGATCGTTTCCTTGTTTTTCCTCAATCTCTTCTTCCTCCATAGCATGTTCTTCCATTGCTTGAGTGTACAATGGTTGGTTACTAAGAGTGTTATCTACGTCATCATCATCAACTTTCTTGTCAAAAATGTTAGTTTCATCAAAATTAACATGAATGGACTCTTCAACACATAAGGTTCTTTTGTTGAAAATTCTAAAAGCCTTTTTGTTTGAAGAATAACCAAGAAAAATTCCCTCATCGAATTTTCGACCAAACTTCCCAAGATTGTCCTTGGTGTTTAAAATAAAGCATTTGCATCCAAAAACTTTAAAATAACCAATTGAGGGGGTTTTATTAAAAATGAGTTCAAAGGGAGTTTTCTTTAAAGAAGGTCTCAAGATAACACGATTCATAACGTAGCATGCGGTGTTAACGGCCTCAGCCCAAAAGTATTTAGGAAGGGAGTTTTCACAAAGCATTGATCTTGCCATTTCTTGTAAAGTGCGATTTTTTCTCTCCACAACACCATTTTGTTGTGGGGTTTTAGCGGCTGAAAAATTGTGTGTTATGCAAAAATCATCACAAAGTTTTGTAAAATCTTGATTGTTAAATTCTCTCCCATTATCACTTCTCATAGAGATCAATTTACAATCAAGAGAGGTTTGGACTCTTTTGAAAAGTTTAACAAACTCATGAAAAGCTTCATCTTTTTGACTTAAAAACAAAGTCCAAGTAAATCTAGAAAAATCATCCACAATAACAAAAGCATACCTCTTACCACCGAGACTAGTGGTCCTCATTGGTCCAAATAAGTCCATGTGAACAAGTTCCAAAGGTTTTGAAGTTGAAATCATGTTCTTTGATTTAAAAGATGTCTTAATTTGTTTTCCAAATTGGCAAGTATCACAAAGTTTAGTTTTCTCAAAGTGAAATTTTGGTAGGCCTCTAACAAGTTCTTTTGAAGATAGTTGGTTTAATAAATCCATACTAACGTGACCAAGTCTTCTATGCCACAAAAATGCATCATCATCATGAACCGAGAGATACTTCAAGTTTTGAGAAAGAAAGTCTTCAAGATGAAAGACATAGACGTTTCCACCTCTTTTAGCAACAAAAATAGTTTTGTTTTCATGATTATCAATGATAGAGGAAGAATCACTTTAAAAAACAACATTTTTTCCACTATCACATAATTGACTAATACTAAGCAAATTGAATTTTAAACCATCAATTAGAAGAACATCCTTAATGAGAGAGGAAGAATTGTTACCAATATTGCATATACCAATGATTTTTCCTTTGTTCTTATCTCCAAAAGTGACAAATCCACTTTCGGTTTTTTTGAGATTGCTCATAAGTGATGAGTCCCCGGTCATGTGCCTTGAACATCCGCTATCCAAGTACCACTTAGATGGCCTTGATTTGTGTTCGTACAAAAGAAGAAGTAGAAATGATTTTTGGTACCCAAATCTTTTTGGGTCCATGGATGTTAGTTTGATTTTCTTTAACCTTCAAAATGGTTTTCACTCCTCTTTCAATCTTTTTCTTTATAAAACACTTTGTGGCTTTATGACCACTCTTTTCACAATAGGTGCAACAAAGGTGTGAGTGAGATGATAAAGCCTTTACAAACCGTGTTTGTTTTGAGAAAATATTGGAATGAGTATATCCAATACCATTTTTATCAAAAGGTGATCTTTGAGAGCCAAGAAGTTTTTCAAAGTTTTCTTTTCCTTTTGTGAACTTTTCAACACATAGAGTGAGATCACTCACCTTTTTCTTTAAGACTTCATAATCAACAAACATTTTTCAAGAGAGGAAATCTTTTCACAAAGGTTTTTGTTTTCTAAAACAAGTTTTTGAAAGTCATCATTTGAGCACTCTCTTTCTTTCTTCAAAACTTCCAAGGATTCGAGAATAGTTTTATTTTCACAAATGAGTCTTGAATTCTCATCTAACAAAAATTGAGTTTTGCTTTTCAAATCTTTGTTTCGTTTAGTAACCTTTTTGCACTCATCATACATTTCAATAAGCATTAAACTAGGATCAACATCACAATCATCATCAAGGATACTAGAAGAGTTAGAGGGTGAAGATTGTACCTCATTTTCTAGTGCTATGAAGCATATGTTGGCCTTTTCTTCTTCATTTTCACTTTAGTCTTGATCCCAAGTTCCTATTAGGCCTTTGCCTTTCTTCTTCTTCTTTAATGCCTCAAGCTTGGCTTCTAAAGCTCCCTTTTCCTTTTCAATGGCCTTGGGACAATCGGCTACAAGATGATCGGTGCTATTGCATTCAAAGCACCTAGCTTTGAAGGGTGATGAGCTTTGTCCTCCTTTCTTGAGTGGAGGTTTCTTTCCTCTATTGTTGAAACCTTTCTTGTAGAATCTTTTAAATTTTCTCATTATCAATGCCATTTCCTCATCATCATCAACCTCATCTTCATTGTTTGATGAGTATGTTTGATCATCCTCATTTGCCTTGAGTGCAATGCTTTTTCTTCCTTTTCTTCATCTTCCATTTCATTCAATCTTTTTATTTTCATTTCATAGGTGAGTAGTGATCCTATGAGTTCTTCAATAGGAAGTAGTCCTTTGATTCCTCAATAGCGAGTGTTTTTGGTTGCCAAGCTTTTGGAAGTGCATCAAGAATCTTTCTATTATCTTCTCCTCTTGAGTACTCTTTCCCATATGCCTTTAGGCCGTTTGTGATGTTGGTTAACCTTGTGAACATGTCACTAATGCTCTCATTTTGTTTCATCAAGAATAGCTCATAGTCTCTCACCAACATGGCTAACTTTGACTCCTTTACTTGATTTGTGCCTTCGTGAGTCACTTCAAGTAACTTCCACATTTCATGAGCCGAATCGCATCCGCTCACTCTATTATATTCACTTGCATCCAAGGCACAACTAAGAATATTCATAGCTTGAAAGTTAAGAGTCATCTTCCTTGAGTCGAACTCATCAAATTCTTCAACCTTCTTGGCTATTCCATCAATTTTGGGAATATAAGGACATTTCTCTACAATGCTTCACAAGTCAAAGTTAATAGAACAAATATATATTTTAATTCGAGATTTCCAAAAAGTATAGTTTGTTCCATTAAAAAGAGGAGGTCTATTTGTAGAAGAGCCTTCTACATATGGTAAACTAGAATTATTAGCCATAGTAAAGTAAAGATCTTTTGCTTCAGGGGTGTTAGTCCTTTTTTTTTTAAGAAGCCCTGCTATGATACCAATTGAAAAACCTTGGGGGGGGAGGGGGGGTGAATAAGGTTTTTGGCTAATTATAAAAAAAAACTTTTGTTAATTTAAAGGGTAAGCCTCCAATTTTGTTTGAAAGAGAATTCTACAACTCTTTTAATAAAATTCCAAACCAAACAAAATTTTATGGTTGAGACAAATAAGTAATAAGCTTAGAAAGAAAAAAGCACAAGTGGTTCACTCCCTTAAAGAGTTACATCCACTACCTTGAGTTAACACCCAAGGGTTTTCCAAATCTACTATAAACACAAAATTACACCAACTACAAATATAAGGATCACCCTGCAAGGGTTTTGCACACAATCTCAATATACAACACAATGTAAATCAAAGGATCTCCCAAGGGGGTTTTCAACACAAACCTTTGATATCAATAAGAGAGAAAGATAGGTTTAAGAACAATGTTACCACTTTTGAGCTTGAGAAATAATAGGTACAACTCAATGAAATGTTTCTACAAGCTCCTCTTTTCTTCTTCTTTGATGATGATCAATAATGAAGCTCAAGAGGATTTTTGTTTGGGATTAAAAGTGTTTGCAATAAATGTGCTTTTGAAGCTCTTTAAAAGTTTTAAATATTCTCAATGAATATTTCACCAAACTTCATTTTTTTATGGCTTGATCAAAAAGTCTATATATACTATCTTAAAAAAGTGACTGTTGCATTCTGTGTAACGGTAATAATTTTTTACAGTAAATGTGAAAATCGGACGACCGGTTCTTGAAATCGGACCGGTTCTTAAACAGAAAGATTCGGACTTGTCCAGCTAGAAATTGGACTGCCGATTTTTTAAGTGTAGAAAAATCGGACGACCAGTTTTTGGACAGAAAGATTCGGACTTGTCCATCTGAAAAACGGACTGTCGATTTTTTGATTTAGAAAAAAATCGGACGACCGGTTCTAAAACCGGATGACCGAATTTTTTATTTTTTTCAGCCAAGTTTTTTTAAGACAAAAAGCTTTCTTCATTGTTTAAAAAACATGTATTCTTGACAATCATTTTAGAGAGAAGAAGAACCTTTCAAAAGCATCACAACTTCAGTCAAGAATACTTAGATTTTAACAAAAGTTTATATTTGAGAAAATCGTAAAAGGAGCTTCATATATGATCAATAAACAAAGAGTAAGATTAGGGAGTTTTACAAAGGAGTACCTTATTACACTCTAACATAGACAAGGCCTTCAATGTCTTCAATGTCTCCAATGATTTGATCTTGGAATGACTTGGTCTTTTCTCCTTCATTTTGCCCTCATCAATAAGATCTTTTGCTTTTAGAGAGTGTAGACTTGAGACTTCAAAAGTGCTTCTTTTGTTTTATGAAAGGTTAGCTAAAATACTCACACAAGCATATGTTAATCATAATCAAAACCATAAGTATTAATGCCTTTAAGGCTAACAAAACATGTACTAAATAAATTTTTTTTAAAAAAAAGTTAAATCATAAATCAATCTTAAACCAAATCTAAGGAACAAGCCACCATGAATCGATTTTGATTATATTTGATTTAAAATAAAATCTATTATTTAACTTTTAAAAAAAAAACTCATACATGTTTAATTAAATTCATAAATTTAAATTAGTTTCAAGCATAATTAAAATTTCGAGGTCAAATACACACCTCTCATTGAAGAAAAAATTTATTGTTTTTCTAAAAATCATAAAAGTAAGAATGATTAACTTTTCCATTTCCAGTCCAAATTCTTTTCAACCAATCAAGAGAAATTATTTTCATTAGCATTTTCCTTAGTAAACCAAATATCATGTGGATTTTCATTTTCGAATTTCATTTTCCTTTTTCACACCAAATCCCCTAAACCAAACATGCCCTAAAAGAAAAACAATCTATATTCACTCCATACATAGAGACAGGAAACAGAAGCATTTCAATAAATTTACAATCAACATATCTCGAATATTCGAAATAACAATCAACACTAACTTCAAGAAGCAAACAACCCAACAATAATTCATCATAAAAAAACTCCAACAATCATTTTGTTATAATGCATAGGCATCAGTATATAATACACAAAGTAAGAAGAAAAACATATTATACATAGAATTGGGAATGTTACCATAGCATTTCTATTGAACTTGGGAAATTCAATTGATTCCAAACCCTCAGTGAAAATTGCCGGAGAATATTTCAAAGTAAGCATCTGAACAGAAAAAATACAAAAGAAATTAAATAGCCACTAACTAATAATACTATGCACAATAGCAGTTTAATCCACAAAACTTCTATGGTAGAATTAAAAAAAGAAAAAAGATGAATACAATATCTTAAAAAGTTCCTCATTTTTCATATTCTGAAGTTTAAACATAGGAAAATATCCATTGAAAGTTAAAACAAAAAAGATATAGAATGTGTTACCAGCTACAAAAATTGGGGCTCTCCTGAGAAAGGGCTTCCTGAATTAAATTTATACCAATATTAATTATTATTAATGTTTCAAAGCAATTTGATTGTGGTATGGCCATGTATCTATAGCCAAAAAAAAAAAAAAGAAAAAAAGAAAAAGAAAACAAAAGTGGTTTGGCCATGTAGTACTTTAGTTCTACTTTATTTAATATTTATGAATACTATCCTTTATATATTTAATATGCAAAAATATATATATAAAAAAATAAAAAAATTATATATATCTTACTCAATTCGAAAATATTTGAAGTATAGTAATAAAATATTTTTCCAGTTGATTGTATATGGATGGTGGGAAGCCTTCTATTGACCAAGTGAAGTATAAACAACGGTTATGTCCAGAACTATCTACCACCAAGTGGATTTTGGTCAAAATTATAAATGAATTTTAGATGAGAGGGACTTCCGACATTCACAAAAAAAAACCAACTTCCAAGAAGAAGCCATGTTTCATTCCCTTTTGCTACTTTCTTTGGCCCCTTTTTCTTAAATTCTATTCCCGCCAAAACCTATTTAGTAACCTTTTCAAGTGGTCCATTTTTGTGTTAGTTTTATAGAGTGATATATTTACATGCCACTATAATCTTTTGTTCCTAAAGGAAACTCAAAGATAAACTCTATGAGCATGTTGGATATATCAAAATGATATAGAATGAAATTTTTTACAATTTGAAATATTTTCTCTTCTAATGTTTGGAATAAACTTAAATTCCTTCTAGTATAAAATTTATTTTTTATATCGTAACACACATTAGTACTCAAAATAAATTAAATATTTTATTGAAGTATATATATATATAATATTAAAAATAGTCTTACAATAACTCTATAAAAATCAAAATAAAATAAGTATGATATATAATATTAAAAATAGTCTTACAATAACTCTATAAAAATCAAAATAAAATAAGTATGATATATAAAAATTAATTGAGCGTAATATATATAATATATTGAGAATATAATAGTCTTATATTTTTTAAAATGATTTTATTCCAAATGCACCACTAAATTATTGAAAAATAATTTTAAAATTAAAGTAAGATGAATCAAATAGTTGTTGGATTAATTTTACTAATTTAATTCCATAAAAATTGTATTACTACATTGGTTATGAAAGAGAGTGACCATAGAAATCATAATGAAAAATTAAAGATCTATTTGAATTAGATTTTATTATGAGAAAATAGATATGTATCTTATCATGAGAAAATAGATATGTCATTCAAAATAACCTAATACATCTTTTAATGAATGATGATTTGAATTTTAATAAAAATATTAAAATTATATAATTAAAAAATAAAAAGCTAATTTGTTTGGTCGTAGTATATTGCATTAACCTTTTTCTCACCAATCCCAAGGCAAAGAGAAGAGGGAGGGCCCTTAGGATTAGGGTACAATGTAAAACCGTGTGTTGACGGCATTTGACCTCCAATGAACATAGATCCCACTCTCACCCACACCCACTCCTTCTTCTTCTTTAGCCGCCGATTTAGAAAACTCACAATATCTACTTAGGCCATCTAACCTCTGCACCTCACGTGCACCGTATCGCTCCATCTTCACCGTTAGTTTTATAATCAAATACGTGGCTTCCAGATTCCCCTCTCGGTGCTACCTACGTGTACACGTATTCGGTGATTAATAAGCCCTCCCAAAGACACGTCCAAGTACATACAGCTTGGTAGAGAAGCTAAGTAAACAACCGACAAAGCCGACCACATCTTCGCCACGTCATTCCAGCGACCCGCGTTGTTGTATTTTAACCTCTAGTATATCACCACGTGTCCTCCCGTAACGGCTAGTTTTATTTTTCAGCATTTCTTTATACCCGAGATATTTTTTTCAGAAAATTCGAGGCTTTTCCAGCAAAATCAAAATTCGACATATATTCATATTTATCTTCTAAAAAACTAATTTAATTTTTTGAAAATAAACCGAAACGCCAATCTTTTTACCGCCCACTATATAAAGAACTTGACTTTTATAGGGAAAGGGATCTGAACCGAAAATTGGTACTACAAGAGAGTCTAAAGTTGGAAGGATTTTACCAGTTTCCTTCTCCGCAACACCGGTTACATCAATCTCAATTTACTGCTTCTGCCTACAAATTAGGGTTACTTCACAAGGTAATTTTACTCTTCTATAAGCATAAATAACCAATGTTTTCAGTTGAGATTTCTTTATTTATTCGCTTCAAAGTGCTCTAGATTTCTGCTCTTTTTCGATTTTTTTTTTTGTTTATTGTTAAATTCGATTCGTTTCTCGTTTTCTTGTTTTTCCTATCTGATTGGGTGATTTTTTTGGTTGAAAGATACAGATCTTTGGAGTGAAAGAGTTCTATTACGATTAAATATTGTGTCAAACTGTTTGAATAGACAGAGGAGAAAAATGGCATTGGGGAAGAAAAGTGGACGCAAATTGCAGAGAGGAAGTGAAAGAGGGCTGGCGAGGAGTATGTCTTTTGGACAGACTAGTGAAGGATTTGGGATGGGTTTATTGAGGTGTGGATCATTTGGAAAGGTAAATGAAGAATTTGGGATTGGCCTTGTGAGGAGTACATCTTTTGGAAGAAAGAGGGTTTCGATGACAGTAGATGATATCATGGAGTTTGAATCATTCAATTCGACTCCCATTAAGAAACATTGCAACACTGCTGAGAATTCATTTTTCAGTTCAGAGAAATCCGCTCTTGAAGCCTTGCCTCTAGATGTCCTGGTGAGTCGTTTTTAACTCACATAACCCTGTTTTGATTCTTTCCATTTAGTCATTATCTTGATTTATTCTTTCTTTGTCCATTGAATTAACTTCTAGGGTTAATTTGCGGTGCAAAGTCTGATCTTTGCTGTTGTTTTATTTTTCCCCAATGTTCAGATTAGGATATTGTGTGGCGTGGAGCATGATGATTTAAAGAATCTATGCCTTGTATCCAAGTCGATAAAAGAAGCAGTAAGTGAACTGGATTGCATTTATTTATGTATTGTGATGATATTAATTCTTGGGTTCTTTTGAATGTCAATTCTAATGAATTCTTTTCATGAACAAAAACAGACGTTGGAAGTGAAGGAATCACATTTTGCATATAGTACACCCAGGAAGACGCTTCTTTTCAGGAGTGCTGTAGATTTGGAGAATATGGATGAGATAGATGACGCTAAAGCTGGTTTAGCTCCAAAGCAGATAAGGGCTCCAAGATCGCATTTGAGCGGAAAGAGGCTGGAAGATATTTCGGTGGCCCTTTTTACTTCTGAGGGAGAAAATTGGCCTAGAAGAGATTTATTTATGGAAATGGATACAAAAATATGATGATCTTCCATACTTTCTAAGAGACCTTGTATATTTATTTTCTTTCTTGTTTTGGATGGATATAGTTGAGGGAAGAATCTGATAATCCCCATCAGATTTTGTTTTTGAAGATTGTACATGTAAAAACAATTCCCACGAGCCATTTTCTTCAAATCTTTCGTTGAAGATCTATTGGTGGCTTGTTTGTAGTTTTGTATGTACACGTAGAAAGATAGAGAAACAAGATTTAGGGATTCCATTGAAGTTCTTTGATAAGACTTGAGATGTATATACGGAGCATCTCTGCTCTTTGGTAATTTAATTCAAGTTATTGATTTTCTTTGTGGGCATCTTCTCCTTACATGGTCTTTTTCTTTGATGGAAGTTGAACTTATATGCCAGGTTTTTGCATTTAAGTGTTGTCAATCTTAATTCAAGTCTTATCTCTTCGGATAAATGGTGCATTAACATCGATTAAATTTTCTAATATTAACGTGTGCTCAATGTGCTCTAAGGATATATTGATGTTTTGGAGTTGTAAAATTTTCAGCTGTAATGGTGGCTGTCAAAGAATCTTTGTTCACTGCGGATGAGGCAGTTGGCTGGAGGAGGTTGAAATGGCACAAATTGTGCAGTAATGGGTGCAGAATCAGCATATAGTTATGGGTGGTTACTTTGCCTATAGCACAAAGAGGTTTTATGTCATTAGTCATCGGCTTAATTTATGGAAACGGTGCGGATGTTAACTTTCTTTTTTGGTTATACGGAATGCGACTTTTGGGCCTTAGGAAAAAGGATTTTGGAGTTCAACACGGGAATTCCACCTTCTCTTTTATAGTTTTATTATTTATAAGGTATAGTTTTTTACTTTCTCTTAACTTTTGACATAGTTTCTAGGCTTTGATCCATACTCTTGATGGAAGCTTGTTTTTATATTATTTATTTATAATTTTTTTTTACTGATTTAAAACATCAGAACAAGCTTGGAGAATTAGTCCCACTTGTTTCTTGGCATCGAGACTGTATATCGAAATCAATTAATCAATTTCTTTGTCCCCACGAATACAAGGATAAACAATAGAAATGGTTCAAGCCAAGCGAGAAAAAGATCATCATTGTTATGATTGATATTATATTTTGCTAGAACAATCATAGCTATGATTTCTTAGAACTTCAATAGTATTAAAGTCAATACGATTTTGAGGCGCTTTATGAATTTTTTGCACTTCTTATTTAACTGAATGAACTTTTATATATCATTATAAATGTTCTGAATTCTCACAAGAATAATGAAAGAAATTAAAAGAACTTAACTTATAGATACGATATATTTTATTAAGCATAACTCTCTATTTCATAAGTCAAAATTTTTCTTTAATATCTGAGTTCCATAACACTGTCTTGAGGAGACAGTTTCGACGACTCAAAAAGCAACTAGTTGCCAATTTCATTTTGACGAGGGACTGTTTATTCGACAGAAGATTGATGGGGTGTCTGCGATTTTGCTGCTTGGTAGGTATAAGAGTTTCCCCTTCCCATGATTATAAGATTATATGATTTGATGATTTCTTTCTTTTGGGGGGTGGTGTTGGGGTTGGTTTCTTCTAGTCTCGACGGGTTGTTTTTTTCCGGATGTTATAGATATTGTGTTTGTTTGCTTGGGTGTCGGTGGCTTGAGGGGGGCGGCACGGCTGTGTGCTTTGCTTGTATATTTTATATAGGTGGAGGTTTGGTTTGTTGGTGGTTTGGCAGTAAAGGTGGTGGTATGTGAGTTCGTGTTGTGGCTCGGTGGGTCACTTGGTCCTTGTTGTCTCTGGTCTTCAGGGACAAAACCAGGACAAAAAGATTGGGGGGTTGGAGAACAATACAAATTTTGTCAAAATTTCGTCTATAAAATATATGCATTCCACGTACAAAAGACATTTAAACAATTTCAAATTTACGTATAATATAGCAAAAGAATAGGTAATCGCCTATTACCAACGATGAGTGATCACACATCACTCACGAGGAATGATTACTCATCACTCACAGGATAAGCATTATAATTTACAAATAAAATGGCAAAAAATAGGTAATCGTCCATTACCAATGAGGAGTGATCACCCATCACTCACAAGGAATGATTATCCATCACTTACGGGATAAATACCTCTATCAAAGCTGAGAATCTTGATCAAAACCTTGAGATAACAGATGAGCATGATCAGAAGACGAAATCCAATATGACCTGCAATTGATTTAGAACGATTAGAAGATTAATAAAAAAACAAATAACTTCATACAAATACTTTAAGAATGAAAAAGAAATCACTACTGAAAAATGATCTAAAATAGAGTTTTACATGTGAATGGAATGATTAAGATGACAATTTTATTCTTCGAGTTTTCATATTCTGAAACTGCTGCAAGATGTCTTCATTTTTAATACTCATGAAAATCTCTTGCTTAACATAACAAACTAAACTGTCATTGAGAAACTCATCTCCCATCCTATTGCGTAAATAATTCTTAATAATTTTCATAATAGAAAACGATCTTTCAACGGTCGCTGAAGCAACAGGCAATACTAAAGGCAACTCAATTAGTCGATAAACTAAAGTAAAAAACTTGTAAGTATTCGTCTCAACCATCTTCTTTGCGAGATCTCCAATGTCAGTAAGGCCAGAGAAAGCTGCTCTATCACTTAATCTCATGTAAGAGATATATGTATCAAGTTGTGCTTTAAGTTCAAACTTATCAGAGATAGAAAAATCATCTGAATAGAACTCAGATAGACGGAGTATCTGATTTCGATCAAAATTTACAAAGGAATCTTTGGGATCAAGGCATGATATGCAAATAAGTAGCTTTGAAGTTGACTCCGTAAAACGATCATCCATTTCTTTGGCTATAAAATCAAGAAACTAATATTAAATAGAGAAAAGAACAGTTAATAATTTGTAATATTACAAATAATTGAGTATTATGTAATAAGTTAAAAAAAAGAAATTAATTACCTCAAAAAAGATGTTTCGACCGAAAAAAATGGTAGTAAGTCTTTAGCTGCACATCCACACTCCTGTATAATCTAGCTCGGTCTGGTAAAGGATCTTGCATATTTGGCACGAAAATATAATTTTTGATACAAAATACAGTAAAGACACCCAATAACTCCTCCAAATAATCATCATCATTTCTGTATTTCTTCAAATCTTTCTTTATTGTCTTAATCATCCGGACAACAGTGACTATGTTTTGAGTCCTTTGTTGCAAACACATTGACAATGTATTTGTTTTTGCCAATACATTTACCATTAATTGGGCAATGAATACAAATTCAAACTGCCACATTTTATAAGTCAAACCTCGGGTAATGCCTCGACTATTGACCTCATCAGCGTCTTCATATATAGTTTCAAGCACATGTGTCACTGCATCCCACATATGCAAAATCCGAGTTATTGTTTTGAAGTGAGAGCCCCAACGAGTGTCACCTGGTGGAGTTAAACTTGTTTCTTGATTCTTGCCCTTTCCTGTAGCAACTTCTCCACCTTCTAGACGTTTTACAAGATCATCATAGTGCTTTTGCAGAAGAGCATCATTTCTTTTACATAAAGCTCCAACAATGTTTACAATCTTAGCAAGGTACTCAAAAAAACTACACACGTGAGCATTTTTCTTTGAAGTAGCCACAAGCACTAATTGAAGTCGGTGAGCAAAGCAATGAATATAATATGCGTGCTTATTTTCATCTAAATTTTTTTGTTTCAATCCATTAAGCTCGCCACGCATATTAGACGCCCCATCGTAACCTTGACCTCTGAACTGTGAAATTGATAAACCATTTATTACAAAGAAATCATCAATATTATTTTTCAACGTCTGTGCAGAAGTGTCACTCACGTGTATTACTCCAAGAAAACGCTCGACCACTTCTCCATTATCATTAACAGATCTCAAAACTATAGACAATTGCTCCTTCACGGAGCTATCTCGAGTCTCATCAACCAAAAGAGAAAAAAACTTGTCACCAATCTCATTGACAATAGCTTGTCTCACTTTTGTCGCACAAGCATTAATAATTTCTTTTTGAATTTTAGGAGAAGTCAACTGATTATTTCTCGGAGCATTCAAGTTCATGACCTTATTTACTTCTTCCGATTCCTCATAATACCATTTTGTTAATTCAAGAAAATTACCTCGTCGGATTGAATTTATCGACTCATCATTTCTATAGAAAGCTAAACCCTGACTTAATAAAAATCGAATTACTTTTACAACAACAGTTAGCTGTGCACGATAGTCAATCTCAGTTTGACTACTTTGTTTCGCTAAAATATATTCTACATTATGTCTTTGATTTCTGAAACCAAACAACTGAATTACAGTACCAGAGTGAGGACTATTTGGAGATCCTTCATGGTTTCTAAATTTTTCTTTAGCACGTTTCCAATTTTAAAACCAACTTCTGTAAACATATCATCACCATGTTTGTGATTTTGACCTTTAGCAAACAAATAATAACAGAAACAAAATGATGCATCTTTATGTACACTATACTCTAACCAAGTAAAATCTTTAAATCATATCTTCTGAAACGATCTTCTAATTTCACCCAAATCAGTTTGCGAAAATTTATGATCACATGGTTGAGTTAGGGCTTTAGCCACATATCGTCTCCCTAATTCGTCTATAATTTCATAAGGATAACTATCAATTGGTTTACGCAATCCTGGATCACCAATAATTTCAAAATCTGAAAACTCTACCCCTACTCGAGGCTTTTTTCCACGATCTTCATTATTAACGTTTCCTTTATTAGCTGATTTTTCTTCAACCGGTTTAGGATCCTTCTTCTACTTTCCAAAATATTTCTCCATAGTAAAATTCTATATAATATTCAAATATTTTAAATTCACAATTCAACACATTTCATTTATAACATAATAATTAATTAGAACATAAATTACATAATAATCATATTTTTTACCAAAAAAAACCCTAGAAATTTTTTCACTACCAAAATCAAAATTTTAGCAGTCAAAAATCTATTTACCAAAATCAAAAATAAAAAATATTTCTACATAGATTAATCTAGAAAACTTACTTTTTTCTTCTTGAAAGTTTGAAGAACAGCTCAATTTCAGTTTGGACTTGGAAGCCGTCGTCTGCCTGCTGCTGTCCGCCGTCGCCGATATTGCCGTCGCCTGTTGTCTCTGTCCGTCGACACCACCCTCCGTCTTGTGCCGCGCGCCGCCGAGCTCAGACCGAGGAAGGAGCGAACTGCGGAGGAGGGAATTGAAGAGAGAGAGAGAGAGGATAGAACTGAAGGTGTTTTTTTTTTTGGTTTCTGCTGGACCGACGCGAGGGTTTTCAGTTTTTTTTTTTTTTTTTAAATCAGCACCTAAGTTTTGGGGGGGCTATATTGAAAAAAAAATGGGGGGCTTTAATGTAAAAATCCTAAAAATTTTAAACTATAACAAAATTACCGGCGGGGGCTCGAGCACCCTGTAGTTCCGTCCCTGTTGGTCCTATACGGGTAGTGTCGGGTTGGAGAAAATGAGAGCTTCTGCATCATTCTCTAGTTCGTTGGGAGAAAGAGTGGTAACTGCTGAGCTTTGCGGTGGTGTCTATGATAGCAGTTTTTTCCCAAATGATCTGAGCATGGTGTTTCCCTCATGTTGGACCTTAGTGCATTTTTTGGACTGGTTGTTCGCTCTTCTCTGGTGGTGTTTGGTTCCTATAGTTGTCTTCAGAGTCTCTCATATGTTGATGGCACAACGACGACGAGTTTGGAATTGCTAGTGTTGCCCCAGTTTTGGACGATTTGGGCCTTCTTGTGGGCTCTGCTTTACTAAAGCATTTGGGCCTCTTGGGTTAGTCTATGTGGTTTAGATATGCTTTTGTGTGATTTTTGTTTTTAATGTAATGTTACTTTTAAAAATAGTTGGACTGTAGTATGTTCCGGGAGAATCTAGTCATTTAGTCAGTTCATAACAATCTCTGTAAAGCAAGGGGTAAAGCTATATAGTTTGGCTACTGCAAGTCCTGTTTCGTTACTATTGATTTATGCCCACGATAATCTTGGCTCAATTTTACCTAATGATAAATAAGGATTTGTGCCTCAATTTAAACTCACTGCGCTTGGGCTTTGCTTGTTAGATTTCGTGTGGGCCAAATATTAGACCCACCCTTGGTGACCCTCAACCATCTGCTAACCTCCTCTCCATTACTCCCTCATTTGAAACTCCTTGATATATCCCCTGTCTTTGACTCTTTGACCAAGAGTCTTTTAGACTCTCTCTTGGAACCACTATTTATACCTCATTTTCTCATAACCTTAATCTCAACTGTCTTCTTCCTCTCTTCTCTCTTCTTTGGCTATCTCTTTCAGTGAGCTCTTTCTACCTCTTCAATTCTGTTTCTCTGGTATTCTCTGCTGTTGCCGGAATCTTGTTGGCTTTCTAGCTTGACCGATTCCTCTGAGAACTATTGAAGCTTTATTAGTTTGTTGAGAGATTCTTTCGAGGGTACCTTTGGTATTTTAAAGTTCGATTCTGAGGGTGATTTTTTATCTTCTTCTTGAGTTCTTCCCTTTTTGAAATTCTTATTTACTTCTGATTGAAGATCTTAGTTAACTTGTTTTTAATTTCGGATGTACTCCGATTTTGTAATAGATAGGTTAATCTATTCATTATCTTCAATTTGGGTGTAATTGTAAATTTACTCTTTGCAGTTCCAATTCCTAATAGTGGTCTCTCTCTCTCTCTCTCTCTCTCTCTCTCTCTCTCTCTCTCTCTCTCTCTCTCTCTCTCTCTCTCTCTCGTTCAAATATGTGAACTCCAGCAAGAATTGTGAGTTCTGCATCAAGGAAGTTTCTAAAAGTCTCATCTTTTATTTTCTGTTAAAATATTTTCTTTGATTTTGGGGTTTTTTTTGGCCACTTGAATTCAAAAATTAAAACTCGAGCCTGGCAAAATCCTATTGAGATTTTTTGTATTTGGGCCTCGAAGTTTTCAAATTTAAAACGTTTTTTGTAGAATAATTTATTTCTTCGATTTTTTTTCAATCCGTTTTTTATTTTATTTTTTGTTGTTTTTATTTTTTTGTTTATGCTAATTTTGCTGAAAATTTTCTGTTCTATTACCTTACTACTATTACTGTTCTATTTTGGGATTATTTTTTTGTCTATAATTTCTGTTGACTTGCCGCCACTACTTGGATTTATTCTATTTGTGCACTTTTAATTTGGCTTGCCGCCATATCTAAAATTTTTTGTTTTGCCTTGCCGCCATATCTGTGGATATATATTTTTTTTGGTTAATGTTTGTGCTTCTCTATGCATTTTTTTAGTTATACTTTTTTTTGTTTCTGCCTACTTTCTATGGTTCCAATGGCCACTACTAATTTAAAAACTGATAAATATGCTATTAAAAGTGATTTTAGTATTTGGAGAATAAAAATTGAACGCTCTTTCAGTACAAAACAAAGTTTTACCATCTATTTTGAAACTTGATGATTATCTTGAATCTTGGAAAGATAAAAATTTGAAAGAATAACTTGATTCAGCTAAAAGCACAGCTGTTTTACATTTATGCGACAATGTTATAAGAGAAATAAGGGATAAAAATGTTGCTCAAGAAATTTGGATTTAACTTTAAGACATGTATTTGAAACACTCAATTTCAAACACAAATTTATTTGAAAGAGCTGATGATATTTTTGATGAAAATATATTGCTATCATTCTTCTAAATTCTTTGCTTGAGCTTTTGCTGATGTCAAAATTGCAAATAAATATGGGCATAAAAGGCTTGTTCTTTCTGATTTAAAATATGCTCTTATAACTAGAATATAGACCTTAAGAAAGAAAATAAAACAAATAGAGAAAATCTTTATATTAGAGGTAGACGCGAGAAAAGAGACTCTTACTATCATAAAGATATACCCAAAAGTAAGGGCATGTCTAAGTCTATAAAACCTAAAGAAAGGGTTACAAATAAAATCAAATGTTTTTACTGTGATAAAGAAGGACATATTAAAAGTAAATGTTTTAAAAGAATTCATGATGAGAAAAACCGAAAAAGGGAAAAATAAAAAAATAACGTGAGTTAAAACAAACAAATAGGGTCTGATAACAATGGCAGCTCTATGTATTCTGAAGTTTTGTGCGTTTCTCAGTCTTCAGCTGTATTTGATAGTTGGATCCTTGATTCTGTTGTTCTTATCATATGTATCCTAATAAAAAGTAATGTTTTGAATTAAAACCAGTAGAAACTGATAAAGTTTTTATGGGAAACAATGAGTACTATCAATTAAAGGGATAGGATCCGTTTTGATAAAAATGTTTGATGGTTTTATTATAACACTGTCTGATGTTAAGTATGTTCTGAGTCTTAGGAGAAACCTCATTTCCCTAAGTACTCTTGGTGACGCTGTTTATACTTACAAATCTAAAAATAGCCGTTCGACTGTTTGTAACGAATCTTTGGTTGTTATTAAACGAATAAAGAAATCTTATATTTACTCTTTGATTGATGAAACTATGTATGAATCTATTGCATTAGTAACTAATCATGATCATAGAATGTTATAGCATAAAATAATTGATCATATAAGTGAAAAGGGTTTACAATCTACTTGATGGTTGCAAAATTTATTCTCTTGATTTTTGTGATCATTGTGTTTTAGGAAAACAACATAAAGTAAGTTTTCCTGTTGGCACACACAAATCTACGACTATTTTAGATTATGTGCATTGTGATTTATGGGGTTCTGAAAAGGTATGCACGTATGATGGAAATGTTTACTTCTTCTTTATTCTTGATGATTTTTCTAGACATGTTTGGGTTTTCTTGCTAAAAATTAAGATAAAACTTTTGATGAGTTTAATTTGAATGGAACACTTTAGTTGAAAACAAAACCAATGAGAAATTAAAGTTTTTAAGAATCGATAACGGTCTTGAGTTTTGCAACAACAATTTAGATGATTTATGTGCTAAATGAGGTATAACTAGACATAAAACAATTAGTTATAACCCTCAGCAAAATGGTGTTGCTGAGAGGATGAGTAAGAAGAAAATGAATTAAGTTAGATGTCTTATGTTGTCCAGCATACCTAAACCTTTTCAGGGTGAAGCTGTTAACACAACTGTCTATTTAATTAATCGATTCCCATCGACTGCCATAAATTTTAAAACTCCGATGGAGATATGGTCTAGTTCACCACCAACCTTGTCTTAACTTAGAGTATTTGGTTGTGCCGCTTTTGCTTACCAACAGGAAGATAAACTTGTTACTAGGTCTAAAAACGGTGTCTTTCTTGGCTATCCCAATAGTGTTAAAGGGTAAAATATTTGGCTTAGAAATGAACCAGGGAGGAAGGTAGTAATTAGTCGGGACGTTATTTTTAATGATTCTGGCATACTTTGTTTTAAATATGAAATTGTTTCTACCATTACTACTGATCAATCCTTAGTTAGGGAAGTCCCAAACGAGGTGGAGGATACCTCTTGGATTATTTCTAATCCAGAAATAGAACCATAAATTGAACAAGAAAATTTAGAACATATGTTTGAAAACAATAATGAACCAGAGTTAGAAAATTCTAATAATAATGATGATGATAAAATTGAAGCCCGATCTCATACTCTCAATGATTATCAGTTGGTTAGGGATAGGGCTAGAAGGACCTCTAGGAAACCTGCTAGATATAGCTATTCCTACTGTATTTCTTATGGTTTATTTGTTGCATCCTTTATTGAAGAAAAAAAAAACCTTTATGTTTTGATAAGTCTCTTAGAAGTCCTAATTCTAAACCGTGGATGCATGCTATGAATGATGACATTTTGTCTTTGCACCAAAAAAAAAAAAAAACTTGAATTTTAGTTCCTAAACCAAAGCAGAAATTAATTGATTGCAAATGAATTTTCAAAATTAAGGAATCCGATTATGAAAATTAACCACCTAGATTTAAAATTAGGTTAGTTGCAAAAAGCTTTTCTAAAAAAGAAGACATTAATTTTCATGAAATATTTTCTCCTGTTGTCAAATATAAGACAATTAGGATAATGCTCTCAATTTAATCTTGAGTTAGAATAACATGATGTTAAACATGATGTTAAAATTGCCTTCTTGCATGGTGATCTTGATGAAACGATTTATATGAAACAACCTCTTGATTTTGAGGTTAAAGGCAAAGAGAATTATGCTTGTTTACTCAAAAAGTCTCTTTATGGATTCAAGCAGTCCCCGAGATAATGTTATATATAGTTTGATACCTTTATACAAAATTCTAGTTTTAAAAGAAGTAGCTTTAATAATTGTTTGTATTCCTGTGATAATGATTCTGTTGATAATGTTGTATATCTCTTACTTTATGTTGATGATATTCTAATTGCATGTAAACGGAAAGACAAACTAATCAAACTAAAATCTCTTTTAAAATATAAATTTGATATGAAAGATCTAGGTATTGCATCTAGAATTTTGGGAATGTACATTTTGAGAAATCGAGAAAATCACTCTTTAATTATTTCTCAAAAACCCTTCTTAAAGAAAATTGTTTCAAAGTTCTCCATGGATTTTTGCAAACTTATTTGCACTCCTTTAGCAAGTCATTTTCAGTTGTCTTCTAAAACATGTCCTGAAACTGATTTTGAAAAGAAAGAAATGATTAATATTCCTTATAGAATGACAATAGTGTCAGTTATCTATTCAATGATTTCTACTAGACCTAACATTGCTTTCTCTATAAGTCTTCTTAGTTGTTTTATGTCCAATCCTGGAAAGGATCATTGGACTATTTTAAAATGGCTTTTAAGGTATCTAAGTAGAACAATTGATAGAGGCTTACATTTTTAGAAATGTCAAAATCTTTTGAACTAACAAGATATGTAGATTTAGATTTTGTTGATGACAAAGATTTTTTAAAATCAACCCACTTCATATTTCTTTACTATACTGGAAACTATATTTCCTAGAAATCATAGTTGTAGCTTGTGGTAGCTTTATCAATTACAGAAGCTAAATACATTACTACAACTGAAGCAATTAAAACAAGCAATTTGGATTTAAGGTCTCTTGTCCGAATTGAATCTTTTGTATTCGAAAGCCGCTATTTTTACTAATAGTCTAAGCTATCTACACTTATGCAAAAATCTTGTTTATCATAATTGTACTAAACATATAGATGTGAAATACTAAAGAAAAAGTCATGAATGGCTGTCTAACAGTCTAAGATGTCTACACTTAATAGTCTAAGTTATCTACACTTATGCCCACAATAATCTGGGCTCTATTTTACCCAATGATGCATAAGGATTTGGGCCTCAACTTAAATTCATGGGCTTGGACTTTGCTCGTTGGGATGACAGGTGGGCCAAATATTTGACCCACCTTTGGCGACCCTTAACCATCTACCAATCTTCCCTCCATTACTCCCTCATTTGGCCAACTCCTTGATATCTCCCTTCTCTTTGACTCTTTGACCGAGAATCCTTTAGACTCTCTCTTGGGACCACTATTTATACATCACTTTATCCTAACCCTAACTCAATGTTCCTCTTCCTCTCTTCTCTGGCCGTCTCCTTCAGTGAGCTCTTTCTACCTCTTCACTTCTGCTCTTTGGTGTTCTCTGCTATTGCCGGAATCTTGTCGGGTTTCTAGGTTGACCGATTCCTGTGAGAACTATTGAAGCTTTAGTGATTTTTTGAGAGATTCTTTGGAGGCTACCTTTGTATTTTGAGTTTAGATTCCTGAGGGTGATTTTTCATCTTTTTCTTGAGTTCTTCCCTTTACCAAATTCTTATTTACTTTTCATTGAAGATCTTAGTTAACTTGTTTATTATTTCAGATCTACTTTGATTTTTTAATAGATAGGTTAATCTGTTCATTATCTTCAATTTGGTTATCATAGTAAATTTAGCATTCGCGATTCCGATTCCTAACAGTTACCTGGTTAATAGCCTCCCTGATAGGCTCGAGTTTTAGCATGTCATGAGTTCCTAATATTCATATGTACCTAATGTTGAAGTTCTGAATAAAATTTCATGGGTTGATAAAAAAAAAAAAAGAAAAAACATTAAAGAGAACTTACAATCATATAACCTCAAATACTTATGTCAACTATTCAGCAATATATTGTTAGAGAGGCACCGAATCTCTCTCTTGAAGATTCTAGAGATTTCTCAAGTTTTAGGAAAGCTTGCCTTGGAAGCGTTTAAAATAGAGAATTCTAGGGTCTAGAAGAAATGTTTGGGAAAATGGAGAAACTTCTCCACCGACCTTGAATGTTGGTTAAACACTAGTATAAATAGGAGTTTTGAGTCTTCATGTAATAGCAAGAGTGAATAGCAGCAAAGTGGTGGAGTGAGTGAGCAGAGTGTGAGCTCAAGTGAGTGAGTGATCAGTAGGGTGAGGTGAACTAAAGTGAGTGTTTTTTTTTTTTTTGACAAATGGTTAGAATGAGTGGTTTAGTAAGAAAAATAAAGTGCTCATTTTTGGCCGAGTGGCATGAGGTTAAGAGGGAATTAGTGGTGAGCCAAAAGAAATTTGAGAGTATATTTTGGTGTAATATATTCTCTCCATTAAATAATAAAAATGTTCAAGTATTTTATCACTTGAATTTCTCTACAAGTGGTATTAGAGTAGGCTATTTTGGCTTACTGTGAGTAAATATGATCAAGGGTCGTATTTAAGTTTGTCGATCGAGAATTACGTTGCGAGGAGATTCTGTCGAAATAAAATATTGTGTTCGACATTCGGTGATTGGAGATCGTGGTGCAAGAAGACTCTATTCGTACACAATCTAGGATTGCGAAGTTGGTTGTTAAGAGACCAGGCTTACTTGATTAGAGTGTTGGGCATCGTCAAGTCACGATGGTGGAGTTCGTTAGTATCAATCATATCAAGAAACTCAATTACGATAACTATAGCCAGTGGAGTGTCCGTCTCAAGTTTTACTTGAGAGGACAAGGATTATGGGAGATGATCAACAACAGCCAGATCCCACCACCTGCAAGAGAGAATACAACATAGTACAAGAAATGGGATGTCAACGCTTGTAAGGCTCTATCAATCCTAGCCTTAACAGTAGAAGATCGATATTTAGATAAAATACTAAATGCCAAAACTCCCAAGAAGGCATGGGACACATCGGCGGAATGCTTCGTGAAGGCTAACGATGCCAAGCTGTAGAGGCATGAAAATGAGCTTGTGACATTCATTCAGGGCATCTCACATTAAGTCAGTTTTTCGATAAAGTGAAATCATTATCAAAGAAAGTTACAAAATTACATCCACTTCATCCTATCAATGAGACAAAGATGAGAAAGATAATAATTCGGGGCTATGTTCTTTTGTTCAATCCTATAAAAGAAGCCACATGGGGATGGGCCAAAGATCCCACTCTCAGTGAATTAGAAATATATTGGTCGATGAAGAAACCCTAAATAAACAGAAATCTAAAGCTCTAGAAAAAGATGAGATGGCGGCTTTCTTTGCAAAAAGATGAACATCTAGAGGCAGGAAGCAAGAAGAACGCTTTGGGAGAAAATGGCAATAAGAAAGGAAATACACACAAGGCAATATTCAAAGAAATCAACGACTAGATGGTGTCTACTACAATGTGGAAAGAAGGGCCACTTTGCTCAAAGTTGTTGGCATAAATCGGTCGAACGAAATGCTGTTGTTGAGAAAGAGATCGAGGGCAGGAAGAATGATTGGGATTTTCAGGCATCCCTCGCACTTTTAGAAGATCATGTGCTCACTAATGCGGTAAGCGAAAATTTTATAAACTTCAGAAGCGAGTGGATAGTAGATTCTGAATGCTCTAACCATATTAGATAAGGAGAAGTTCCAGAAGATAAAAGAATACAACGGGAGGCAATTTTTCGTGACAGCAAACAACTTGGAGATGTCGATTACATATAAAAGCAAGATTACAGTGGTACCTCGTTTCAATTCAAACGAGGTAGAGTTAGAAAACGTGCTATACGTGCCTGGGATAAGAAAGAATCTCATTTCAGTGGCACAGATGGCAGCAACAGGGAATTATGTGGTATTTGGCCTGAAGGATATGAAAGTCTATTGACATTTTAAGCCAGTTGGACCACCAATTATGGAAGGACGCAGACTAGAGCCGGTCTACATAATCTTAGGAGAGACGAAATATGTTAACAAGACAAGTAGACACGAGACACCTGACTTATGGCATGCACGATTGGAGCATGTAGATGATACCAGATTAAAGGCGATGATGAAGAAGGCAATGGTCAAGGGGCTCCCGTAACTAGAAGTTCGTGACAACATAATATGTGCAAAACGTCATTATGAAAAAGCACACCGGTTACCGTATGAGGAACCAAAATTTAGAGCTAAGATGTTGTTGGAACTAGTACACTTAGATGTCTGGTGAAGTAGTAATCAGTAAGTGATATCTATACATGATAACATTTATCGATGAATATTCTCGATACGTATGTGTAGATTTTATGAAAGAAAAATCTGAGGCATTGGAGAAGTTCATGATTTTCAAGGAGAAGGCAGTCGTTAAGGGGAAGTGTTAAGAGAGGCATAGACTCTCTCTCTTGAAGATTCTAGAGATTTTCCAAGTTTTATGAAGCTTGTCTTGGAAGCATTTAAAATAGAGAATTCTAGAGTCCATGATACATGTTTGGGAAGATGGAGAAACTTCTCTACCTACCTTGAATATCGATTAAACACTTATTAAATGAAGGTTTGAGTCTTGATGTAATAGTAAAAGTGAATAGAAACAAAGTGGTTGAGTGAGTGAGCAAAGTGTGAGCTTAAGTGAGTGAGTGATCAGTAGTGTGAGGCGAACTAGAGTGAGTGGTTTTTTTTTTTTTGATGAATAATTAGTGTGAGCGGTTAAGTGAGAAAATAAAGTCCTCATTTTGGATTAAATGGCATGAGATTAAGAGGGAATTAGTGATGAGCCAAAAAAAAAAATTGAGAGTATATTTTGGTATAGTTTATCCTCTCCATTAAATAATAAAAATGTTCAAGTGTTTTATCACTTGAATTTCTCTATATATATGTGATGGAGTTTCAACATAATTTTTGCTGGGACTAAAATAAATATCAAAATTATACATACAATAAAAATAAATTTCACACAAAGAAGTCAAATTAAATATTCAAAGTATATATTTCAATCCATTTTTTAATTTTTTTTACTTGAGTCCCACATCTCCTGTTACAAACTATTTAACTTTTATGAATTTCAAGAAAAAAATTCACCTTTATAAACTAAAAGCAATCCAAATATATCTATACCTCAAGTAACAATAACTACGGTATAGAATTGTTGAAATATAAACTAAACAGGAATTAAAAGAAGAGAATAGGTAAGAGACAAGGGAAACATAAATAAAAGTTGTTTTTCTTAATCAATTGTCATCTACTTTAGATCTTCAAATGGCATCTATTTATAGGCAACTTGATTAATCACATAGAGAAGAATTAGAAAGATAGAGACTTAATAAATAGGGAGATAAACATTACATATTTCTATAAGTTTAGGATAGGATAGTCTTATTCTTTTGAGGTGTAGATGGACATCCACGTAATTTCATAACACTCCCCCTGAGATGTCCATGATATAAAGAACGTGCCTCATTAAAAACATTACTAGAGAAAAATCCAGTGGGGGAAAAAAAATATCTAGTGAAGGAAAAAAAAGTACATCATTCTTTATGTTTTTCTCCCTCTATTTGGTACATCATTGAACTAGCGCGTTCCAAATTTTATATCTCACATAATGCAATTGGTTCTGTCTTAGTGAATAGATCTTTTGTACTATCATATTTGATCAAAATCATATATATCAATTTCACCATTCTTACAAGAAGAAAATATTATGAATTTTGTCCCGTCTCTTTTAATATATTATTGAACTTCATTTTCAAAATGATTAGAATCTCTTGGATCCGTTTATCGATATTTCAATCACAAATTTTGATCACACACGTTCTTAATTTTCCAACCACTTCAATTACTACTTCAATATGAAATAAAAAGTTGTTATAAGTCTCAACATGGTATAGTATTTATAGATTTTATAAACAATCATTTCTTTATGAATCCATCTCAACAATGAGTTGGATTCTATTTAATAATCGAAGAAAAATTCAATGAAATTCACAAGGAAAAAGTCGGACTAGAGAAGAATTTAAGTACCTATTTGTATCCAACATGTAGATATATTTAGTATGTAGTATATAAACTTATAGTGCTTCATAACCAAAAAGTTTATCAATATCTTTGCTCATAGATATAAAGATTCTTTATCAAATCTCAAATATTCGAATGACTATTTTTGTATATAATGATGTGTTGTCCCATATAAAATATCTTCTAGATATCCAATTTGTTCATCAAGATAAACTTGATTTTTCCGAAACTTTATGATAATGTTTACTTTCAATACTTAATTGCCTTGACAAACTCTTAATGAGGACCATATCTATAGATCAC
Source organism: Catharanthus roseus (assembly GCA_028651295.1). Taxonomy (NCBI): domain Eukaryota; kingdom Viridiplantae; phylum Streptophyta; class Magnoliopsida; order Gentianales; family Apocynaceae; genus Catharanthus; species Catharanthus roseus. Next base: position 10,543,728 of record JAPQWS010000104.1, read on the forward strand.
TATTTTCCTTGGAGGAAATAATCTGTAAAAGTAAGAAAACATCTATGCTTCTAGCGTGCTTTAAAATTATTAGTATATATCTCAAAATGAAAATTTATAAATAACTTGATTTAGCACTTATAAAACATTAGACGACAAATTAACAATTCTTAACAAATTGAAAAACTTGTGAAGTTACGGTTCACCAATGCATATGCATAGATCAAATGTTATAATGATCATATTTCTTTTGATTTCAATGTCCTTATTCTGTTGCTAATCATTGTCTCCTCTAATATGAGAAACACTAATCTATCAAAGTCAAATTATAAATCATGTAAAAGGGACATGCTAATAAATAAATGGACATTTATATGTGGCAAGTATAAGTAAATTTCATACATAGATATATTTGATATTTTAATATCATCTTTCAAGATTATTACTAAGACAATGATGTCAAATACTCCAGGAATGATTATCTGTATGCCTTAGGCATTTCAGGTCCTTCTAGGACTTTATATACATATTAAGCATTTTACATGATAAAGTCAAATATATTGTCATCCACCACTACAAAGTTTTATTATTCATTTTAGTGCTAGGCTTTTACAAAGAATATTAAACCAGAAGTCATGATTCATATGTTTTGTGGATTGCAATTTATTTTTCATAGAGATAATTCATTTCATCCTTCTAGGATTACAGTTCAATTGTATCATTCAAGCTGGGAATATGTATATATATACCCATCATGTGTACTTGCTTAACTGTCTGGACATTTCATATATTCTCATGCGAACACTATATTATTACATCGAATACTGAATCTTAAATTTCAAGTCTACAGACTTTTAGTTTAGATCCTCATTTACGCAATAATATACACATTAACACCATCAAAGTCTTAAACTATATTGCGGTTTCATTATAATTTATAATCAAGATATGATATATTGAGATCTCATTATCAAAACTCAGGTACCTAAATTTCTTCGAGAAATAATACATGTTATGTGTAAAAAAAATTAATAGGAATTTTTCTTCTCGATTTTACTATATGTGACCATCTTAATTATTTGCTCCTTTTAATACACGAGGAATTTTCTTGTTGGAACCGATTTATCTACCACTATTTTAGGTTGTGTCTCAAATAAATTCATTTGTCATTGTAGTTTATCCTTCAAGAATATCAAGTATAATAGTAGCATTCTTTATGATCGGATCTTATCAGTGGATATGCTTGACTATATATATTTTGAATTTCAAGTTTATGATGTTTTCCATGAGGATCAATATGAGATACAAAATAATATATTTATCTAATTTCATCTTCACATAATTTCCTCTTTATTTTTGGGAAACATATTCAAAATCCTCAAAATGCAAATTTTCCTCTTGAAATTTGCTGCCAACACTTTTCTTATAACCTCTCTTGGGATCTTTATTATTTTATGGTGGAATATAAAAAAATATAGTCTTATTACAAATGGGAGAATTCATTATACTTTGTTGGCAAAATTCGAATAAATGCTACTATGAATGGACGTTAATAATTTAAAGGCTTCTATGGTTCTTCAAGATCATTTTGTACATGAACATATTCTGCAGGATGTTCATATAATACTACAAGATTATCAATACAAAATTTGTTAGTAGCAGAAAATTAAATATGAGCTCATAATCAAATAGACACAACAAAAAAAAGGTTGCATTTCTACCATGTTGTCAATGTGCATGGACTAATATTATATATTTATCATTAACACGTTCAACCCCAAATAATACTGGTAGTATTCATCATGTTACCTTGAAAACAAGTAGCATATGAGAATTAATTGGAATAGGGAAACTTTTGGTCCCAAAATATTTTCAAGAACTCTAAATAAGTTTTCATATTTTAATTAGTGATTCGGGGATGGTCCAACTAGTCACGCCAGCATATAAATTATTTGCACAAGCAAACTAATATTTAAATCAGTAAACTTCAGGTTACTTAATATATATCTCAAATGCATCAATTCTCGATAAGTTATAAGAAGAGAAGGAGTAGTTTCTTTAATTTATTTGTTCAATTAGAACAAAAATTAGCAATAAACCCATTTCATCCAGTATCTCAAATCATTCTGATCATTAAGAAGAATATCATTGGACTAAAAAAATATTTTTTTTAAAGGAACTAAAAAACTGAAAAACCTTGGGGGGGAGTGAATAAGGTTTTTGGCTAATTTTAAAAAATCTTTAGTGTGATTAGAAAGATAAACCTCCAATTTGTTTATGAAAGAATTCTAAAACTCTTTTTGATAAGAATCCACACCAAACAAAATCTTATAGTTTTGGCAATCAAGCAATGAGCATAGAATTAAACTTTAAAGAACATGCACAACAATTTATGGTGGTTCACTCTCTCAAAGAGCTACATCCACTACCTTGAGACTCAACCCAAGGATTTCACAAATTCCACTATCTTCAAAGTTGGTTACACAACAACACAATGAGGATCACCCTTCAAGGGTTTTACACAAACACCTCAAAGTTTACACAACACAACAATACAACAAATTTATCAAAGGATCACCCAAAGGGTTTTCCACAAACCTTTGATCACAATAAAAGAATAAGAAGAGTAAGGAACAATGTTACCAAATGAGCTTGAGAAGAGGAAGATACAACTCAATGGAATACTTCTGCAAGCACCTCTTTACTTCTTCTTTGATGGATGATCAACAATGAAGCTCCAAGAAGATTTTCTATTTGTATATATGAGATGAAGATCTTTGAAAGAATATACTTTTAAAGCTCTTTAAATGTTCTAAAATAATCTCAATCAAGTTTCAATTCAACCTCTATTCATTTTGCAGCTGATCAAAGTCAATATATATATGAAGGAGAAGAAAGTAGCCGTTACACTATGTAACGGTAATATTTTTGCAGTAAAAGACTAAAACCGGATGACCGGTTTTAGAAAACGGACGACCTATTTTTGAAACAGAAAGATTCGAACTCATCCTATAAAAATCGAATGATCCCTCTTAAAAATCGGAAGACCGATTTTAAAATAGGACGTCCGACTTTAAAAATCGGATGACCTGTTTTAAAAATTGGACGACCAGTTTAAAAATCGTATGACCCTTTTTTTTCAGCATGACTTAAAAGCCAGTTTTCCTTAAACAAACAGAACTTTCCTTCACATTTCAAAATATGTATTCTTGATACTCTTTTAGAGATAAGAAAACTTTTGAAGGCATCAAAAACTCTATCAAGAATACTTGGATTTTTCAAGAATAGTTTATAAAAAGAAATTCATCCAAGAAGCTTCACACTTGATCAACAAACAAAGATGAGAGTTAGGGAGTTTTACAAAATACCTTAGCATAACTAAGACATAAGTCTTCAAGGTCTTCAATGCCTTGATCTTGGAATGGCTTGATCTTTCCTTCTTCATTATGCTTTAATTCCAAGATCTTTTACTTTATATAGTGTAGCTTTGAGCCTCCAAAAATGCTTCTTTTGTTCTATAGAGACTTCAAAAAATGCTTCTTTTGTTCTATAGAGACTAAGCTATACTCATCACACAAACATATGTTAATCATAATAAAAAAACATATACAATAATGCCCTTAGGGCTAACAATCTCCCCCTTTTTTATTATGACAAATACATATGCAAGAAGAACAAAAGAGCAAGTATGATCAATATGGTAATGCTTCAAAGAAATCATCAATAGGAACAAAGCATACCAAACACCATAAAAGAGAGATAACTCCCCCTATGAATTTGAAAACATGCCAAGGGTTTGAAAGATAATATAACACAAAATAAGCTCACCTTAAAAGCATGCTTCACACCAAGAATGATATCAAACAATCATCAAACCAAGCACATTACCATAAGATATGTAGCTAACCAAAAGAAAGCATGAAACCTAAAAGCAACAAAATAAGAATCTTGCAACTATTTCTCCCCCTTAGTTCTTTCACATATTTCTCCCCCTTTTGTCATAAATCAAAAAGATATTTAGGAGAGACTTCAAGGGATCATAGAACTACAATTGAACTTTCAACATAAAAGATCATCATGAAGTCTATAAAAAAACATGGCATCAAGATAACATAACACCAATTAGAAAATCGCTTAATTTCTCATACCAAGCTCTTGGAGCTTGTTTTAAACCATAGAGTGCTTTTGAAAGTTTGTATACATAATTTGGAAATTTTTCATGCACAAAACTGAGAGGTTGTTCAACATAAACTTCCTCCTCGATATCACCATTTAGAAAAGCACTCTTAACATCCATTTGAAAAAGCTTGAATCCTTTTAAAACAAGTAAAAGCTAAAAGCATCCTAATGGATTCAAGTCTAGCAACCAGAGCAAAAGTTTCATCAAAATCTATGCCTTCTTCTTGATTGAATCTTGGGCAACAAGTCTAGCTTTGTTTCTAATAACTTCTCCGGAATCATTTAGTTTATTTCGAAAAACTCATTTTATGCCAATGGTGGGGTGATCACGTTGTCTAGGGACTAAAGTCCAAACTTTCTTTGTTTCAAAAAGATTTAATTCCTCTTGCATAGCAATAATTCAAAACTCATCACACAAAGCATTATCAATAAACTTAGGCTCAATTTAAGACAATAGGGAAAAGTTGTCAATAAAGTACCTTCTTGTTCTTACCCCTTGTGATACATCACCAATAATTTCATCCTTGGAGTGTCCCTTTGGATATATCACATCTTGAGGAAGATTTTGAGCTTCTTGATCATTTTCTTGTGTTACTTCAATCTCTTCTTCCTCCATAAGCATGTTCTTCCATTGCTTGAGTGTACAAAGGTTGGTAGCTTAAAGAGTTATCTATGTCATCATCATCTTTCTTGTCAAAAATGTTAGTTTCATCAAAATATACATGAATAGACTCTTCAACACATAACGTTCTTTTGTTATAAATTCTATAGGCTTTTTTGTTTGAAGAGTAACCAAGAAAAAATTCCCTCATCGGATTTTTTTTTTTTAATCAAATTTTTTCAAGATTATCCTTGGTGTTTAAGATAGATCCTTGGTGTTTAAGATAGAGCATTCGCATCCAAAAACTTTGAAGTAGCCAATTGAGGGGGTTTTGTTGAAAATAAGCTCAAAAAGAGTTTTTTTTCTTTTTTTTTTTAAATGGTCTCAAGAGAACACGATTCATAATGTAGCATGCGGTGTTAACGGCCTCGGCCGAAAATGTTTAGGAAGGGAATTTTCACAAAGCATTGACCTTGCCATTTCTTGTAAAGTTCTATTTTTCCTTTCCACAAATCCATTTTGTTGAGGAGTTTTGGCTACCGAAAAAAAGTTATGTAAAATACCAAAATCATCACAAATTTTTTTAAAATCTTGGTTGTTGAATTCTCTCCCATTATCACTTCTTATAGAAATCAATTTGCAAACAAGGGAGGTTTGGACTCTTTTGAATAATTTAATAAATTCATGAAATGCTTCATCCTTTCGGCTTAAAAACAAAGTCCAAGTGAATCTTAGAAAAAATCGTCCACAATAATAAAGGCATACCTCTTACCACCAAGACTAGTGGTCCTCATTGGTCCAAATAAATCCATGTGAATGAGTTCTAAAGGTTTTGAAGTTGAAATCATTTTCTTTGGTTTAAAGAGGTCTTAATTTGTTTTCCAAATTGACAAGCATCACAAAGTTTAGTTTTCTCAAAGTGAAGTTTTGGTAAGCCTCTAACAAGTTCTTTTGAGGAAAGTTGGTTCAATGAATCCATACTAATATGACCAAGCCTTCTATGCCACAAAAATGCATCATCATCATGAACCAAGAGACACTATAAGTTTTGAGAAATGAGAACTTCAAGATAAAAGACATAGACATATGCCAACTCTTTTTGAAACAAAAATAGTTTTGTTCACAAGCTTGTTTATGATAGAAGAAGATTCACTTTCAAAAAACAACTTTGTAGCCATAATCATACAATTGACTAATACTAGATAAATTAAACTTCAAAACATCAATTTAAAAGAACTTCCTTAATTAAAGAAGATGAATCATATCTAATGTTACCTATACCGATGATCCTTCCAAGAGTAACAAAGCCACCTTCGGTTTCTCTTAGCTCATTCATGATGGATGCATATCCGGTCATGTGTCTTAAGCATCCGTTATCCAAATATCACTTAGATGACCTTGACTTGTGTTCCTACAAAAAAGAAGTAGAAAAGACTTTTGGTACCCATATCTTTTTGGGTCCATGAATGTTAGTTGGATTTTCTTTTATTTTCCAAATGGTTTTTACTCCCCTTTCAATCTTTCTTTTTATAAAATATTTTGTGGATTTATGACCACTCTTTTCACAATAAGTACAACAAAGGTGTGAAAGGGATGAGGAGGTTTTTACAAAACGTGTTTGTTTAGAAAAGTTATTGGAATGATTATATCCAATACCATTTTTGTCAAAAGGTGATCTTTGAGAGCCAAGAAGTTTTTCAAAGTTTTCTTTTCCTTTTGTGAACTTTTCAACACATAGAGTGAGATCACTCACCTTTTTCTTTAAGACTTCATAATCAATCAAACATTTTTCAAGAGAGGAAATCTTTTCACAAAGGTTTTTGTTTTCTAAAACAAGTTTTTGAAAGTCATCATTTGAACACTCTTTTTCTTTCTTCAAAACTTTCAAGGATTCAAGAATAGCTTTATTTTCACAAATGAGTCTTGAATTCTCATCTAACAAAAATTGAGTTTTGCTTTTCAAATCTTTGTTTCATTTAGTAACCTTTTTGCACTCATCATACATTTCAATAAGCATTAAACTAGGATCAACATCACAATCATCATCAAGGATACTAGAAGAGTTAGAGGGTGAAGATTGTACCTCATTTTCTAATGCCATGAAGCATATGTTTCCCTTTTCATCACCTTCACTTTCACTTGTATCTTGATCCCATGCACCAATTAGGCCCTTGCCTGTCTTCTTTTTCTTTAATGCCTCAAGCTTTTCTTCCAACGCTCCTTCCTCTTCTTCAATAGCTTTGGAACAATCGATTACAAGATGGTCGGTGCTATTGCATTTAAAGCATCTAGGCTTGAAGAGTGATGAACTTTGTCCTCCTTTCTTGAATGGAGGATTCTTTCCTCTTTTGTTGAAGTCTTTCTTGTAAAATCTTTTAAATTTCCTCATTACTAAGGCCATATCCTCAATCTCATCTTTATTGTTTGACGAACATGTATGATCATCAACATTCACTTTGAGTGCTATGCCTTTTCTTCCTTTGTCTTCATCTTCTAATTCATCTAATCTTTTTATTTTCATCTCATAGGTGAGGAGAGATCCTATGAGTTCTTCAATAGGAAGTTGTCTTAAATCTTTTGATTCCTCAATGGCAAGAGTTTTTGGTTGCCATGCTTTTGGGAGTGAATCAAGAACCTTTCTATTTACTTCTCCCCTTGTGTACTCTTTCCCATACGACTTTAGGCCATTTGTGATGTTGGTGAACCTTGTGAACATGTCACTAATGCTTTCATATTCTTTCATCATGAATAGCTCATAATCTCTCACAAACATAGCCAACTTTGACTCTTTCACTTGATTGGTACCTTCATGAGTTACTTCAAGTAACTTCCACATTTCATGAGCCGAGTCGCATCCGCTCACTCTATTGTATTCATTAGCATCCAAAGCACAACTTAATATGTTCATAGCTTGAAAGTTTAGAGTCATCTTTCTTGAGTCAAGCTCATCATATTCTTCAACCTTCTTGACTATTCCATCCTTTTTTGGAATATAAGGTCCTTTCTCTACAATGCTCCAAAGATTAAAGTTAATAGAGCAAATATATATTTTGATTCTAGATTTCCAAAAAGTATAATTTGTACCATTGAAAAGAGGAGGTCTATTTGTAGAAGAGCCTTCTACATATGGTAAACTAGAAATATTAGCCATAGTAAAATAAAGATATTTTGCTTCAAGGGTGTTAGTCCTTTTCTAGAGAAGCCCTGCTCTGATACCAATTGAAAAACCTTAGAGGGGGGTGAATAAGGTTTTTGGCTAATTTTAAAAAATCTTTTGTGTGATTAGAAAGATAAACCTCCAATTTATTTGTGAAAGAATTCTAAAACTCTTTTTGATAAGAATCCACACCAAACAAAATCTTATAGTTTTGGCAATCAAGAAATGAGCATAGAATTAAACTTTAAAGAACATGCACAACAATTTATAGTGGTTCACTCTCTCAAAGAGCTACATCCACTACCTTGAGACTCAACCCAAGGATTTCACAAATCCACTATCTTCAAAGTTGGTTACACAACAACACAATGAGGATCACCCTTCAAGGGTTTTACACAAAAACCACAAAGTTTACACAACACAACAATACAACAAATTTATCAAAGGATCACCCAAAGGGTTTTCCACAAACCTTTGATCACAATAAAAGAATAAGAAGAGTAAGGAACAATGTTACCAAATGAGCTTGAGAAGAGGAAGATACAACTCAATGGAATACTTCTACAAGCACCTCTTTACTTCTTCTTTGATGGATGATCAACAATGAAGCTCCAAGAAGATTTTTCTATTTGTATGTATGAGATGAAGATCTTTGAAAGAATGTACTTTTAAAGCTCTTTAAATGTTCTAAAATAATATCAATCAAGTTTCAATTCAACCTCCATTCATTTTGCAGCAAATCAAAGTCAATATATATATGAAGGAGAAGAAAGTAGCCGTTACACTGTGTAACGGTAATATTTTTGTAGTAAAAGACTAAAACCGGATGACCGGTTTTAGAAAACGGACAACCTATTTTTGAAACAGAAAGATTCGGACTCATCCTATAAAAATCGGATGATCCCTCTTAAAAATTGGACGACCTATTTTTCTAAAGCTAGAAAAATCGGATGACCGATTTTAAAATAGGACGTCCGATTTTAAAAATAGGATGACCTGTTTTAAAAATTGGATGACCAGTTTAAAAATCGGATGACCCTTTTTTTTCAGCATGACTTAAAAGCCAGTTTTCCTTAAACATGCCAGTTTTCCTTAAACAAACAGAACCTTCCTTGACATTTCAAAATATGTATTCTTGATACTCTTTTAGAGATAAAAAAACTTTTGAAGGCATCAAAAACTCTATCAAGAATACTTGGATTTTTCAAGAATAGTTTATAAAAAGAAATTCATCCAAGAAGCTTCACACTTGATCAACAAACAAAGATGAGAGTTAGGGAGTTTTACAAAATAACTTAGCATAACTAAGACATAAGTCTTCAAGGTCTTCAATGCCTTGATCTTGGAATGGCTTGATCTTTCCTTCTTTATTATGCTTTAATTCCAAGATCTTTTACTTCTTATATAGTGTAGCTTTGAGCCTCCAAAAATGCTTCTTTTGTTCTATAGAGACTTCAAAAAATGCTTCTTTTGTTCTATAGAGACTAAGCTATACTCATCACACAAACATATGTTAATCATAATCAAAAAACATATACAATAATGCCCTTAGGGCTAACAGATACCATTAATATCAGTAACGTAATTTCAGGGGAAGTAAAATAATACTTTTCCTTGTTTTCTTAATCGATGTTTATTAATTAGTAATATAGGATGTCAAACGCACTAAAGATAATTGACAAATACTTATTCATATTGCATCGATAATATCAACATAATATAATAAATTATTATTCTCATTTTCTATCTCATAATTTTCTCACTTCGGTTAATATATATATATATATATATATACTTTGAAAATTTAATGAGTATTTAACTAAGATAACTATGGAAAATACTTTTATCACAATCAGGACCACAACTATATTATACTTGTAAATAAATTATAAGATCTAATTCAATTCATCCACTTCAGGAAAAGATACAAAGTTGTTGGTTGAACATTATAATACTTCATTAGTGACTCATTTTCTTTTTCATCTAAAAAAGAGATGAGTAATTCAAAGATAATTTTGAAAATATTTTTCTCGATATAACTATTACATGAGCATATTAAAGGTATAAGAGAAAGAAAAAATTGCTCTAACATATCTACTAATAATATTCCTTTCATATTACTTGATTGAAGAGGATTTCTAAAAGTCACAAAATTATTCATACTTATAAAACATAAATTTGTAGCCACGAGTATAATCCATTACAACGAGCGGTATATAACAATCATCTTCTAATGACTGCATATATTTTCTCTCAAATATTCCCAAAAGTCAAATAGATTTAATGCTTTATAACTTTTCTTATGATGAGTCTTCAGAAACTACCGTATCCAAATGAATTTCTTCTCAAAATATGAAAAGTCATGATCTTAAATTTAACAAAATTCATTATGAAAAATAGAGATTTGTGATGGGAAAAAATTACTTTAAAGAATTTCCTCACAAGATGTTTATAGCACGATATACCCATGTTATATTTGTGAATATCATATTATTCTTGTAACATCATCATCCTATCACAGAGGTGTGTATATATATGGTAATAATTAATGGGTCTGTCTGATGTGTACTCATGTAGAACATATCATATATTAATTAAACATATTATATACGATACTTAAATATTACAAAATCTAAAAATTTAATAAAAATTGTTGGACTCTACTAGAGATGACAATGTGGTAGGTCTAACTGGATACTTACCCGCTCCCAACCCATCTATACCTATTTGACTCTGGTTTGATTGGGGATCCAAGTGGAGATGGAATTAGATTTTGAACCCATGCTTAGGGATGGGTTGGGGGCAGGGATCAGGTTCTCTCCATCTCCATCCACCCCCACCCATCCCCACAAAACCTCATTATTTTATATATATTCTTTATACTTTTAAAACGGTTTGACATTTTTTTTAAAGGATTATTAGTTGTATTATATTTTAAGTTTTAATTCGTTTAAATTTGTGATATTCATATTATTTTGTGTTTAATAGGATTATTGAAAATAATACATCTAATTCCCTACTTGAACCCTTCAAAAAAATTTCTCTCTTGGGTTCCTTTTTCCAGTGGGTTTGGACGGGGATAGGGCAAGATTTCATCCCCAAGTGCGGGGATAAGGACAAAGTAGGGAGGTGGGAATGTGGTCGGGGGTTGGCCCCCGCCCCTATTGCCATCTTTAGACTTTATAGAAACTTATATCTTAAATTAGAAAGTTAATTCATATTAGCGCATACCCAAATGGCAAGCATTAGTTAAATCCATAATTAAAAAACTCATACAATATGACTTTATTCTTATAATATGACAAACAATACGAGTAATTATAAAATATAACAAATGAAACACTCCTTCGGTGTTTTCACTTATCACATTTCAGACATCACATTCTTTAAGAAAGTATATAATTACAAATATTCATAAAAAAATGTATAGAATTATAAATGTTTTTGGACTTATTTAATATATATTTTTTATATGGATAAAATTCTTTTCAAATTAATCTATCTCTTCATTATTATTCCTACAAGTTTCTACGTGTGAAGAATTAAAATGAGTTGAGTTTTTTTTTTTTTATATATATAAAACATATAATAAGAGAAAAATATTAAATATTAAAATCTTTTCGTAATATAACAAGTAATAAAACACGAATACTTTTTTTTTTCGGTAACTTGGTATCCGAGAGTTATCAACTAATTCGGTAGGAATCGAAGGACATAAGATCTCCAAATAGGGCGGCAACGGAGGCGAGGACCCCAACCCCAGCCTCATCCCCATGTCCTTTATCTTATTTCCACCCTTAAGCCATTTCCGTGTTTGTGTATGAAAATCATCACCATACGCAACCCAATCTCTTCTAATTAATCCCTATCCCTGCACGTTGGGCTGAAATCTAGCCACATTCCCGTCCAAACCCACTGAGAAATTAGGGATCCAAGCGGAGAATTAAATGTATTATTTTCAATAACCCTATTAAACACAAAATAATAATATGCATACTACAAAATCAAATGAATTAAAACTTAAAAAAATAATACAAGTAACAATCATTCAAAATTAAAAAAGTCTAACCATGTTAAAAAAAAAAACTAGTTCAACAATCTTCAACCATTTTCAAACTAAATAATACATAACAAAAGTTCAATGACATAAGTTGAATGAGGGGTCGAGATTAATATCTTTTTTTAATTTTTCTGCTCCTTAGTATTTAATTTAGTATTTTGCTTATATTTTGCTTACATATGAGTGGGAATGGGTGGAGATGGATGGGGATAGAGAAAACCTGATTCTCGTCCCAACCTATTTTTAAATTTGGGTACAAAATTTATTATCATCCCTATTTAGGTCTCTAGTCAAATCGGGATTAAATGGGTACAAATGGGAGTTAGGAACACGTAGGTGCCCAGTTAGACTCTCTATTGCCATCCCTACTCCAAAAAACACAAGGCTGGCATTAAGCATTAAACTCTCCTGAGTTACTCGAACTTAAAACTTCTCCCTTAAAATATCAAATAAAGATACCTAAATAAAGAAGTTGCACCATTATACCACACACTCTAATAATAAACAAAGAATATTAATATGTCATAAATAAAAAAATAAAAAGAATAATAAGAAAGATTATTTTTTTTATTTGGTCCATCTCATCTCATGAATAATATAATAAAATTTTATTATCAATCAGGTCCATCCTTCTATTATTAATTATGTCTTTATAGAAGAATGACATGGCTTAATATATGTCACGTAAATCTATAAGATGAAACATGATGTAGATGGTCCCATAATAAAACTTTCTCTGTAACATGTGGGACCGGCATAGTTTAGTCGGTGCCACGGCAGCAGCTCCAGGCGTTACAGTGCAAGTAAGCAAGCACCCCTTCACTTCAGCGCCCGCATATATATATATATATATATATATAATCATCCGGTGAATGCATCAAACATCAGAAGAGAATCTTTAATTCCATGGAGTTTCCTGCGAAACGCGAGCCACCGGCAAATGCCTTTTACTTCCCCGAATTCAAGAAAGCCAAATTTGTTGAAATGGAGAATTCTGAAGCTCCGTCATCTGCCGTTCCTAGGGCGGTCCTCAATCCCGCGGATTGCGACCTAGGTATAATCAAACTTTATTTTTATGATTATTCTCGATAATTTCTTGAGTTGCATGTGGCGATGATATGTCTTTCTGATTGTTTCTTTTTATGCCCCTGTTTGTTTTTTTACGTGGGAATTGTTAAGTGTATCATGTTTGATGATTTTGGCTGTTTGATTCTTTCCTCAAAGAATTTCAATTTTGTTTACTTTAATTTTGAATTTGGGTGCAAATGTGGTCTTTTCCAGTCATAAAAGGGTATTTGATTTTTGGGAACAAACTAGACTTTGATTTGTTTGTCAGTGATTTTTATCAGTGACTTCCTTTACTCTTAGTTCTTAGGCACGAAATTAGCGGTCTGATTTCTTTGTTTAACACCCCCTCCTGCTTTCCTTTTTCCACCACCGTAAACAAGAAAGCAGAACAAAGAGAAGGTAAAGTTCCCTCAGCGCCCCCCCCACACACACACACACACACACACACGAGAAACGAGAGAGAAGAAAGACTAGGGTGCATTTGGATTGGATTTAAAATCCAAAACAATTCTATTTTTTGGCTTTGGACCCCACTCCCTCCCTCACAGACATTCTAGCTTCAAGAAAATCCAGTAAAAAATCTTAACTTTTTCAAGCTTAACTCCAATCTAACTACAGCCTAAGCTTGTGAGAACATAGAAAATCTAGAAGATTGCAAGTCGGGGGCAGGGGATAGAATTTAGTGTATTAATTTTCATCTTGCTATTACTGAGAACATACATTAGGTGTGAATCTGCCTCCTATTTTATGTCCTGTTTCAGAAACTGTGTCATGTTGAATAAATATGCTCGATGTGTAAAACTGAAGTTTCTATGGCAGGAAACAATGTGCATTTAATGAGAAACACTATTTCCCAAGATGCAGCACAATGTCACATTTCTATATACACTGGTTGATTAATTTTGGAATAATGGGATACATGTCTAGAAAACACAACTAAATGTTGTATTACTGTCCGAATTTATGAGTTATCTCTTGGGAGATTTACAAGTTCTTTTTCTTTTCTTTTTTTTTTTTTTTTGTAAATTGGTTCCTTAACTTTCTTATTTTGTTGAGATCTTTGTTACGTGAGATTCTCTGCTATTAGTGCTCTTACCAGATTTGCGTTATTGGACATGAGCTACTAGTCAATAGAATGTTAGTGTGTGGTTTAATACTCTTCTCATTATTGTCATCAATTGGTTCATATTTACCTCTCCTCAGATTTTAGTGTTAGAGAGGATGGTCTGCATGGTTCAGCTCTCTATGAGCAAGGATTTGCTTATTGCTGGTCTGGTGCTCGGGCCAATGTCGGAATCAACGGAGGAAAATATTGCTTTGGGTGCAAAATAGTTGCAGCTCAGCCAGTTGATATGGATGACACTCCACGGGATCAGCAGCATGTGTGCCGTGTGGGCATCTCCAGAGGAGATGATGCTGTGGGAAATCTTGGGGAAACACCAAATAGTTTTGGATTTGGGGGCACTGGTAAGTTTTCGAGTGCAGGGGTGTTTTCTGGTTATGGCGAACCATTTGGAGTTGGGGATACCATAATTTGCTGTGTTGACCTTGAAAGTAAACCTGTGGCTTCAATTGGCTTTGCTAAGAATGGGAAATGGTTGGGCATAGCTAAGCAATTCGATGCAGGTCCAATGGGCCTCGAAGTTGTTGATTCTCCATTGAAAGTGTTGCAATGGGAATCAGCAGTATTTCCACATGTTCTGCTGAAAAATGTTATAGTTCAGTTACAGTTCCGTGCTGAAGATGGATTAGTTCCACAAGAAGGCTACATGCCTTGGGCTTCTGCCATCAAGGATAAGAAGATGTTAATTGGACCTACTTTTCCAAATTCAAGTGATTGTGAATTGATAATGATGGTGGGTTTACCTGCTTCTGGCAAGACTACATGGGCAGAGAAATGGGCAACAGCTCATCCTGAAAAGCGATATATTCTGCTTGGAACAAATTTGGCTCTGGATCAAATGAAGGTAGGTGCTTTTTCAGCATTCCTGCTCTCATTAATTTTTCTGGTTTTGGATTTTGTGCATGTTTTAGTGGTATGTTTTCTATTTGTTTGTTGTCTTATGAAAGTTTTGTCTTCATGAAGGTTCCTGGTTTGCACCGTAAGCACAACTACGGAGAACGCTTTGACCGGTTGATGGAACGCGCGACTGGGATTTTCAATACCCTATTGTCTAGGGCATCCAAGATGCCTCGTAATTTCATAATTGATCAAACAAATGTGTACAAGAGTGCTCGTAAGCGCAAATTGAAGCCCTTTGCAGATTACCACAAGGTAAACTATTCACTAATGCGGTTTGTACTGTTACAGAAGTTTATTTAAGGGAGGGAAAAAAAAAGAAGAAAGAAGTGTTAACATGATGTTCTCTTCCATTGATGGTATACCTTGCTTCAGATCGCCGTTGTTGTTTTTCCGAAACCTGAAGTACTTAAGTTCCGTGCTGATATGAGATTCAGAGAAATGGGACAAGAAGTTCCTGAAGATGCTGTAGCTGAAATGTTAGGTATGCGTAGACAAATTACATTACCTGAGAAAATCCCTTGGATTTGGCCATTTTTCACCTTCTGATTTTTACTCTTTTGTTCAACCCTGTAATCTTGCCTGGCAGCCAACTATAGTCTGCCTAGGAGCAAGGACATGCATGGCACAGATGAGTACTTTGATGAGGTAATGTCTCATGAAGATATTATATCCCGTCTTTTCTGTTTGAGATGAAATGTTATGTCATATGTTACTCTTTCTGCTGTAAGGTTTGGTTCCCAGAGCTGAATAGAGATGAATCCCAAACATGTTTAGATGAGATGAAAGCTAATTTGAGCTTGAGGAGGGCTGCTTCTAATTCTCGTGAAGGCGCCTTCCAATCCTACTGTAACCCTCCAGTGCAAGATTCACATGCAAGATCTATGGAGTCATATACAAACCCTCTGGTGACTAACCAAGGAAGCTTACCTGGTTTGTCGTCCCTTTTTTGCTTTAGTAATGGTCAACTGTAATTGTGTACTTCAAAATTATACCTTAACTACTCTCTCTCCCTCTTACCCGTGGGATAGGTGTTGGAGGACAGTGGCCAAGCTCCTTCTCTGCTCAGCCTCTGACTGGAGCCCCAGCCATAAGCGACCACTCAGTCACTTCTAGGGATCCTTGGAGTAATTTCAACCAGCACGAAACGTTTGATTATGGTAGGAATGCCATTCAGAGTGGCATAGGTCACCACCCAAGCTCTTCCCCGTATCTGGGGATTAATTTCAATCAGTCTGAGGCTTTTAGTCAGCATCATCCTTTTGGTCTGAACAATATTGAAAGTAGATTTACTGCTCAAGGGAGCATGAATATGCTGCTCCAGACCTATGGAGTGAGCAATGCATACAGCCATCCAAGTGTTGGGAGTGGAAACTTATTACCTGAGCGTGCAGCTGATTCCAACTCAAGCCAGATGATTGAACACCATTCAAGGATGCCTGAATGTACTTACAACCCAAGCAATGGGTATACTGCTCAAGCACCTGCTCCACTTGACCTGTTAGCAGCAAGACCACCTATACCAGCACAATATGGTGAGAATCTTTCTTACTTGTTTGTCTGATCAATTAAGATTAGTCCTGTATTCCACCTTGTTGTCATTGCTTTATCTTACTTGATCTTCTAGTGGATTTATTATTTGGAAGCTCTTGTTTCTTGAACTTTCTTTTGATTGTGCCAGTATTAAAGGAAAACATTCACCCGCCTTTTGTATGAATTTCTACAATTTTGAAAATTGGATTATATTCTAAAACTTCTTCTCTACAATTTCTCTGTTCTGAAGTTTTATCTATTGTGGACACTGATTTTTCATTTTAAATTTGAAGCTCATTATATCATCTGCCAAATCAGTTTTCAAATTTAAAACCTGGTACTTAACATGTTATAGCTTAAGAAACGCAGAGGGGGAACATTCATTTGATGTGGTTCATAAGTGAGAGATGGCAGTCTTGAATATTTTGTAGCACTTGAGAATGTGGCAAAAGAGAGAGATCGAACGATATCATAGATTATCTGCTATTTCCATAATCAAGTTGGCAAGTTTGTATCTTCACGCCAATTAATATTTTTCATAAAATGGCATGAAGGCAAACGACGCGGGAGCCAGGCAGGGGCAACCTATATATGGTTGTTTATTTTGTTAACTTACTGATTATGCCCTTTGCCGTTTTAAGAATTATCCAACATGTTGAGTTGCTTCTCTGCATGAAAGATGACTGAAATTGGCGTTTCATTTCTAATGACAGGTTCTCCTTTCGGGAGTCGACCATTAAGGCCTCCACATGGAAACTTCCCTGGGGATACACACAATATGCAAGGTTATGTTCCGCCTCGTCCAGGCTATTACTGAAAGTCTTTCTACAACTGTTTGAAGTTTACCTGAGGCTGTAAAGTAAATAGATTATGGTAGTAACTTATAAACTTAGCATATCTTCAAATATAGGAAAAGGGTGAGGGAAACTTGTTTATTTGGTTAGTTTAGTTCTGTTAGCATTATTAGAACAGAAATAGAATGGTTTAGAATGGGAGACAAGATTTGAACTCGTGGTAAGATTGTATGTACCATAGTAACCATACAAGATTTGAACTCCAAACCTCTCGTTAGTTTGTTAGTTTAAGAGAAGATATCTTACAAGATTTGAACTCAAAAGACATCCGGTTAGACGAGGAAAGACTACAATCGTTTATTTTACATACATGTCTTGTGATTGAGCAAAAAAACTTATGGACTCATTTATTTGCTTCTTATCCAAAAATTTAAAAAAGAAAAAAAAAATGGTGCTTTGGTGGAGTATTATAGAGCAGATATAAAGGTTCGATCCTTTTTCCCATGCTTTTGCTAATAATCAGAGAGAGTCAGTCCCACTTTTCTTCTCTCTTTCTTGGTACACCATTCAGTTTCAGTTGCGGTTCCTTTCTACTACTACGTGGAAGGGCCCAAAACCATGTGCTAAGCTCCCGTTCAGAGTTTTGGGAAAATAGCACCATCTATCAAAAAGTATAATTTTAGAACTGAGTGAACTTACCCGACCAGTTAAGATTCGATTTCATAATCTCAATTTTATTAAACTAATTAAAATAATAAGAGTAAGTTTGGAATCCCTTCACCATCGATTTTCTTTTTATAATAAATCAAGTTTCTTCTTTCACACGTTATAAATTTATAATCCGACATTAGCTTCGGAATCAGTCCCTCAATGTGTTTTTGAGGGCTGAGATTTGGTGTCTGCCACAACTAACAATCAACCAAAAACCGGTCAGTGAGTCAGCATTCCATGGGGGTCGTCTTTTTATGATTTCTGAAAGCATTTTTTTTGTTTTGTTTTCCTTAGAGTTCCATCCAGTGACGGAACTAGAGTTCCATCCGGGGACGGAACTATAGGGGCTTCGGGTAAGCTCGAGCACCCCAACAATTTTATTTTTTAAAATATTTTTTAAGGTTTTTATATTTAAGTCTTTTAAATTTTCTTTTTTCAATTTAGCCCCAAAAAACTTAAGGACTGATTTATAAAAATAAAAAAAAAAAACCTAAAAACCTCGGTAGCAGCAAAAACTAAAAAAAAAAAAAAAAAAAAAAAAAAAATCAGTTTTCTCTCTTCTCTCTCTCTCTCTCTCCGATTCCCTCCTCCTCTGCGTAAACAATCAATCATCTTCCTCGGTCCGAGCTCGACGACGAGTGGTGTTGACGGCGATGGAAATCTCACGACGACGGTGGAGCCATAGACAGCAAGCTGCAGCAGCACTAGCAATCAGGCAGACGGAGGATGGCGACGGGTCGGTAGCTTCGCTTCCCTCTTCTTCAAACTTTGAAGAATAAAAAAAGTAAGTTTTCTAGATTAATCTATGTAGAAATATTTTTTATTTTTTATTTTGGTAAATAGATTTTTGAGTACTTAAATTTTGATTTTGATAGTAAAAAAATTTCTTGGGTGTTTTTTGGCAAAAATATGATTATAATGTAAATTTAGAATTATAATGTTTATCCCATGAGTGATCGGTGATCACTCTTCATTGGTAATAGGCGATTACCTATTCTTTTGTTATATTATATGTAAATTTAGAATTGTTTGAACGTCTTTTGTACATGGAATACATCATTTTATAGACGAAATTCTGGTAAAAATTTTTTCTTCTCCAACCCCCAACAATGTTATTCTGGTTCCGTCCCTAGTTCTGTCCAACTTCCCCCAATTTTGCCTTTTAGTTGCACGTCCCTTGTGTCTGTGCTCTGCTCTACCTCTCTCTCGTGCCTTGTTTCCTCCTCCCCCTCCTCCTAAGAACGTTCGTGTAGTTTAAAATGAGAGGGAAAGTTTGTGACAAAGTCCGAAGCAGTATTATTTGGTTAAGGTGGTAAGAAAGAGATGGAGTGCATGATGAGAATAATAGTACTCCCAATGTTTTTGGAGTGATGAAAAGGAGCATTAGTTTTAGAGTTTGATTATTACTAACAAGTAGTATTTCCTAAAACTGATTGAATTGAATTGAATGTTCATGTTTTGGTTCAAATACAATTAATCTTGTAGTAATAAATATAGTATGTATAAGGCAATGAATCTAGGCTATACCTTACCAAAATGATGTGACAAATTTTGGAGAATCAATGTCACATTCAAATATACAAGTAAGTACCTATTTCACCGGTGGTAGTGGTAGTGGTAGTGGTAGACCCTCTCCGGTGACGCTCAAGCCCAAGTCTTTTCCAATCCAATCTAGACTACTTTACATATCTTTTCAAGTCTCTCCCTCTTTAAATTCTTTTTTTTTTTTTTTCCACCCCCTCCCTCCGGGCCCGGGGTACTACTACTGCCTTTGCCTTGAGAAAATCGAATTAAAATGTTAACATCCAAATTAATTTACATTTCCTCACTTTATATATATATATATAGCCATACATCTCATCTCATCGGTTTGGGTTAAACCTATAAATAAAAGAATTAAGAAACATAGCTCATGGAATCAATTTAGAAAAAACGAGTCAGGTTGGACAATGTTTAAGTTATACGAATCTCACGTCATATGAGAAATTGATACTCATATAAAAAAAAAGTAGATTATTAATTACATTATTTTTCTAAGTCATGCACTATATGTTTACGCCATCTAAAGGAGAAGGTAATATTTGTTTCTTTGGGATCAATTTGGACAATAATTAAACTTGTGTTTTTATCAACTACTTCCGGTAAGAAATATAACTTCTTTTTTTGTGTTTTAAAGATGATAAAGAATATAAATCTTTTTACACTTTTCAATAAATATTTATTGTATTTTTTCTATTTTTATCCATCTCTTTATTATTTATTTTATCATTCTTATATATCTCTTTCTTTATTTATTAACATTATATTTGGTATGCAAGAATAAGGTAGAATGTAATGTCTTTTCTAACTTCTCTTTTCATTCCATCGTTTGGTATTAAAATTAGAAATAGGAATAAGCTTTCCACGGGAAAGCTCACATGAAAGCTTATTCTAGGATGAAACTAGAAATGCTTTTCCAGGAGAAGTGAGAATCATTTTAAAAAGTATTGGACTATTATTTTCTCAATATATTATAAATATTATATACCATTAATTTTTATATATCGTACTTTATTTTATTTTGATATTTAAAATGAGATATTTTATGACTATTTTTAATCTTATATATGGATATTTACATTTTAATAAAATGTTTAATTTTTTTTGGAGTTTCAATGTGTGTTAGGGTATGAAAAATACATTTTTATACTAGAAGGGTATTTAGGTCATATTATATATAATTTCATTCCATTTCGAGATAAAATAATATTGTTTCCAAACAAAAAAAATGAATCATCATTTCATTATACATTTTTCTTCCAAACACGAGAATTCCATTCCATTCTAGATGAGAAAGGATTTCGGATGGTAAAGAATTCAATTCCATATTATTCCAGTATACCAAACGTGCTGGAAGAGTGTAAAGAGTATTTTATTTCAAACTTATCTTGTTTTGAATGCTATTAATTCGTGTATAAGTCTAAAAGACTTATATTTCTAATTCTAACTGAAGTAATACTCCCTCCCTCCGATCATAAAGATAAGAAGTTTTAGACATTTACACGCAGATTAAGAGTTTTGAAAATAAAGATACTTTTTTAACTACAATATCGTTTTATCCTTCACAAATAAAGAAAGAGATAGATAGCATGAGAAAAATAAATTAATAGAAATATAAATAAATATAAAAAATATTTAATAAATACTTACTAAAAGTTTTAAAAATTATTATATTCATGATTACCCTCGATAGATCTAAAATCCGTTATACTTTTTATCAAAGAGACTTTTTAGCAAAGAGAGTAGTAAGTTTTAATTTTCGAACTCCCATATTTTCTGAGATTTAGTAGTACTTTTCAGGAACTTCATCTTCATCTTTATCCAGGCTTGTAATATCTCATTAGCTGTTGAAGAAAACTGTCCATTATTTGTTAGGCAGAGAAAAGCAATTGAAAGGTCAGCTCCATTGAGCATGAATGAATGAATGTAGGTAGGGGGTGTCCCTCGGCTGGCTCTGCTGGAAATATGCCCCGGAGAGAGAGAGAGAGAGAGAGAGACTGTGTGTGTCTAAAGAAAAGAAGGTGCTTGCTTTATTAATATTAGTCTTCGAAGAAAGAAAGGCCCTATTTCACCGACGAAGGGGAAAAAAGCTGCTAGCAAGGGAAGGGAAGGGACCTTCACAAGATTTTGAACCAAACTTTATCCATAATAATATTTTATTTTAGTTCATCAATCAAATACAACTTTACCAAGAAATCAATTTTAGAAAAAGTGTTATGACTTTAGTTCAACTACTAATACTTTCTCATTTTCTTAAACTTGAGCCTTCACTTTCTCGTATAGTTGAGTACCCCATTAACAAAAAAAAATTGAAACTGGTAAAACCATATATTTAACAAACGGGTGATGCTATAGGAATCCACATTTATCTAATTTATTGGATCCAATAACTATAGAAGTGTTATTTAATGTGCAAATTATGTGTACAAGTAGAAATAAAAATTATATTTTTCTTATATTTATAACAATTTTTCCTTAAAAAAAACTAAATTAATTGAATCAATGTTCCCACTTACCAAATGTCTTTGACCCTAATTTTATGCATCTTTTTCTATGAAAAGGAATATCAAAATAATTAATTGACAATAAGGTACTAGTAATTCATATTTACTTAAAATTCCTCCTCACTTGAAAATGTCAATAAACTATGAACTTAATTTACATCATATTACTTTTTTTTTTTCTTTTGAAAAGTACATATAGTACCATTGAAAATACCTTTTGAATAAAGCAAGAGAGAAAATGGAAAGTATCAAAATGTAGCTCGTAATGGTGGTCTGGTACATTGGAATTATTCCGATGATTTTTCTAATTTTTCTTTCCATTTTTGTGTTTAATATGTTAGGAAAGATCTTTTCACAAGAAAGCTCATTTCATAAAAAGGTGGGAAAAACCTTCTCATACTAAAATCTAATGAATGATATTTTCAAGATAAATTTGAATTATAGTAAATATTATTTTGACTGTTATAACATCATGATATTATTTGGAAAAATATTACAATTTAATTATGAATATTATTGATAAAAAAAATCTATCGCAGTATTTATGTGAGTTTAATTCAAACAAGAAAAGTTAACTTTTTTCTTTTTTACTATTTATATTTATATTTTTATGGTATATTTATACCTTGAGTCAATATTTTATGTATTAAATTTTTAATATTTAGAAATTATATTATTAGAACATCTAAGTAATATATTATAAAATTTTATTTAATTCTAACATTGAATAATATAGTTGCACTAAATATAGAAAATAAATCACCTTCGTTTTCTGACTTCTTCATTTAGACAATATAAATGAAAAAAAATTCCAAACTCATTCTAAGTGGAAAGGATTTTGGGAGGAAAAATTATCATGTTTCGTTCCATTCCGGTGTCGTAAAATTATACGTCAATCACGCTTAAATCTTTAAGGAATTAATGGTCTACTCGATTGATATTATATATATTGGGTTTTTTTTTTTTTCATTTTTACTCTCGGTCTTACTTCTTTTATAAAAGTTTAACTTTCACAAACTTTAAAAAAAAAAAAAATACTACTACTATCGAAAAATAAATTCCTATGAGATTTTAAAAGTAAAAAAACATGTTAGATACTCTCTCTGTGTTTGTACTTGTCATATTTTAGATATTACATTATTTAAGAAAACATAGAATTTTCGATTTTTTTTGTATAGATTAAAAATGTCCCTCGGACCTTTCTCTATCCTTTTTATTTTTAGTTTCTATATTGGAAGAATAAAAAAAAGTTAGAATTTATTATTAATATAAGGGTATAATATGGAAAAGTTCATGAAATATCGTATTAAAATTACAATGTATTAGATAAAAAAATATAAAAATTTTAATAATATGAGAAGAAAAAAAAATGAAAAGGAAGTAAAAGATTACAAGGGTAAAAGAATTAGCATAGCATCCTAAAAATGAGTTGCATGGGAAAAAGATAACCATTGGCTTCTTCAATATTTATTCGATACCTTGCCCTTATCCCATTCCCATTAGATTTATTCATCTCCCTCCCACCATACCTTCCTACATAAAAACCCGCAAAGTATTTCTTTTCTTTCTCTCCTTTTTCTCTTCCTCTATATGTATGTATCTCTACATAACATACAGAAAATTCCTTTCGTTCACTGTATAAGTAGTGGACTGTTAGCAAACACAAGAAAACAGATTCTGCATTTTAATGCATGGGATGTGTGTCTGTCTCTGAAATTTCATCATCACAACGTGTAATCAATCCCATTCTTCCCCCCTATTAAATTCTCCATTTTTAGACCAAGGATTTCAATATTTTCATCAAAAATCAATTTCGTTCCGCAAAAAAGAAAACCCATGGATTTCTCTCTTGCTTCAGATCCCTTATTTTCAACCATAATCACTTTCTGTACCCTAATTCTACTTTACTTGCCCACTCTTTTCTTCAGAGTCATTTTCTCCCCTGTTCTAATTTCCACCTCCGTTCTCTTACTTTCCCTTCTCAGATATGGCGCCGTTCAGAGATCCACTCAAGAGGTATTAAAGGAAAGGCAAATAGAAAAGGATTCCAAAATTGCAGAATCGATCAGTTCAACAAAGGAATTTGAAATTATTCATGATTTGATTATCGACGAACCCAAATGTGTCTCTTCAAATTCCAGCGAAGAAATTAGGGTAAATAATTCTGAAAATGCAGTGGTTGATCTTGATTCCACCTGGCAATCTGCTCATGACTTGATTATTGACGATTACAAATGGGTCTCGGACTTCAATGAAGGCTCCGAATGTGAAATTATCTCTGCTCCGATTCCTAGCCAGAAGCTATTTTACTCCGATTCATTTGTCGAATGGAACTTGAGGGCGCCATTGGAGGTGATATACGAAGAGTATGAAGGCGAAGAAGAAGAAGAACAAGACGACGAACAGAATGAGGGCTTTTCAGAGGAGAAAAGAGAGGCTCAGATGGCAATTATTGAAAGGTACACATCGTTATCGAAATTTTATCCGGATACTGATTCGGATAATTCATCGGAGGAGGATTTCTTAGGGATTAGAGATTGGGATTCGCCGGAGCATATAAATTTGCAGTGGGAAAAGGAGGAGAAAGAAGGGTTAATTGAGATTGAATTGGGACAAAAGAGGTACAGTGAAAGTGAAGTAGAAGAAGATAATTTGATCGAAATTGATCTCTTTCCGGCTAGTTTCACGTCGAGGTAATCAATTCTCCGGCGGGAAATGACGGGTTTTACGTTGGATCATTTCCCGATGATGATTAGATACTGTTTAAACCTGTTTAATTAAAAGAAGTACTACTATTAGGATAAGAGGTTTTTATGGGGTTTTTTCTTGATTAATAGAAAGAAGAACTCCTTGGTTGATAAATATTCTGGATTTTTCTTTTTTTAAATTTTTTCCTCACTTCTTTTGATAGCAGAACAATATCGTCATGATTTTAACCATTGAGTTTGTAAATTCACATGAAATTGGCGATCATTCAATGGTTAAAAAAATATGACGAAATTATTCTGTAATGAGTGCAAAGTGTGATTTATCTGATAGTATATATCTCCTTTTTTTCTTTTATTTTTTGGGTGATATTCCCCCCCACCCGCCCCCCCCCCACCCCCCCCCCACCTTTTTGAGGGAATTATGTGATATTCCACTTGAAAAGTGGGATATGGCAAATTGCGAAAGCTTTATAAGGTGGCCTTGTATTTTACAAGTGAGGCCTGTGATTTAGGTGTTGGCAATTGGGATTTTTGAATGAAAAGGATGACACATCCATAGTTGGATAAATTTGTATTCAAAGTAGGATTTTTTTTTTCTAACTTTGTGTTTCAGACTTAAAATTAATTATGTTTTGTATGTCCAAACATAAAATTAATTATTCAAAATAATACATTATACAATATGAGCTATGGGGTCTAATGACACGACCCTTTGAGTGGTACCTTCTTCTAACATGCTAAAATAAGAGGATATAAGTTTAAATTACTCAAAAACACAATTTAATATTATATATTAGTTTTGTGTCGTTTAATCTTTATTAGTGGATGATTCTTAATAAAGAAATATAAAATTAAAAAATAATAATAAAGCATTCCACCACGTGAATTTTTTTCTCCTTTTGCCTTTTTTGGTTTCCATCTACACCACTAAAATTAATATTGTTCATTGCTTTGAAATGGAAATTAGGTGGTTTGCCCTTTTCCCACACATGATATGTGTGGCACTTGAAACTAGTTTGCAACTTAAAAAAAATGTTTTTAAAGGAATTGTTCGAGAGCTAGTAGTACTTTATTTTTTTGTTTTTAAAAAACTTTTACAAGGAAACCTAATCTTGAAAAGTAGCTTTAATCTCAAAATAAGAATACAAAAAAGTGTGAAAGTATATTTTGGTTTAGGAAAAATAAGAAACAATTAAAAATACTCTTTACAAGTCCATTTTTATCCATAGAGATTCAAAATTAGTACAACATGTTCATTAAATCATGTTTGGGCAATTTAACAATTTTATACTTAGGAAAAAAATAGTCGAAATATTTGTCGTTACAATTTTAATTTTTATTAAAAAAAAATTCATGCATTTCTATTTAATTCCTAAATTTAAACATTGGCATAATATGATTCTTAAAGTTCAATTTCAACTGTTATGTACCCTAAACAATTTACAATCAATCTGATAAATCTTATTTTTCATTAAGCACTTAATTTTCGCCAAAAAAATCACACGAGCTATTCACACATGGTAACCTAAAGAATAAAATAAGTATTATACGTCGTTTTATTCAAAAGAAACACACATGAGGTTCGATTTTAAGAGGGGATAGAGCTTTTATTTCTCCCAACCAAGCATATAAGAAAATGTGTTTTGTATGTAAAAAATGGCTCATAATGCTTATTTTACCCTTTAAGTTATTTTGTGGAAACTGCACATGTAGGTTTTTTTACGGAAGTCAAGTGTTTGATGACAAAAGGATCTTATGGGATTTCTTTAATTGTTTATGGACCATAACGACATAAAATAAATTTTGAGAACCATATCATGTCAAAACTTAAACTTTAAGGATTAAATAAGTGCTTGTAATTTTTTTTAACAGAAGTTAGAGGTGTAACAGTAAAAAGACTTTAAATGCTGATCATAAATAATTTAGGGATGATATTAATTGAAAAAAAACTTTGAAGACCATAATATATCAACACCTAAACTTTGGGGAGTAAATAGGCGATTTTCAAGTTACTTTCATAGTAACATTCATGATTTCAAGTTATTACATATTTTAAAATAAATTTTACAAAATAAATACAGTATAAAATCGAAAAATAAACATTAAATAAAAACTATTACAAACAGTAATTTATAAGAATTGTTTCAAAGAATATGGGGCGAAAATTCGTCAAAAAAAAAAAAACATATGTTGTCATCAACCTTTTGGGAAAAATCTTGATGATATTATATTTGTATGGGCTAAATCAAATTGGAGCATGTATATGTAATGGGATGGGTGAGTTGAGTTTATAGAAAACCTTGGGCTTTTTTTCGGAGAAAGGAAATAGTATTTCTTTTGGGCTCCGAAAATTGGGCTTGGAACAAACAATACTGAAGGTTGACCCGTCAAGTGTTGGACTACCCAGGTCAACACACTTTTTGCAAGCTCAATAAAAAAAATCAATACAAATATAGGGGAAAAAACGTTACCTTCACTTGGCATAAAAGTTAGAAATCGACTTAATATCAAATTTTTTTACCTGAAGCTATATTCGTATGTCTTGCGTCGATATTTCTTTAAGTAATTGAATTGTTTTAAATACTAAAATTGTTAAAAGATAATTTCTCTTTCCATTCAGAATCATTTGTAATATTTTTTTCTTAGATTAAGATCTTAAGCAATGATAAACAAATTAATATTATAATATTATAGTGACTCAAAAAGAATAAAGCAATCTTTTTCATGTAAGAAATCTCGTACTAACAAAAAGAGCCAAATATATATTTTTTTATTTTATCTCTCATTAAACTACCATATTTGATTCAACATCGATTCTGCAAAACTTTTTTTTGGCCTTTGATTCCTCGCCGATAGATGTCCCTTTGAGTTTAGGAATCGATAAAGATAACTCGAAAATCTACAAAGATAACTCGAAAAAATTTCATTTTAACTTAAACACTTTCTCTCTCTACAAACTTTCTCTCTAACATCTCTCTAAAAAAACTCCAACTTTCAATATCAAAATGAGATTTGAAGAAAATATTGATTCTTTTGAAGAATCTTTGGAAGAAAATGTTGGTTTTGAGGTAATAAATCGATTGAATTTTTTTTTTTTAATTTCTGCACCATTTTTTACTTTCATCCAGATGGGCCCATCTGGGCGAAAGTGGTGCAGAAATATATATATTTTGGTTTAGGGTTTTTTTTAAATTTTTTTTGGTTTTGGTAATATTTTCATTTTACATTAACAGGCTGATGAAGATCCAAATACGTTTGAAGAATTTTTAGATCCGGAAGAATATATTGATCTTGGACATTTATTTACAATTAACCGAATATTTAGTTCGGAAGATGAGTTGGTGCACTGGGCAAAACAAACTGCAATGAATGCGAAGACATATTTAATTATAACTCGATATCAGAGATCAAGAACAGCTGACCGGCAACCGTATGTCACATTGGCTTGCGAGTGCGGAGGTTCAATTAAAAAATATAAAAAAGCAATAGTTGACGATGAGGAGAAGAAATTCCAAAAAAAAAAGACGGGGACCCTATGAGTCGAAAAAATGTGGGTGTCCATTTAAACTAAAGGAAGAGCAAATGGCAACAAGCGAAAGTTGGCAATTGTTCGTACACAATGGGAGGCACAACCATAAATTAGCTGTTTACAATCACGGTCATGCTCAGACTACATGACTTACGGAGGAGCAGTTGCAACAGACTGAGCAGTTCAGAAAGAATCATGTGCCGTCTTGCAATATATTACGATTTCTCAAAGAACAAGACGTTGGCTGTGCAGTCAGGTAAGTTAAAAGAGAATTATTTTTAATACTTTATTTAAATATTAAATGTTTTAGATTTGTTTTTGTGATACCCCAACCCTGCCACTAGGTCAACTGCAGCTGAGTAGGGTATCTGCGTGCCTCTCGGCACTAAACTATAAGTCTAGAAACAAGAGCATAACCCCCTGGGCAACACTTAGAAGTATATACACAATATGCAGTGGAAAACTAAATAATCTGAACACTAAAAAGGCACTCAAAATATAGGGTTTAAAAAAACTTCTTATCTTATATAATTCCGATACAAAGATAGAAAGACTTTACAAACGGCTCGAGTACAAGAGGACAACACAATAACATGTCCTTTCGGAGAGTCTTGAACCAGAATTCCATGCCTAAAACTTCAACGGTTTATTGTATCCCTGACTGTCCTGAGTTAATCTGAGGAGAAAACATGATATGGAAAAACGTGAGCGCGAACGCTCAGTGAGTCCACGTGTGTGTGTGTGTGCGCTGTAGTGATTTCTATAAAATAATGATGATGTAATTTCACCAAGTAGTACGTGCAATATTATAAGAAAACATTCTCTTTTAATGTTTTAACTAAACTGATGCTTGAACCTACGTGAGGGTTTCGAGCGCAGCTGAGAAGTCTGAGCGAATCAAGACACATCAGCGCAACTTCTATGCCCCGAATTTAAAAGAACATGTTATGCAATAGTGGGGCTCTACGGACAAAGTCCGGATCCCTAAAACGAGGCCATCGGAACCAAGTTTCGGCATCTCGTAGTCAATACCAGCCAAACACCATACGAGTGCTCGATTACAAACAATCGCACTCCCATATCACTGGTCAAAACAGGCTACAGACTCCTGGGGCACCAACCAGGTCTGCCCTGGGGCCAACCTCCGTTTCGAGCGCCTTCTGACTCTCCACTAGGTGACCGTCTCATCGCAGAGCATGATGCGATGTCCACGTAAATACCGATTGGGCCACGCCCTCCAGGTACTAGGCCCCTCTTCAAGTGGATCCACCTTTAGAGTAAAAAACCTGTCCACGTCATCGGAAGAGGCCCTAGTACTGGGGACTAGCCACGTTCAGTGCAATCCGCTAAAGCATTCGTTCACTTGATTTTCACCAAACTTTAACCCTGGTCGGAATGAAGTTTCCATATGTAATTACAAATCAAAAGGCCAATTGCCCAGCCATCATCATAACATATTCAAGTGATAAACATTTCAGAGCACCAAAAATCCTCATCCACCAGTCATCACATGCTTATGCAAATTTCACAATTATGCCAATGCCAGGCCTATATTCATGTATGTTGAAACATGTAACTTTTCAAGATCAAAGCATTCTCCAGCTTATGCAGATTTTACAAACATGCCATGTTTACATTCATGCATGCCAAATCATATAACTTTTCAGAAACAAAGTATTTTACAACTTATAAATACAAAAAACCCGTGCACAGACTAGTTCTTTTTCACAATAATAATTTGTTTTAAAAAGACAACACCTATATGGAGCACCGGTCCTATGCATTTCTAATGAACATGCAACACATCGTGGAAAACATCTCCAATTAAGAAAAACATGGCACGTTATACTGTTTCAAAAATAGTAGATATCTTATGGTAAGTTTAGATACCATATTTGTATAGCCCATAACTTTTGAAATAACGTAATAAAACGGAGTTTACGGACTCACCTGAATGTAGATCTAGTGCTAAGATCCTACAAAATAATAATACGAAAATACTTAATGTAACGCCCTACCCCGTAAGCACCTAGCATGACTTTAAAATTAAGAATGTGATAAAAATAGAGTTTTGATATATATGGTTGGATATAGTGATTTTGGCACTTAGTAGTATTTTGGGGATATTTAGGAATAGAAATAAAATTTTATTATCTTATTGAGGTTTTATTATTAAGGTTTATAAGTGCCTTTAAGTGGTTCTTTATTTTTAATACCTACTATATTTATTTTAGAAATTTAAATACTTGGCATTTTCATATAGGAATTAAAAAAAAACAAAACTTAATTGTGAAGATTTCGGCCACCTCACAACAACACATGTCACCCTACCAATTTTTTTTTCTTAACCGCCTCATGACTCCATTTCTTTTTCTTTTCTTCCTAATTCTATATATATAGCATGCATGTTGGTTTTCAATTTACTTAGGATTTTGGTTGGCAACAAGAACAACTAAGGCAACAATTAAGGTTAGTTTGCATGTTTGCATGATTCTCAAGTAGTTGCATGTTTTGTTTCTTTTTTTTTTTAGTTAGTTAGTTAGGTTATACATATATATAGATATATATGTATATATATAGTATATATTTATTTATTTTCTTTAATATATAGTGAGATCTATTTCTAGTTAGTTTATATATATCTTTTAGGCTAGTTATTTATTTTAAGATTTCAATATTTTAAATGGAATTTTAGTATAAAGTATATAGTTAATTATGGTTTCTTGGGAGAGTATATTTTTTTTTAGAGTATAGGATTTTTCGATCTTTTTAAAAAAATTATATAAGTATACGTATTATTATATAGGTATATTTATATACACCCTAAAGTTTATGTTATAAGATTTCGATATTATTTAGGGAATAGGATTATTTGATCGATACCCAGGTATTAAGTATTTTTTTTTTTTACGTTATTATCTTGTAGGATCTTAGCGCCAGATCTACATCCAGGTGAGTCCATAAACTCCATTTTATTTCAAATATTTTTTTTATGTATTTACAAAATTTTTGCTATTTTTTCGAACAATATTTCTTAGCGTGTTTTTTGGAGATGTTCTCCCTAATGTGTTACGTGTTTCGTAGAAAAATGCATAGGAGCGGTGCTCCAAATAAGTGTTTCTTTTAAAACAGATTACTATGGTTGCATAAGAAGTTTGTTGTATGCAGGTTTTTCGGAAATATTTATATATCGAAAAATGTTCTAGCTTGAAAAGTTATGTATTTTGATATACATGAATATAGATTTGGCATTGTGAAATTACATAAGCATGTGATGACTGGCGGATGAGGATTTTCTTTTGGTGTTCTGAAATATTTATGACTTGAATCTGTTATTATGGCCGGGCAAATGGCCCATTTGATTTGTAAATACATACGAAAACCTCATTCCGACCAAGGTTAAAGTTTATTGATGATCAAGTGAACGGACGCATTAGCGGATTGCACTGTACGTGGCTAGTCCCCCCGTACTAGGGCCTCTTCCGATGACGTGGACGGATTTTTGACTCTGAGGGTGGATCCACTTTAAGAGGGGCGTAGACCGCGGAGGGTGTGGCCCAATCGGTCTACGTGGACACCGTATCATGCTCTACGGTGGGGTTCGACCGCCTAGTAGAGAGTCAGGAGGGGCTCGACACTGAGGTTGGTTCCAGGGCAGACCTGGTAGGTGCCCCAGGAGTCTGTAGCTTGTTTTGACCAGTGTTCTGGGAGTGCGGTTGGTTGTAATCGAGCGCTCATATGTTGTTTGGTTGGTATTTGACTACGAGATGCCGGAACTTAGTTCCGACAGCCTCGTTTCGGGGATCCGGACTTTGTCTGTGGAGCCCCACTGTTGCATTACATGTTTTTTTTTAAAACTTGGGGCATAGAGTCGCTGCTGATGTGTCTTGATTCGCTCAGACTTCCTGGCTGCGCTCGAAACCCTCATGTAGGTTCAAGCATCGGTTTTGTTAAAATAGTAAAAGAAATATTTTTCTTATAACATTGCATGAATTGTTTTGTAAAACGGCATCATCCTGGTTTTAAAGAAAACACTACCGCACACACACACGTGGACTCACTGAGCGTTCGAGCTCACGTTTTCCATGTCATGTTTTCTTCTCAGATTAGCTTGGAACGGTCAGGGGTTCCGCGAGCCACTGAAGTTTTAGGCCAGGAGTTTTTGGATCAAATCTCCCCGGAAGGGCATAGAATTATGTTTTATCTTTTTAGACTCGAATCGTCTGTAGAGTTCCTTTTTATGTCTATGTAAGTGGTTGATGTAAAATTACTTTTGTGTTTATTATAAAACGGAAATGAGAAGTTTTCTTTTATCCTGTGTTTGAGCGCACCGGTAGTATTTAATTTACTTAAGTATTCCGCGTACTTTGTGTATACCTGTTAGTATTGTTCTGAGGTTTTGTTTTAGTGTGGAACTTTTAATTTAGTGCCGAGAGGCACACAGATGCCCTACTCAGCCGCAGTTGACCTAGTGGCAGGGTTGGGGGCATCACACTTAATACCTGGGTACCGATCAAATAGTCCTATTCCCTAAATAATATCGAAATCCTACGAAAGGAACTTTAGGATGTATATATATACCTATATAATGATATATATACTTATAATAATTCTTTAAAAGATCGAAAATCCTATACTTTTTTAAAAAATATACTCTCCCAAGAAACCATAATTAACTGTATACTATATACTAAAATCCATTTAAAAATATTTAATCCTAAAATAAATAACTAACTTAAAATATATACTTATATATATAATATAACTAGAAATAAATCTCACTATATACTAAAGAAAACAAACAAACAATACACCTAAAATATATATATATATATATATTCTAACAAGATTAATTACAAGGAAAATAAAAAAATAAAATATCTAAATTACTAACCTTAAGTATCTAATATGGTTGCCAACAAAGATCATTAAAAAATCACACACACACACACACATATATATATATATATATATATAGAGAGAGAGAGAGAGAGAGAGAGAGAGAGAGAGAGAGAGAGAGAGAGAGAGAGAGAGAGAGAGAGAGAGAGAGAACAAGGCGGTTGTGAAGCCAAAAGGAGAAAAGAAATAAAGGGGGGTGGTGACGGGTGGCTAGTGGCAGTGACAAAAGCTTTCTTAGTCATTAAGTGTTTTTTTTTAAGCACTATTTGAAAATCTTATATGAAAATGTCAAGTACTTAAATTTCTAAAATACAAATATTAGGTATTCTAAAACTATCCCACTTAAAGGCACTTATAAACCCCACTACTAAAAGCTCACTAACATTTTACTCTCATTCCTAATTATTTCCAAAATACTATTAAGTGTCGAAACACTATACTACACTACATTAGATCCCAAATTCTACTTTCATAACGCCCACAATTTTTAGAGTCATGTTAGGTACTTACTGGGTAGGGCGTTACATTTTTATTCAGTTAATAATTAGAAATTTATGATGTATGCAGTGCCCAAAAAATTTATAATGCTATTGCCAAGATTAAGAGGAATCGGATGCAGGGAAGAAACACGGTAGAGAAAGTTCTCTACCTAAGTGCAGAAAGGGGCTACACCGTTTTTTATAGAAACCGTGAGGAGAGCAACGTACTTAGTGATATTGTCGTTGCACACTCAATATCGATTGCAATGATTAAAACGTGGCCATAAGTACTGATAATGGATACCACGTATAAAACGAACAAGTAAGTACTATAGTTGATTAATTGTATTATTAGATATCTTTATTAATTTATCCGCGTAAAAAATTTAAATTTGTTCTGTATGTAGTGAATATTTGATATTTTATAATCTTTTTTTAAGAAATAGTTAATAATATTTTGAAGTCCGTTTGAAATAGTTGTCAATGTTAATCATTAATTTTCCGTTTAATTTTTAATTAAGGTACAACATGCCACTATTAGAAGCTGTAGGGATGACTCCGACAGGAAAGAATTTCACAGTGGCAACAGCTTTTATGTGCAATGAACAAGCAATGACATTAAGATGGGTTCTTCAACAAATCAAGTATTTATATTTTACATCTGCTATGTCAAATGACCAGGGTTCAATTATCAATGAAAAAGAGCCACTAGTCATTCTTACCGATAGGGAAAGTGGACTAATGCCGGTGATTGATGATGTGTTCAAAAATTCATACCATATGTTATGTAGAAGACACATCGATCAAAATATGTTGGCAAAGTTGACTGAGATGGTGAAAGATAAGAGGTGGCTCAACAGTTCGTGAATGGCTCGTGGAAAAATTAATAAATGAAATTGATGAGGTTGAATATCAGAGAAAGTTGGAGGTTTTGAAGACTAGGTGGAAAAGCAGGCCGAACTTTTTGCATTACTTGTTCAGCACATGGTTGAATCCATTTGCCTATAAATTTTGCCGGGTTTGGATATCTCAAGTGTTGCATTTTGGGGTAGAGACAACGAACAGTGCTGAGAGCAAACATTCTGTATTGAAGGTGTGGCTATCAACGTGTCACGGTGATTTGGACACCGTGTTTCTGAATATCGACTCTCTAATCCAAGGTCAAATTGTTGAAATTAAATACACATTGGAAATTTCTAAACTTAATTAGAAGTATGGCACTAAGAGTAATGCCATATTGAAATTTTTAAGTAATAAAGCTAGTCATTTGGCTTTGAAGAAGATAATGGATGAGTTAAAGAAAGCACATGAGATGGTTGAAGAACCTGCATTACTTAAGGAAGTCGCAAGGTCTATCATGTGCATGTGAAGTTGTTTATAGGTGCCAATATTTAATTCCAATCTGAGAGGAAGATGTTGACATTTTTTACAGAAGACTAGAAATCGGTTCTGATATTCCTGAACAATACGATAGAGACATGGATTCCGAAATGTGTTATCTCACCTCACTAATACATGAGATTAGTATGGGTCCAATTTCTAAGATACGGGAAGTGAGACGCCTCATCAAAGGTGTTATATCTCTTGTGTTGCCTGAAGATCCCTAAAGAATAACCTAAAGAATAAAATAAGTATTATGCGTCGTTTTATTCAAAAGAAACACACATGAGATTCGATTTTAAGAGGGGATACAGTTTTTATTTCTCCCAACCAAGCATATAAGAAAATGTGTTTTGTTGGTAAAGAATGGCTCATAATGCTTATTTTACCCTTCAAGTTAGCTTGTGGGAACTGCACATGTAGGTTTTTTTTTACAGAAGTCAAATATTTGATTACAAAAGAATCTTATGGGATTTCTTTAATTGTTTATGGACCATAACGGCATTAATAAATTTTGAGTACCATATCATGTCAAAACTTAAACTTTAAGGACTAAATAAGTGCTTGTGATTTTTTTTAACAGAAGTTAGAGGTGTAACAGTAAAAAAACTTTAAATGCTGATCATAAATAATTTAGAGATGATATTAATTGAAAAAAAAACTTTGAAGACCATAATATATTAACACCTAAACTTTAGGGAGTAAATAGGCGATTTTCCCTACTTTCATAGTAACATTCATGATTTCAAGTTATTACATATTTTAAAATAAATTTTACAAAAATAAATATACAGTATAAAATCGAAAAAATAAACATTAAATAAAAACTATTACAAACAGTAATTTATAAGAATTGTTTCAAAGAATATGGGGCGAAAATTCGTCAAAAAAAAAAAAACATACGTTGGGAAAAATTATCATCAACCATTTGGGCAAAATCTTGATGATATTCATAACGCTAAATCAAATTGGAGCATGTAATGTAATGAGTTGAGTTTATAGAAAACCTTGGGCTTTTTTTGGGCAAACGAAATAGTATTTCTTTTAGGCTCCGAAAATTGGGCTTGGAAATGCATTATTCATGCGATCCGGATCCGGAAAAGGCCAACTTCCAAATTAAAGGAAACAAACAATACTTAGTTATATCCGCTTCCCTTTAAAAAAAAGTTACCATCACTTGACATACTAGTTTGAATCTGACTGAATGTCAAATTTTCGACTTTAAGTTATATTGATATGTTTTTTATTCAATATTTTTTGAATTAATCGGATTATTTTAGATATTAAAGTTGTCTAAAGATAATTTCTCTTTTCATTCAAAATTATTTGTAATATTTTTTTCTTAAATTAGAATCTAAATAATAATAAATAAATTAATATTAAATCAACTATAATGATTAAAAAAGACAAAACAATCTTTTTCACCAGAGAAACTTCATACTAGCAAAGTGAGCTAAATATTGTTTTTCTTTATTCTTTTAATTTTGTCTCTGCTAAACCTTGTCTCTGTTTTTTGCCTTTAATTCCTCGCCGACAGATCGACCACTTAATATAACGCCATAGTGATAGCGCACGGCGTCTGGCTGCGGTTCTTCTCCAATTTTACTCCTACTTGTCTTTCTTATACGATAGGGTACAAGAGTTATTCCGGAATGTACAGCTCCTGACTGCCTGTTCCAGTGTCACAACTCACAATAGAATAGAGAGCCCAGCCTTTGTCATCAATTCAACGGGATCTTTTTGTGGACTGAGCTGAAAGGAACGTTTGCCCTTAACGAAAGAGAGACACCGGATCGGATCCGGTCACACATGGCACATGACACACTTGCGCTCTGGCCCTACACCTGTCGTATCCTTGCGCGCCAACTGAAGCAATACATGAAAACAAATTATTAAAAATAGTGAAGAGCCAATTTCCATTTTAAAAAAAATAAAAAAAAGGCACTGAAATGGAAAGTTGAAGTTTCCAGCGCATGCCAATTAGGCTTCCCATCTCCTTGGATTTGTAACTTCACATTCTCATTCGCTCTTCATCTCTCTTTCTCACACTTTCTCCTCTTTCTCTCTCTAAAAGTAAGTAAACCTCCATTTCTCTGCTTATATAATTGATTCACTAGTAGCACACAGATTCGAGTTAAAGCTATGGAGTTTGATTTTGATATTTGATCTTAATGTTTTCGCTGGTGCTTTGCAGTTGAGGCGAGAGTTGATCGCTGAATTGCGAAGAATGGCCTTGTTTCGGAGATTCTCCACAACTTTCCGCGATAATCCTTCAATTTCCAAGTTGCTAATTGTTGTAGCTGTCAGGTATTTGCTTTCCTTATGTACCCTCTCTGTTCCCCCCTTAAAATTCGGAGTATATATTACCCGCTCAGCCTGCTCCGGTTTTTTAAGGATAATTCTGTATTACCGTTTTGTATAACTTTTCAATTTTCCCTGGTTAAACTTGGATTTTTATTCGAATATTTTTGCTGATTTATTTTTCTCCTGTTGCCTTTTAAAATTCGGTGCTTATCCGATAAACGAATGTCTGAATCAAGAATAAGATTTCTGCCCCAGACTTTGACCGTTTAAATTCTTGGGAAGCTCTTGCGGCATTAGACAATTATGCTGTAAAATATGTATTTGGTTTATTGAATGAATGAATCATTATGTACAATTTAGAATTTCAGATCTGCAACTGGTCAGTATTATGATAATTAAAATTTTAAAATCCTTACTCGCTCTTAGTTACTTTTCCTATGGAGGATCCGACATTGTTGAGCATGTCTGTGGTTTTACTAAGTTATTAGGAGTGATCTCTTGCTTTATTTGTAAGAAGAAATTGTTATTGTAGATAACAATAACTAAACAACTTGAAGCTAACTGGAGTACTTGTGTTAACAACTCGTATCACCTGTCATTGGTAGTGGAGGAGGTGGACTCGTTGCATATTCTGAAGCAAAACCATACGATGGTACAAATACTGTCAATGCAGCCGAAGGTGTGAACAATAAAAAGAAGGTTGTGGTACTTGGAACTGGTTGGGCTGGGACAAGCTTTTTGAAAAACCTGAAAGATCCATCCTATGAGGTTGAAGTGATATCACCACGCAATTACTTTGCATTCACTCCTTTGCTGCCAAGTGTTACTTGCGGCACAGTGGAAGGACGCAGCATTGTGGAACCAATCCGCAATATTATAAGAAAGGTGACATGAATGAGTATCCAACAGAAGTTGCATGCTTTGTTGAGTGATTGTGTTTTCTGTTTGTAAAACCAGTTTTGGCCTTTCAGAATGTTCTTACTTAATGCTTCTGGTTCTCATTTTGGGTTATAAGGATCAACTTGTATGATCCTGAAATTCAGCATCATATTTGCCATTTTCTGAAAGGGAGCTGTTTAAATGTGATAATATTTAGATGTTGTGCTCTGTAGAAATCAAGGATAGTCACCAATGGATTGTTTTTCTCCTGTTGCAGAAAAATGTACATATTAACTATTGTGAAGCTGAATGTGTTAGAATTGATGCTGAAAATAAGAAAGTTTACTGTCGATCAAATCTAGACAACACTTTGGACGGAATAGAAGAATTTGTTGTTGACTTTGACTATCTTGTAATTTCTGTTGGAGCTCGTTCGAATACGTTCAACATTCCTGGTGTGGAGGAAAATACCCTCTTCTTGAAGGTAATTGCCAGAATCTTCCTAAAAGCATTGTGGAACTGTTATTCCTTTTTCTCCGACTTAAATCTTACTTGGGAGAGTAACCAGAGTGAAGTACGTAATTTAATGTCATTTTCAAAGTAGAGTATGTAAATGTTTCCTTTCTATGTTAACATCTGGTACTACCTCTTCGATGCGAATGCAACCATTTTAGTTTTTCACAACATTTTGAGGAGATAGTATTAAATTCTATTGATAATTTCTAAGGTTCTCTTCACAAAGGTCTTATGCATGTTTTTTAGTTGATTGCTACATCTTTCAAGAGAACACTTATCCTTGTAGGAAGTGGAAGATGCTCAGAAGATCCGCAAGACGATTATTGACTGTTTTGAAAAAGCTGCTCTGCCAAGTCTTAGTGATGAAGAGAAAAAGAGACTCCTTCACTTTGTTGTTGTTGGGGGTGGCCCAACTGGTGTGGAGTTTGCGGCCCAATTTCATGATTT
Organism: Catharanthus roseus; assembly: GCA_028651295.1. NCBI lineage: Eukaryota > Viridiplantae > Streptophyta > Magnoliopsida > Gentianales > Apocynaceae > Catharanthus > Catharanthus roseus. The sequence continues at coordinate 10,583,014 of JAPQWS010000104.1, forward strand.
CTTGAATGAAGATTTAGTGAAGTTGTATCCTCACGTCAAAGGTTTGGTGAGGATAACACTTCTTGAGGCAACGGACCATATCTTAAACATGTAATTTCTTCTTATCCTTTTCTCTTAGGTTTTGTAATGGAAGGGATAAAATTGATGGGTATAGATTTGCAAGCTTTTACAGGTCCTATGGTTTTGCTTTGACTAACCTGAGTGAAATCCTAAGAATCATGATTTGGAAGAGCAGGTGTTCTTTCTTCCAAATCTATTCATGATTTAGAAGAGAACATTTCTACAAATGGATTCTGTATCTATTTCTTGTAGAGTTGGATCTTGCACTGTTTTTTTGCTGGATGAGAAGACCATGTTTGCCAAAAGATGATTGCTTCTTATATGTCTAATCTGCATCCATGGGGAGTGAGAAATGGTTGGAAAAGTATAGCCACCAACACTCATTGACATATGCTCCTGCATTCTGATTTGATTGAAGCATTAATCATACAAGATGATAACTTAAGCTAGCAATTTTTTCGTTTATATGAGACTAAGAGATTATAACTTTCTGTTGATTTCTACATTTCTTTTCTGGGTCATCTTGGCTGCAAACATGTTGTTTCACTCATCATCTCCATGTGCACTAGGCTTATCGATGACTGTGTTTGTGCTTTGATGCAATTAGAAATTCTTATTTACAGGTTTGACAAAAGAATCACAGCCTTTGCAGAAGAAAAGTTTAGAAGAGATGGCATTAATTTGAGAACAGGGTCAATGGTTGTAAAGGTGTCTGATAAAGAAATTTCTACTAAAGAAATCAAAACTGGGGAAACCTCCTCAATGCCTTATGGTATGGTTGTCTGGTCAACTGGAATTGGGACTCGTCCTGTCATCATGGATTTTATGAAGCAAATTGGTCAGGTAATCTTCTTAATTTGACATGAACAGCTTGCATTGGGCTAATGTTCTTTTTTCTTCCCCTTAACTTCTGCAGATGAAACCGTAATCCACAATCTGAGGCCTAAAATTCATTCTTGGTTTGCAGGGTAATAGACGAGTATTAGCAACAGATGAATGGCTTCGAGTTGAAGGATCTGACAGCATATATGCAATTGGAGATTGTGCAACAATAAATCAGCGCAAAGTCATGGTATTTCTATTTATCTTTCTTCCAAGAGACAAAAAAGAAGGAAAATTTTCCTTGCCCAATATTTATCATGTGCCAAGAAAACACTTCAAAATATGCAATGATGCCATTCTGCAAATTTGCTTTTGTACATAAATGTCCTTATGCAAATTTAGGATTTGGCTTTCTTAATTGTTACCTCATTTTTGTTTGAAATGTAAAACGACGAAGGATCCAGCTCAATATTTTTATGCTATAGTTTAACTGAGCAGCTCAGAGTTGTGGTTTTAGCATACATTTGTTTGCATCATCATCATACTTCAGATTGATGTTGCAGAGAAGTTCATAATTTAACTGGATCACTGGCTATACTTTCTGCTAAAAGTGTTATTAATGCTTGTTTGAAGAATTTGGTATTCTTTTGTTGTAGTCGTTTTTCATATTACTTGTTTGATTACTTACCTTTGCTTATCACTGATTCTATCAGGAAGATATAGCTGCTATATTTAAAAAGGCAGATAAAGACAATTCTGGTACTCTGACTGTGAAAGAATTTCAAGAAGTCCTAGATGATATATGTGAGAGATATCCGCAAGTGGAGCTCTATTTAAAAAGTAAACAGATGTGCAATCTAGTTGATTTGCTGAAACAATCTAAGGGGGATGATGTAAAAGAATCTGTTGAGGTTAACATTGAAGAATTTAAATCAGCACTCTCACAAGTTGATTCGCAGATGAAGAATCTTCCGGCCACAGCCCAGGTCGGGCTCGAGAAAATTTTAGTTGTATTGGTTGTTCTTGACTTTTCTGATATGAGCCAATTATAATAGGCTAACAGTATTTAATGATATTATTACAGGTTGCTTCTCAGCAAGGTGTGTATCTGGCTAATTGTTTTAATCGCATGGAGGAGTGTGAAAAAAATCCTGAGGGCCCTCTTCGATTCAGGGGAGAAGGACGCCATCGTTTCCATCCTTTCAGGTATTTATTACAACTTACAGTTGAATTCTCTCCAAAATCTCCCTCATTTGATCTTCCTCATCCTCACCTAGTCCCACCAAACATGCATTCGTGAGTATTGATTAGAAACTAATTAGATGGTGAGTAATTATTATATGTCAAGGTAGAGAAACTAGAATATCTTCCTCTTCATTTGTGGTTTAAGTTCTGACATATAGCATGACATATTAAGGTGGAGTGGAACTAGTACGACTGGTTGTGGCAATGAATTCTCAGTGTTTTGGGTTTAAGAACTCACCTAAACAACAAAATCCTCATCTTGGGCATCAGGAAATGGAAGCCTGATCAAGATTTGCTGGCCTTATCATAATAGATTTCCTTCAGTACCTTATCTTGTGCATGTGTGGTTTTGTGGTTGTTTCAGATACAGGCATCTCGGACAATTTGCTCCATTAGGAGGAGAACAGACAGCGGCCCAGCTTCCAGGAGATTGGGTTTCAATTGGGCACAGCACTCAGTGGCTTTGGTATTCTGTGTATGCAAGGTAAGTTAGTGTTCCTGTTGCTGTAGTTGTCTTCGTTTTCTGCTAGTAGGGAAATTATTTCAAACTTGAAATCGCTGCCAAATTGTTAATTGAACTTAAAACTATTAGAGTCGTGGTATAATTGATGATGCATTTTTAATTTGTTATTTAGCAAACAAGTCAGCTGGCGGACAAGGGCTCTGGTGGTCTCAGACTGGATCAGACGGTTTGTTTTTGGGAGGGACTCTAGCTGCATTTGAGGAAGTTACCATTCATGATCTTCGGATATGCACAGGGGATTTTGTGTTTCTTCCACTGTTACATACACACACATGGTTTTTGGTATTTTTGAAGTTTGCAAAACAATCTCCATTGGGATGGTACAGATTACAGAAGTGTTATAAGGGACACAGGCATTGAGTGACCCAAATTTTGTAGCTAGGCGTTGAATGGCTGTGCTGTTTGTATTGGTAATTCGAAAATCAATTTCCTGCTTTTGTTTCTCAGTAGAATGGGGGAAAGAGAAAGCACAGAGATTTTTATGTGAATACGCCCTGCTGCTTCATTGCACGTTGGTTTAGGTTGTCGAATAAGATGTGCAGTGTGATAAATGAGTGTTTTATTTCTATCCTTTTACTATTGTTCATGGCTGTTTGAGACTTGTCTTGTTTCTATCCTGAAGCGTATTAGTACATGTACTGTTCTGGGTTTTGATCCAGAACAGTTTGCATGTCCTATTTTTCTAATTATTATTATTATTATTATTATTATTATTATTCCCTTCTGTTTTTCAATACATCCAATGATACAAAATAATTTTCAAGATAAATTAATACTTTTATGTTTTCATTTAATTTTAGTTGTCATATTTTAGACATTATATTATTTAAGAAAATAAAAAATTTTAGATTTTTTTTTTTTAGACATTATATTATTTAAGAAAATAAAAAATTTTAGATTTTTTTTTTATAAACTAGAATGCCTTTGAAATTTCTTATATGCTTATTATTAATTTCACAAGTTTTTATGCGGTAAAACTTAAAAGAGGTTAAAATTTATTTTTAATGAGAAATTATAATTAAAAAAAAAAAAATTAAATGTTACATTATTTTATGGTTTAGCACAATGGGTTAGAAAAGCAGTTAATCATGGTAGTACACTTAATGAAATAAACATGAGTGAGTAGTAACTAGTAGGAAGTACATTATGGCAGAAGAACACGCCTAATTTCTCCTCACTGAACAGAAGAAGCTCTTTTTGTTTTGGGAAACGCACTTCCTTTAAAATCCCCGACATTCCTCCTCCCGCTCGAAGAGCAAAGTTGGCAACGGGAACGAGGACACTCCTCTAAACGAAACGATGGTGATTGATGAAGGGAGTAGTAATAGTAGAGCGAGAGAGAGGCCTCTGCCTCCGTTTATTTTGAAGGCATATGATATCGTTTCCGATCCCAAAACGGACTCCATCATTTCATGGAATGCTAAAGGCACCTCCTTCATTGTTAAGGATCAACACACTTTTGCAGCACAAGTTCTCAAAAATTACTTCCGCCATGACAAATTCTCCAGCTTTATAATTCAACTCAACACATATGTGAGTTTTTTTTTTCCTTCAATTAATTCCCTGGCGTTTGATATTGTTCTGCAATTGAGATAAATTGAGCACGAGAGTCGTTAATTGTTATTGATATAGTCATTATGAATTGTGTATTTTCCAGTGCTTTAAGAAGATTAGTTGGGACAAATTGGAATTTCAGAATGAATGGTTTCGAAGAGGGAAGAAGCATTGGTTGAAAAATATCAAGAGGAGAAATCAAAAGCTCCATAATCTGCATCAATGCAGAGATGCATATCCTGAATCAGACTCGGACATTTCTGAACTGATGAAGGAATTTCATGATTTAAGGCACGAACACAATGCTTTAATGGCAGAAATCAAGAAGCTGAATGAATGGCATACTAGTGCAGAGGAAAAAATGGCTGTTTTGAAGAAACGAGCAGAACGTAGTGCAAATAAACAACAAAAGATGGCAAGATTCATGGCTGTTTGGATGCAGAAAAATGAGATGCAAGGCGCGAACAAGTGCAGTTTGGAGGGACCAGAAATTGAGAGCTTGATGGAAGAACTTGAGAATGAGGGAAATGATATGTTCTTAACAGTTGAGCTATGTACCCAAAATCAAGAAAATGATAAAAATACAATTTGTGGAGTTAGTAGTTCAGAACTTGTGTTGTTGGAGAAGCAGCTAATGGAGGATCTTGAGGACTTCCAAGATGTGCCAACAGAAGAATTAACCAAGTTTGAGACACATATGGTCATTGATTTGGAAGATTTGATTGAAGGACCTGCAGATTGGAAGGAGTACACTAAGGAACTAATGGGGACACCAACAAATAGTTAGTGAAGAAATACATATCCCATTCTCATCCTTTGGAGAATGCAAATAGATAGCAGTAATATTTTTATATTCCTAAATCTCAATTAGTATAACTTAACTTTGACAATAGTAGTTTGATAATTAGGTGAACTTTTGTCCTTGTGCTATTCAGTTTAATATAATGTTATTATAGTACTAATGCCTTCTTAATTACTTCAAAGCGAACTTAAGCTTTCAGGAGTTCATTTACCTTTTTTTCCAAGGATTTTGATCATCCTCTCTTGACTGAGTAAGGTCTTAATTCTTTCAGGAATCTGTACATATTTTTACAATTGCTGCCAACTACTGCATGAATGTACTTTAGTATTTCATAGAGACTAACTCATCATTTTAGAAGTTTACAAATTTGTCTCAAATTAGTTGATATATTCCTCTAACATCTTGCTGTGGGTTTTAATCTTTGGAAATAATGCAAATTGCTTTGGTTTTGATTGGTGTGCTATGAAGGAATATATTCTTGACATGCTAATTTTGAAGGGTTTGGAGTTTATTCTTCACAAAGTACACTTTTTTCATATTATAAACTAACTGTACATTTGTAGACATATGTTTACCAAGGGTCTTGATTTAATCAAATAATCAATTGCATTCCTTGCCATGATATATATATACATTTAAGCTCAACACTCATTCTAATTTTGCATGCTAGGTTATTTTGTTTAGTGCATTTCAACCTCTCTGGACATGGATATTTGTGCAACAACTCAATGGGAACTAATGGAAGAAGAAGATGAAGGCGATGATGGCATTCTTCAGCCATCTTCTGAGCAACCACAATCTGTGAACGGAGTACGCTACATTGGTAGTAAACCACCTCCCTTCTTGAGCAAGATTTTCGAAATAGTGGAGGATCCTAAAACAAACTCCATCATTTCCTGGAATTCTACTGGCACAAGCTTTATTGTTTGGGAACATCTCAGATTTGCCAAAGAGATTCAACCGAAATACTTCAAGAGTGACAATTTCTCAAGTTTTATCTATCAACTTAATAATTATGTGAGTTTTATTTTTAGAGACTTGTTTTGCTTCCATATTTCTTGTATTTAAGTTTTTTTCTTTTTTCTCTTTAACTTGCTGTGTGGATTATTGTTGTATCTAACAGGGCTTCAGGAAGATTGGATTGAGGGAGTATGAATATGAGAATCAATGGTTTCAGGCAGGAAAACCAAAATTACTTTTGAACATTAGGAGGCGAAATCAAGAGTCGACAAAGAGGAAGCGTGGTGAAGGGAAACTTTATTCCAATGGAGAAAGAAGTAGAATGGTCACAGAGCTGGAAATTCTTAGAGAAAATATTTATTTACTGAGGTTAGACAGCCAGAAGCTAAAAGAGGAAAAGGGAGATTTTGAAAACCGTATTGCCAAGGTTGAAAAACAAGTAAACTCTATAGAGAGCAATGTACAAAAAATGATCAAGTTCTTTGGCAAAATATTGAACCCTTCCTCCGTTCAGCAGATAGTTGAAAATGCAGGAGAAGAACAAGAACTTGAAAGCCATGATGGAATCAAAAGCACTGGAAACTCATCAGAAGATCAGTCCCCACCAGAAAAGCAGCAAACAGTGTCCTCTGCTGCTGATGATGATGATGAATCAGAAGCAATTGCAACAGAAAATGGTGATGCATTGATGATAATGAAGAAGCTTTTTGAAGATGATTTTGACCTTGAAAAGGTACATCAGTTGGCACAGAAGCATCCTCAGATTGATATGGAATTGGAGGAAATGAGGGCATCCAAGATTATAATGATGGAAATGGAGGATGTCATAGCAAATGAGCCCATTACAGATGTGAAGGATCATGAATTTCAATTATGGCCATAACATGCAACATATCAGATGAGAAATCCCTCTTAATCCTGGTTTGATACAGTGGAAAAATGAATTATGACTGGAAGTAGCCTTATTCAATATGACCAGAACTGCTATTTCTTTGATTTGCTGAGTTTAAAAAGACACAAAATTTGACTTTTTTTTTTTTTTTTTTTTGGGATTAATTTGACTATAGTCTATATAGATATGTTATTATATATTATTTTACATGACTTTTTATTATATGCGGACCATCTGAATTGATGTATTATCTATCTCATAATTTGCATATTTATATATGTTTTGAGGATTTTAAAATTATGCTAGTTATAATGAAATGTCGCAAAAATTGATATTTTTTTAGTATATTTTTATTTTTTTATACCGTATAAAATAAGATGTCCAAACAAAAACTCTAAATCCACGATCCTTACTGCTCCAATATTGCAATTCTCACCAAAGTAAGTGAAGGATATAGAGATATATGGTGATTTTAGGAGCTACGTGTCAGGCCCCTACCTCCTGCATCATGAGTAATTGGCATTTCCTAACAAAGTCATTATATATGTATATATATTGAAGACCATTAAAAAAAAAAAAAAAGAATAGTTAGAGAGATGTGGAAATGAGAAGAAAAATGAATAGAGGGTATGGGTATGGGTAGGTGGTAGTAACATGCATGGTGGGTTCTTTATCTTCAAGTTTTGTTTGGGAGACAAAGAAATTGGGACCTTCTAATCAAGTTTGTGATTTTTTTAGGAAACAAATTAGTGATGTCAATTCCCATATTTGGTCAAGTATTGGGACTATAAGACTTGTTCTAATCTTCTCCATTGCATCCACACCCTCAAAAGTATGGTTTCTTTCCTAAAATTCAAGAATTCGCTAATTCATGATAAAAGCAAAAGCAGAAAATGCATAATGCATATATATATATATATATATATATACATATATAAGGGAGTGGGGGTGGGGGGCGGGGGTCGCGGAATATCAATAAAGTTGGATGTGTTGTTATTTATCAATCAACCCATTGCACTAAGAGCATATAGAGGCAATTTATCGCTATTGTTTATAAAGAAACAAATTCATCCATCATTAAAAGTCAATTTTAATGACTGAAGAAGATACATAAACAAAATGTTTTGAATCCACTCTTTTAAAATATTTAATTCCAAAGCTTTCATAGGAAGAAGATAATCAGGATTATTCCCTGAACAATAAACATGATAAAATGAAATAAAAGAGATATCAATAAAATGCTGGAAAAACTAAATTAAAAAACCTAACAATGAATATTATTCAGGTTTAGTTGAACTCAATTTACCTCTAAAATTTGAGAAGAGTCATCACTTCCAAATATTATTATATTAAAATAATCTTTTAATCGTGTGTTATATCTTTCATATCTAATAAACTAAAACGTTCAAAATCTAAACATGACTTTGGCCAACAAAAGAATACCATAGATTCTTTAAAACAACTTCAATCCATAGTCATTATATATATAGAGGACAAAAACAACATCCATATTTATTTTGATGATCATAAAGTCTAGAAGTTATCATTTTAAAGATTTGTTTATTGTTGGAGCGAGTCTAAATCTTCATATCTATAAACTCCAAGATATTTTATATTGACTAGAGTTGAGTTGTGCTTGTCTAGTCATAAAATTTGCTAATATGCACGTTTCTTCAAATTTAGCTTAATTCCTTGCATGCTTAATGAGTTATAAAGTCACGCTAAATAGTTTATATCATTAAAATCTTTAGATAAGACAATAGAGTATACGTAGCATGTTGTTGAAGTTAAACGCATAATACTATAATTTTTTTTAGAGATAATAATTTTTTTATATTAAGATAAGTAATCTTATATAGTCCTGTGTATTAATATTATTTTGTACTTTATATTTTTCATTCTTTTGAATGATCTATAAAATTTGTTCCAATCACAAATTATTGGTCAGTTTAGACAACAAATTCTACATTTGTATCAACCTAATTTTTATTTTCTTGCCAACAAAAACGAAATAGTATTACTTGTTGAATTTATTCTTTCCCATTGTTATTTGCTTGCTGAACTTTTTTCTTTGTAGAAAAAATTAAAAATTAAAAATTTATTTTATAAACAAACAAAAATGTTTATTCTTAAGCTAGAAAATACTTTTTTTTTTTTATGAAAAGAAAAAAAGAAAAAAACCAAAGGAAATATATGTCCAAGTCAACTTAAGAAATTGATAGAAAAAGGAAAGCGTGAGTGTTAATGGCCAGCTGAAGCTGTGCGTAATTAATGAGATAATGGATTCTACAGTCAGTTGCTTGCTAAACCTAAACTGGTGGGCATATGTGTTTTGAGTTGAAAATGAAATTAAATGAATAATGATGGGGTCTCCTCTTAAAACTATAAAATTAATGGAATTATTATTATTATTATTATTATGGAGATTCGAGATCATTAGCTGTGCCTGTGCCTGTGCCTATGACAAGAATTAACTTCTCTGCTTCAATTAAAACTCAGCTCGTGCGGTTTGGGGAATCACGTGATTCCCTCCCTCACGTCACGTGAAACTCTTCAACTTGTCAACACAACACCAACCAACCAATGCAACATTTCTTCCATTAATCACTCACATATGCATTACTCGCTTTTAGATCTTTGTACTTACTAAGTTGATTAACCCTTAATTTACTTTGCCAAGGGAAAGAAAAGAGGAAAAGGGAGGAAGGTATTATTTCTACTACCATCAATTTATTTATTTATTTACTTCAAAATTATTTGGTTGAGATAGAAGGGACGTAAAATTATATTTACTTTCATCGTTTGGTTTGATCAGAGTAAAAAGTAAAATATAAATAATTTTTGTTATATATGATCTATATCTATTTTACAAATATATATGAGACAAGAGTTTAATTTATGATAAATTTGTAAGGGAATACAAATAAATTTTTTAATATCATCTATAGTACAATCCGTCTGTTTTGACAATTAAAGTTTGAGGCTATAATAGCAAAGCAAAAATAGTTAACGGTTAAAAAAATAAAATAAAAGTTCATGGGTCACGTCTCATGTCCAAGAACTCGAGAGCGCAATTCCTAGGCTTGACAACACCAAGCTTTTACTTGACAATCGTCATTTCTATACCAAGATGGATATTCTAACGTGGCTATGAGTATTTAAACTCATACTTATATATATATATATATTTCACACATTTCATATATATCTCGTCTGAGATTTGAGTTTTAACATAATTAAATAGAAAAAATAAAAAAAGTTTATGGTTATTTATAAGTAATGTTTCTTTTTTTTTTGGTTATGTAAAAAGCCAATGTGTGATAAAACCGAATAGTAACTTTAACTAACGGACCACCTTGTTGCTATGAAATGTTCCCCTTGCCAAAATTCAATGGGACTAAACTCAACTTGGTCGTCATAACCCAAACAAGATGCCAAGAGAATCAGTGCTCATTCTATATAGAGAATCAGAAGTATAAATTATTTTGGATTTGTGCACAAGTATTAAGGATGTTAAGAACAAAATAACTTTATAGTTAAAGTATCATTTATACTCTTAATAAATAAGAGATAAAGAATAGAAGGTAAATAAATGAATAAAACATGGGTAAACATAATAAAAATATAATAATAACCCATTAAAGAATGTAAAAAGACTTTACATTTTTACATAAAAAATGTAAAAATATAAAATGTATAATACCTCTATTCATTTAATATTTAACTATTTAATAATTTTTAAAATTTAAACTCATTCATATTTGATAAAATTTTAAAATACAGAAAAAGTAAAACCTTGAAATAAGAAGTTTGTAAAATTAATAAAGAGAAAATGATTTATGCAGGGCTTTAATTTTGAATCCAGGCAAAATTATTTTCTAATTCCCACACCACCCCTCAGTAAATTCTCCTTCAGAATATTTCACTTATTCCTCCTTTACTCTTGAGCGTCTCTCTCTCTCTCTGTGTGTGCTGCAGATACCGATCCCGTCGACCTCTCGCCGTCGACTGTACAATCTACCAGTGCAATAAGAATTTCTCCAATCTCGCAAATTGCTATGCAATTTAACGTTTGTAGAAGGGGATCTCAAAATAGTGACTGACTGTTACTCGGACATATATATATATATATATATAGCAGGAAAAGTTTGTTTATCAAGACTTATGATTTCCGCAACAATCTCATCATCGCCTTTGGAGCACCAGAAGTATTCGTATCTCATGATCCTTTTAGACATCTCATATACTGAAACTTATAATTTCCTTCTTACAATATCAGAAGTTTAAAGAAAAAATTAACAATTTTCTTAGTTCTTGATTCCAGAGCGATATTTAATTTTGAATGATATGTCGCAGCCAGGAGCCATAATATGTCATGGAACATTGAAGCAGTCTTGCAAATTGCTTTCCAATCTCGCAAATCCTGTTCAGATTTGCTCCCAAAAGAAAAAATTGTAGGCATTGGTGGATATTGGGAATATAAAAAAGATTTACTCTACATTTTTTTAGGGATTTACCCTGCATTCCCCTTTAAATGGGTTAGGGCTTTGGAATATCAATTACCTCTTTAATTACTAAGGGTAATATGGGAAAAAAATATATCTGCTCTGAATTTAAGAAAAAGCTCCGACTATATCAACCGCCTTTAATAAAAGAAAATTATAAGTAATTTATTATAAAATATACATAAATTTTATATTTTTTCAATTTGTATGAAAAATTTATATTATGAAACAGAGAGAATATATTTTTAACCATTCATAACTATTTCTTTTTTTATTTATATTTTCAAAAAATAGTAAGTAGTACAGTGAAAAATTTCATAGGTGGACATGTTACAGGTGGCAGGTCATAAGAGGGAGTGGGGAAATCTGGAGAGCATAGTGGAGGTAGCCATGTCAGATTAGTCAGACTGCCAGCTTAAACCAAACCCCGTTAATTAGTGCTTAATTATTATACTAATAAAAAGCCTCCTGTAAATTCATCTTCCACGCCCGCCCCACATCACACACACTGTGCATATTGAACTAGTTGTTCTGTACCAACTTTGTTTTCACTCTTTGCTTTGCCTTTAATTGCTTCTCTCCATAATTACCATAAGAAGATAGAGAATTATTATATCCCTTGGAAAGCTTCATTGGGTTCGATTGGGGGTTTGGGTTAGGGTTGGGATTGGTCCATTTTCTTGCATTCAGCAATCGATACCAAAAAAAGAGGTAATTAAAGAAAGTGAAAGCTCAAAGATGCTTTCTTTCCTCTCCCTTTGCATCATCTCAATAATCCCATTGTAGAAAGACATGTTGTTGTCCAATATAAAATTTGCATTATTGATTCTACAGCTATCAATACAGAGTATACAAAAAATGTATTTTTGTTTTGTTTTCTGAGTTTTTCTTTTCTTTCATCCTATTTTTATTATTCTTTCTTTTGTATTTTCTTAGGCACTCATTACTCCATGTTTCGTGTGTGGATCTTGGGTTTCCATTATCCGGTTTGTGCAAGTTTTTCTTCTTCTTCTTCTTTCTCTCTCTTTCCTGTTTCTGTTTGTATGAGTTCGAGAGAGAGCTGTAATTATTTGCTGAGCTGCTATGCTTCTCTATGATTGTTCTTTATCAATGATTCTCATAATCCATATATTTTCATTTTTTTCTTCAGCCCATTCATTGCCCAACTAAAACCAGACCTCTGTTTCATGTCTTGGACCTTTCTTGAACCTTGATTTTCCCCTTCTATTTTTCAATTTCTCCTTTAAACTGCAGTTATCCCGTTTGAATCTATGTCATTATCTTTGACCAATTACCTTCTCTCGTGAAAAATATTGAATCTTTGAAATGAATCCAAACCCAAAGAAACCCAGAGATTCCGTAGATGAGGTAACTCAGTCACCATCCCAGTTCCCAGATGAGGTCTTGGAGAAAGTCCTCTCTCTGCTGCAGTGCCACAAGGACAGAAGCTCAGTTTCACTGGTCTGCAAAGATTGGTACAATGCAGAGCGTTGGACAAGGACCAAACTCTTCATAGGCAATTGCTATTCTGTTTCTCCTGAGATTGTTGCTAGAAGATTTCCCAGAATTAAGAGTGTGACCCTTAAGGGAAAACCAAGATTTTCCGATTTTAATTTGGTCCCACAAAATTGGGGTGCTGATATTCATTCTTGGCTTGTTATGTTTGCTAAAGTTTATCCATTTTTGGAAGAGCTGAGATTGAAGCGAATGACTATCAGTGATAAGAGTTTGGAGTTCTTGGCAAAGTCATTTCCGGGATTTAAGGCTATCTCATTGTTGAGCTGCGATGGTTTTAGTACTGATGGGCTCAAAGCCATTGCCACAAATTGCAGGTAGGAATCCTTTTTGTATTTCTTTGTTAAATATGATGTTTTGCGAGTGTGGAACTTTTATATCTCATTTTTTGCTTGATGAAAATTTCATGTTTAATACTGTAAGTCGTCATTATTCCTTTTCTGCTGTGTCTTAGAGATTTGTTATCAAAAAGCCTTCTCTGTGGGTTGTGCACAGACTTTTTACTGGACTTATTTCTAGATCCCACTTTGAAGATGCTTGCTTTTGCAAATTGCAATAGTGTGAATATGAACACAAGGCAAAATTAATAAATCAAACCCCTTCTTCCTCTTCCATAGATCTTTCTTTCTCTCACTTGTTTGTGGCCATCAAGGATTTGGAACTTGTGTCAAAGTAGTTAAGGTGATTCAGATTTGGAGAAGAAGATTGGGGAGAGTGGGGAAGGGTTGGAATAAGGGTGTCAGTTTTCTTGCTTTTACTGTAACAAACAGAGAAGTTATAGTGGGAAGTTGAGTGCTACTACTTTATGATTTCTTTTTCTCTTCTTTTTGCTGTTGCTTTCTAGATGTGACGTTTGACATATTGAGGTGCATTCAATGGGTACATTATGCTTGATGTCATACTTTAGACAGATATTGTTATTTTCATTGGTAAGAAGGCAGGCCACATTGGCCTGGAATTATAGAGGGACTCTCTTGTTTTCTGCTTGTCTTTGTTGATTAGAAATTTTATCTAATTTGGTGGCTTTTAATTAAATTTATTGATGTGAAGAAGCAAACGGTTCATTGTGCAATTGAATTATCTTGATCTGCTTAATCATACATAGATACATGAAGTATATGAAAGCTTTTGGACTTTGTATAATGGAATATACCCAGAACTTGAACGTTCTGATTGATTAATCTTTTCTACAGTTTATGTATCTGTAATCCATTCATATCTGAATCGGTCCTCTTGTTCTTTTTCGTGTCCATCTGAGTCGTGATTGATCTTTCTCTTACGTTCCTCCATATATCAAATGAATATGAAGATTAAATCAACTTGATTTATTTCTTGTTACGGGGTTGAAGATTTTCTCTGATTAGTCTTCTGTCCTTAGCTTTTTTTGTTGAAGTTTACTTTCCTTGCGTCTTAAAGAAAGAGGGGAAAAACTTTTCACGAAGGTATCATTTTGCTAAAAATTAATTCCTTGTTTTGAACTCAGACCCTCCCTATATCCTTTTCTTCTGTGTCAATGAAATATTTTTTCCCGCAATCAAGATAATTTAACAAGAAGTATATTATGTATCACCTTCTCCCCTTTTCATCACTTAACATGATATCTTACTTTATCATAATTCTATTATATTCAACCTTTCTTATGCTGAGATTTAAATTCTTAGCATACTTGGGCATCCCAATCTAAAGTGTCATATCAGTATCGCTTATAAATAATAATTTTAAAAATCCGGAAGGTGCCACAATAATTGTTCAAGTATTAAAACAGAAAATTCTGAAAATGAATTTAGGGAATGTTTGGTAGTTAATAACTGTCTTTCAGGGATATTGTTTGGTAGTTTCCTCATTGGCTGATGTTGGGTTCCAATTTGGCTTTCAGGAAATTGATTGAGCTTGACATTCAGGAGAATGGCATAGATGACCTTAATGGAGAATGGCTAAGTTGCTTCCCAGATAACTTTTCATCACTTGAAGTACTAAACTTTGCCAGCTTGAACAGTGAAGTCAATTTCGATGCCCTTGAGAGACTTGTCAGTAGGTGCAAATCATTAAGGGTGTTGAAGGTCAATAGAAGTATCACATTGGACCAATTGCAGCAGCTGGTTGTTCAGGCTCCTAACTTAATGGAGCTTGGTACTGGATCTTTCCAGCAAGAGCTTACTACACGGGTCTATACGCAACTTGAGAGTGCTTTCAGAAAGTGCAAAAATCTGAACACTCTTTCAGGTCTATGGGATGCCTCTTACCTCTACATCCCTGTTCTGTATCCAGTTTGTTCGGGTCTTACTTTCTTGAATTTGAGTTATGCAACTCTTCGCAGTGATGAATTTGCAATATTAATTGCTCACTGTCCAAATCTACGACGACTCTGGGTAAGAGAAGTTCTATTGATTGTTTTGCATCTACTTAGTCAATTGATATGATCGCAAATTTGTAAAAGTTTGCACAAATGGATGATTAATGTAGAAGATATAAGAGTCGGTGATAACTCATATAAACTTTCTTAGGCCCAATTTAGGAATTAGAGGCATTTTAATCACGGAATTACTTACTGAATCGCCATTTCATCAGCCTTTGGACTCCTCATGATCTCAAAGATATGTTTAAATCCACTAGTTGCTTCTACTGTGCTGCTGTCTTAGTAAAATCATCCATGTTATTTGTCTTTTGGGAGTTTTGGTGTTTGCATTAAGCTCAGGCATTGCAGCCTCTGCTTTTCTTCTAAAGTGTAGATTTCCTCTACGTTCTTGTTTCCTCATTCTCCATGTTGCAGTGACATGTTCATATTCTTTTCTGCCCAGCGAGCTCAAAATTAACCAGTCTTCTGATTTCTGTAATGCAGGTCCTTGATACAGTTGAAGACAAAGGACTTCAGGCTGTAGGATCTAGCTGTCCATTACTTGAAGAACTTCGGGTGTTTCCCGCAAATCCTTTTGACCAGGATGTCAACCATGGGGTGACGGAGTCTGGTTTTTTGGCCGTCTCTCATGGGTGCCGTAAACTCCATTATGTGCTCTATTTTTGCCAGCAGATGACAAATGCTGCTATTGCGACCATAGTGCAAAATTGTCCTGATTTTACCCACTTTCGCCTATGCATAATGAATCCTGGAGAGCCAGATTACCTGACAAATGAACCTATGGATGAGGCTTTTGGTGCTGTTGTAAAGACTTGCACTAAGCTCCAAAGGCTTGCAGTTTCAGGCCTCTTAACTGACTTGACATTTGAATACATAGGGAAGTATGCCAAAAATCTTGAGACGCTTTCAGTGGCTTTTGCTGGCAGCAGTGACTGGGGCATGCAGTGTGTACTTTCAGGTTGTCCAAAGCTGAGGAAGCTTGAGATTAGGGATAGCCCATTTGGCAATGCTGCACTGCTGTCTGGGTTGGAAAAATACGAATCCATGCGTTCTCTATGGATGTCAGCCTGTAACGTCACAATGAATGCTTGCCGATTACTTGCAAGGGAAATGCCAAGGTTGAATGTAGAAGTAATGAAAGATGAGGAAAGTGATGACAACCAAGTGGATAAAGTTTATGTGTATCGTTCTGTAGCAGGGCCAAGAAGGGATGCCCCATCATTTGTTGTCACTCTCTGAGTCTAAAGGTAAAGAATTCCTGTTCAATTCTTTCCCTGTTCATTTGTCTCTATGTGCATTTTTCTTCATCCAACCTTTAATCAGATCCTATATTAGTTTATATATATATAAACTAATATATATATATATATATATATATTAGTTTCTATAAATGTAAATATATATATATATATACATATATATATTAGTTGAGTATGTGATCTAGTAGAAGTTGGAAAAGAAAGACGATAAGGCTGAGTTTTTGGAATTGCCATTTCAGGTTCTATTTTTCAGTAACTACGAAGAATCATATCATAATGCCCATCTCAGAACTCTGAATAATAAACCTCTATGGCTGGAAATTATTATCAAGGAACCAAGTGCTGCTTGTTAAAAATACTTTCTTTCAGTCGAGAAAGGGGTATGAGCTTCAAAGTCAGCGTGCAATAACCAGAGATGTCAGCACAGCAATGGAAGAGCCGATTCTTTCTAGTTTGATACAAGTCTCAACATTCCAGTCACCAGAGGCTTGTTG